>CM066032.1:1076827299-1077154671 GCA_033557465.1 Ichthyophis bannanicus
ACTCTTCCCAGTGAAAAATGCAGACTATCTGCGACGACTCCTCTTGTGGAAGCTCTCCTTCTGTTAACTCCTCTCTGTCCCTCTCCAATTCTATCTCTGGGTCCACCTCTTCTGGTTCCTCTGACAATGGGGACTGTTCCCCCCGTTCCCCTCTGGTCTGTGCCTTTTTGCTCCCTCTACTTCCGGCTCTGTGGCACGTGACTCTGCCAGCCTTTTCCCCCCTTGTCATTGCACCAAAGCAGGGCTCCGCATGCTTCGCTGCTGCATGCAGAATGCCTTATGCAGAAGTAAAACAAATTCAGGGGAAGATCCCTCTGGGGCACTCTCGCCTCCAAAGTCCTGAGACGTGGAAGGTCTAGGGGAGACCCGGTCTCTACCAAAACGCTTGAGCAGCGGAGGTGCAGACGCAGACCCTCTGAATCCTCCCACCATCAAATTTTGCCCTTTCTGGGCCTGTGCCATACTCTCCCCTGCTGCCGAGGAGCCTGTGCTACCCACGCTCTGTTCTGTGTCCTCCAGTGCTCTACCACTCAGGCCTCTGTCTCGCAGCTCTGGCATATGCCTACTTCAGAGACAGACTCCCTTCTGGCTTCTCACACTGCACACTGTGGCCTCGCTGGCATGGCCACTGAGCAGCATCCACTGCTCTCGTAGCCCGCCAGGCCAAGCAAAAATGACAGGTTAGTCCAAGGCACAGAAAAGATTCAGCTGTAAAGCCCTCTGTGACCTAACTGAAAGCAGGAGCCCACTCGCCTATGTGAATGTTATCCTTTCTTCTTTTTTTCAATGGAGCCGCAATCGCATTCCTGCAACTCCTCTCTGTTTTTCTTACCCTCTAAATGCTGCTCTAAAATGGCGTCTTTCCTGCGCTGCTGAGAACTTCTGGAAACCACGCGGTCTCTCTCAGTATGTTGACCACACTCCCAGGAGATAGACAAACTGGACTTAATGCACCCTGCCCATCACTCACTAGCTCAAACAGCTTTGCTCGCAACCGCGACTGGCTGCCTGTGTCCTGCTTGTGCTCAGTCCATACTCTCCGGCTTCGGTGTTGAGGCAGGAAGTGCTACAAAAATGCCTTTTGGTTCCTGCTCCACGGTCTTCTCACCTGGTAATGGGTTTGGGAGCCATTACAGATGTCTGGCCTGGTTTCTGAGTCCCCTGAAGCTGCCTCCTTCGTTCCCGGGGGGGGGGGGGGGCGGGGGAGGGAGAAGGAGGAGGTGAAAAGAAGGAAACCTTTTTTTTTTAATATGTGCCGTGGCTAGACCAATTCTGTTCCTTCAGAAACTACTCCAAATATAAAAAATGCCCAAACTACAAACCACAATCTAACTATGCACTCCTTAGTTGCCCCTTCAGTAGTCCAGCACCCTGGTTCACCACCTCCTCCAGCTGCTTGGAGACTGAGCTTACTGGGGCTGGTAGGAGGAGCCAGCTGCCTTAGTATATTGATGTCATTAAAATATGACATGCTCAGTCTCCAAGTTCCTGGAGGAGGTTGACTACCTAGAGGTGCGGGACTAGACTGGAGGGATGATAGGGAACTCAAAATCTAAAATTAAAATGATTTCTCCCATAGATTTTGTTCAAGAAAGCATTCTTATGGGTTGGTTATTTTAATTTAAGTGAATACAAATTCTTATATTCCACTCAGTTACCCCAAAAAGAGTTCATGATGGATTACAATCAAATACAGATACACTATCAAATCAAAATTAGAACAAAACTAAGGAGCCTAGAGAATTTCATTAAAACATTTCTGGAACAACCATGTCTTTAATTTTTCTCTACATTGCACAAGTGACATCAAGGAACATATTTCCGAAGGCACAATGTTCTACAAAACTGGAGAGTCACCTAAAATAGTTCTTTTCATTGTATTCTTATTTATTTATTTACATTCTCTTATATACTGTGCTATTCTGCATCAGTGTGGTTTACATTGAGCAAACTGAAATTACATTGAACAGGGCATTATAACTTGGAGATGACTATTTTACAGGGAACATGGGCTATGGAGGGCTAAGTGGCTTGTCCAAGACCACAAGGCGCACCTGTGGGACTAGAAACCCCAGTCCTTCCGGTCCAAGGTTGCTGTCCTCCAGTGAGATTTGAACCCCCAACCTTCCAGCCTGAAGTACCTTGCCCCAACCACTAGGCCACTCCTCCACTCCATTCCATGTTGGAACAAATGATACTGCCAGGTATACCTCGGAACGTATCAAAAGTGACTTCATGGCTCTGGGACAGAGGGTGAAGCAGGTAGGTGCACAGGTGGTGTTCTCTTCAATCCTCCCTGTTGAGGGTAAAGGCCAAGGCAGAGAGGCTCGCATCCTGGAGATTAATGCATGGCTGCGTGGATGGTGTCTTCGAGAGCGTTTTGGTTTCCTAGACCATGGGATGCTGTTCCAAGGGTTGCAGAGCAGAGATGGCATCCATCTGTCCAAGAAAGGTCAACACATCTTTGGTAGTAGACTGGCTAATCTACTGAAGAGGGCTTTAAACTAGATTCATTGGGGATGGGTGAAGAAAGCCCCCAGGTAAGTGAAAGCCCCCAGGTAAGTGATACATTAAATACCTTTATGGAAATGGGTAACAGGGGTAACATATGGAAAGCAGTGTGTATTAATGCCCGTAGCATGGGAAATAAGATCTCTGAAGTTGAAGCTTTGGTGGGAGTGGCTGACTTAGATATAGTGGCAGTTACAGAAACATGGTTCACAGAAAACCATGACTGGGATGTAACTATACCTGGCTATACTTTATTCAGAAAGGACAGGGTAGGAAGAAGGGGAGGAGGAGTAGCACTATATGTAAAAACTACTATTAAAGCTTTGGAATTACAGAGCTTAAAAGGGAGAGAGGAGGCATTGTGGGTTAAACTAGAAAGAGGGAAAGAGAAATCTATTTGCATTGGTGTGATATACAGACCTCCCTCACAAGAGGAAGAGGTGGACATAGAGTTAATTGAAGACATACGCAGCATTGCTAGGAAAGGGGAAGTGCTACTGCTAGGAGATTTCAATATGCCAGATGTTGATTGGCACATTCCTGCTGCAGTATCATCTAGGAGTAAGGAGATCCTGGATTCTCTACAGGGAGAACTATTCAGGCAATTGGTAACAGACCCCACACGTGAAGGGGCCATACTGGACTTGGTGCTTACCAATGGTGAAAGTGTTTCTGATGTTGTAGTGGGAGATCATTTTGCATCCAGTGATCACCAGATGGTGTGGTTCAGTATTAGGACTAGGGCTGTTAGAATCCATTCCAAGGTGAAGATCTTAGACTTTAGGAAGACTAACTTTGCGAAGATGGGCCAATACCTCAGGGAGTCATTAGTGGGATGGGAACAGCTGGGGGATGTAGAACAACAGTGGACAAAACTGAAAGGGGGTATTTTAAAGGCAACCAACCTTTTTGTTAAAATGGTAAATAAAGGCAAAAGGAACAGGAGACCACTATGGTTTTCGAAGGAAGTAGCTGAAAAAGTGAAGAAAAAGAGGGAGGCCTTCATGAAATACAAGAGATCACAGAGAGAGGAAGACAGGCATCTGTATTTGGAAAAACTTAGAGAAGCTAGCAAAGTAGTCAAGAAGGCAAAGATTCAAAAGGAGGAGGAAATAGCCAATGCAATAAAATGGTGGGATAAGACATTTTTCAGATATATTAGTGAGAAGAGGAAGGGCAAAAGTGGTATTGTCAGACTCAAGGGTGCAGGGGGGGAATATGTAGAAGCTGATAAGGATAAAGCGGAATTGCTTAACAAATATTTTTGTTCTGTTTCACAGATGAAGAACCAGGAGCAGGACCTCAGAAAACACCCACAAATAAGAACAGAAGCGAGGGACATCTTGAACAATTTTCAGAAGACTGTGTTCATGAGAAACTAGCTCAACTTAAAGTAGACAAAGCGATGGGACCGGATGGGATACACCCTAGAATACTGAGGGAACTTGGGGACGTTCTAGCAACTCCACTGACTGACCTTTTCAATGCCTCGTTGGAGTCGGGAGTGGTGCCAAAGGACTGGAGAGAGGCTCATGTGGTGCCTTTACACAAAAGCGGAAGTAAGGATGTGGTTGAAAACTACAGGCCAGTTAGTATAACTTCGGTGGTGAGTAAATTATTGGAAACGCTGCTGAAAGAGAAAATAGTGAGGTTTCTGCAGTCCAGTGGATTACAGGATCCGAGGCAGCATGGATTCACCAGAGGCAGGTCTTGTCAGACAAATCTGATTGATTTCTTTGACTGGGTGACCAGGGAGTTGGACCGAGGGAGAGCTCTAGATGTGGTATATTTAGATTTCAGTAAAGCCTTTGACACTGTTCCTCACAGGCGACTTATAAACAAACTGAGCACCCTAGGGATGGACCCTAAAGTTACTGCATGGGTTAGAAATTGTCTGGGTGGGAGGCGACAAAGAGTACAAGTAAATGGAGCTCACTCTGAGGAGAAGGATGTTACCAGTGGTGTGCCCCAGGGATCTGTCCTTGGTCCGATTCTTTTTAACATCTTTGTTAGTGATATAGCGGAAGGGCTGTCGGGTAAGGTTTGCCTCTTTGCGGATGATACCAAAATCTGCAATAAGTAGACACCCAGGAAGGTGTAGATAACATGAGGAGGGATCTGGCTAAGCTTGAAGAATGGTCTAGAATTTGACAACTGGGATTTAATGTTAAAAAATGTAAGGTCATGCATTTGGGCTGCAGCAATCCAAGGGAGCAATACAGTATAGGAGGTGAAGTACTTTTGTCCACTAAAGAAGAGCGGGACCTAGGCGTAGTTGTGTCCGATGATCTTAAAGTAGCTAAACAGGTAGAAAAGGCGACGGCAAAAGCTAGAAGGATGCTTGGGTGCATACGGAGAGGAATGGCTAGCAGAAAAAAGGAGGTGATAATGCCTCTGTATAAGTCCTTGGTGCGGCCTCATTTGGAGTATGGTGTGCAATTCTGGAGACCGCACCTTCAAAAGGATGTGAACAGGATGGAGTCGGTGCAGAGGGTTGCTACTAAGATGATTAGTGGTCTTCATTATAAAGCATATGAGGACAGACTTAAGGATCTTAATATGTACAACTTAGAGGAAAGGCGGGATAGAGGTGATATGATTGAGATGTTTAAATACCTCCGTGGCATAAATGTTCAGGGAGAGAGCCTCTTTCAATTGAAAGCAAGTTCTGCGACGAGGGGACATGGGATGAAGGTGAAGGGAGATAGATTCAGGAGTGATATGCGGAAATATTTCTTTACGGAAAGAGTAGTGGATCCGTGGAATAGTCTCCCAGTGGAGGTGGTAAAGATGAGGACAGTAACTGAATTCAAAAAAGCATGGGACCAACACAGAGGATCTCTAAAGGTAAAAAGTGGACTGTTGTAGTTGTTGTTATGGAAGGACAGACTAGATGGGCCTTGTGGTCTTTTTCTGTCATCATGTTTCTATGTTTCTATGTTTCTATTCTTCAGCCAACATTATTTTGCTGGCAATAACGCCAGTCTAGATGCATCAGCAGACTTCAACTACGTACAACAAATGATACTGAATCAACTTTAATGTGTATTCTGGAGCCGGCCCTTGCAAACATTTTAAAACAAATAACAGCACTTCAAATGGAAGTCTTGCCAGGACAGGCAAGCAATACGAGTATCCAGATGCACTATCCCATTGACATTTAATCTCACTGCAGTATTTCAAAGTATTTTCATGCAAGATATTTGCTGCAACAGCAAAATTGAATTATAGTAATGCAAATGAGGAGTTACCATTGTTGTTACTATATTTCTAAAGTGGTGCCTCTCCAAATAATCTCTCATCTGACACAGCATTCTGAGAATCACAAATCCTCTCTTCAGCATAGACACTATCTTTTGTTCCATGGTTAACTTTGGGGCCCTTTTATTAAACGCTACTAACCATAATGTGCGATTTGTTGAGCGATAACTGGCCACAGTGAACCACAGATGCGGGCATGCCAGCTGCCAACCACTGAAATGCATGTTAACTGGCACTCACACGCTAATGTGGACAGTGGGTGGGTAGACGAGGAGTGTGGGCATGGTGAACACATTAGTGCACGAGTGCTGTAAACGTAGCACGTAGCGCAGGTTCACCCCCAACATCTCTATGGATGCCTTCAGGTGCACCCCTATTACTTTTCTACTTATAATGGTACCTAATCCTGCATTAGCTGCTGGGAACATACCAGTCACGGTTTTGCCCTCGACTTGCATAGTAATGTTTGTTAAGTGCAAAACCTTGGTGGCATTTAGTAAAAGTGCCCCCTAGAGTCTATCGATTCCCACAGCTTTTATCACTGTGAAAAATTCCACTTTAGTGCCTGCAATCATCGAGCCCTCTATAGACAGATCATTTTCTCACAAATTCTTATTTCTAGAGTTTATATGTTTTGATCATCTGTCCTCAGGACCGTACCAAGCTAATAATGAGCCCTGTGCGACTGGTGAAGCTGGCACCCCCATATCTACT
Source organism: Ichthyophis bannanicus (assembly GCA_033557465.1). Classification (NCBI taxonomy): domain Eukaryota; kingdom Metazoa; phylum Chordata; class Amphibia; order Gymnophiona; family Ichthyophiidae; genus Ichthyophis; species Ichthyophis bannanicus. The sequence continues at coordinate 1,076,833,786 of CM066032.1, forward strand.
CAGCAGCATGCAGGAACTCACTTTTGACAGGTTTCCTGGAAGCTCAGTGATGACATTGGCGCCCCTTCTGCACTGACGCCCTGTGCAGCCGCATCTCTCGCACAGCCTTTGGTACGGCCCTGCCTGTTCTTATAATTCATCTTTTCTTATGTTTCTTTCTCTTCTCTCTCCAAAAAGATACCATTAAGCTTATAAGGGACCACAGATTTTGAAATGAACATTTCCATACATTCAGACTCATGGTTTTGACTCTATTCTCTGCATTTATAAGAAGACCCTATGTTAAAGAAGGACCAACAAAATGGTGCATGGCGTATACTGTAAGTTAGACATTGCAGACTGAAGACACTAAAGGTGTATTTTCTAGTAGGAAAAGAGAAAGGAGATGTGCTACAATTATTTAAATATCTATGAGGTTTCAACAAAGTACAGGAAGGACATACTGTACATATAGAGGGCATTTTTTGGTCCCCTCAGAGATCCTGCAAGTGATCCCCTCTCTCATTGGGTGCTTTGGGTACAAAGATACTCAAAGGGTTTACAGGTTCAAGCTCCTGGCCAGGAAGAACATGCTTGTTCCCATCCCCAGCATCCTCCCTTTTTTCCCATGAAATAAAACATCCACTCTGTTGCCAGCACAGGCGCTTTACCCCACAGAGGGAGGAGGGCAATTCTTAGAGTCCTTCTCAGAGTTCCAAGCTATGTAGCACCAGGAACAGGAGAAGCCCAAGGTGGGTGCGGGGCCATGTGCAGAGATTAATTGCAGGGCCTCATTTGCATAAGGAACCTAATTTGCATAAATATTTGCATAATGTTAATATGCGCTTTTAGTAAACATGCCTCTTAATGAGTGTCTGAATAAAGAAAGACTAACAGATTTCTACATTACTATATTGCAGTGACAACCACCAGGCCCATTAGGAAGTACTACAAACATTGATCATTTAGAACCCATAGCAAATCCACCGTATCATAACAGCACTAGCAGGACTCACAAAGCACCAAACCCTACCTATCAAAAAGCAACACTGCAGATATTAAAACCAATACATCTCAGAAAATACCAATACATCTCACTGGGGGAAAGAGAACAAGTGGGACTGTCAAATAGAAACAATATGAACAGAATACCTCAACTTGTTTACACATGCAGAACACAGACTGTCACCACACAAAGAAGAAGGGATCACAATTTAGAAATAGGAAGATGATAATTAAACTGGGAACACCAAAAGCCAAACATGAAATGTAAAACATTGGAGAAATAAAACTATAAATTAATTTCTGCTTGCACTAAGCAAAAACGCAAAGATGTTAGCAATGCACACTTCCCAGACCTGACATATTCCAGTTAATAAATTCAAAATAAAAAGTAGTTTTCTACCTTCTGTTTGGGATTTTATTTTTCAGCTGCAATTGCTCCAGTCACTTTCTTCTGGTTTCTTCGTGTCTTCTGCGAGCTATCCATTTGTCCTTTCTTCTCTTTTAGATTTTTTCCATTCTCTCTCTATATCTGCTTTAACAAACTGATCTTTCCCCTTTTGCTCTTTCCCTCTTTTTTTCCTTATTCCTTTATCATCCACTCATATTTCACCCTTCCATTCTCAATCCCCACTTACTCTCCCAATACCCAGCCCATCGTAGACCTTTCTTCCCTCCCACACAAAATATATTTTCCCCTCTCAATTCTCATTCCCCATCCCCAACCCTTTCTAGTCCTCCCCCAAAATCAGCTCCCTTATAGTTCTAGACCCACCCAACATCCGCCTCCTTCTAGTCCCAATCTCCCAAGCCCCCACATCAGCCTATTTCCAGTCCTAGCCCTTCATATGCACTTTTCCATTTCCAATCCTAGTCCCCTCGTCAGCCCATTTCCAGTCCTATTCCAGCCCCCATCAGCCCATTTCCATGTTCCTATTCAGTAGTACTACATCTGTAAATAGATTGTAAATAGTTTCCCTTGTTATCCAAGTTCCTTCCCTTGTTATCTGTAAACTCATGCAAGTTAACTGTACTGAGATTTTTGTTCTATGTGAACCGCGCTGATGCTGAATAGTGCGGTATATAAGAGAATATAAATAAATAAATAAAATAAATAAATAAATTTCCAGTCCTAGCCCCCCATATGCTCTTTTCCAGTTCCATTCCAGCCCCCCATCAGCCCATTTCCAATCCTAGCCCCCTCGCCAGCCCATTTCCAGCCCTATTCTAGCCCCTATCAGCCCATTTCCAGTCCTATTCCAGCCCCCATCAGTCCATTTCCAGTCCTAGACCCCCATATGCTCTTTTCCAGTTCCATTCCAGCCCCCCATCAGCCCATTTCCACTCCAAACTCCCCCATTAGCCAATTTCCAGCCTCCTCATCAGCCCATTTCCAATCCTATTCCAGCCCCCATCAGTCCATTTCCAGTCCTAGCCCCCCCTATGGTCCTTTCCAGTTCCATTCCAGCCCCCCATCAGCCTATTTCCACTCCAAGCTCCCACATCAGCCCATTTCTAGTCCTAGGCCCCCCCATCACAGCCAATTTCCAGTCCAGGTTTCCCCCATCACAGCCCATTTCCAGTTCTAGCCCCCCCCCCCCACCATTACAGCCCATTTGCAGTTCTAGCTCCTCCATTTCCAATCCATCCCCCCATCACAGCCTGTTTGCAGTCCTAGCCCCCCATCACAGTCCATTTCCAATCCAAGTCGCCCCCCATCACAGCCCATCCAGTCCTAGCCCCCCCCCCCCCATCACAGCCCATCCAGTCCTAGGCCCCCCCATCACGGCCCATTTGCAGTCCTAGCCCCCCCCCATTAGAGCCCATTTCCAGCCCCAGTTCCCCCTCTCTCCATCATAGCTCATCCAGTCCTAGGCGCCCCCCCCCCCGAATGTCTAAAGGTCTGGAGAGGAAGCTGGGGAAGCCCACGCGGGGCCTCGGCTATCTCTGCACAGCTGCTAGTGTGAGGAGTCTTTTCCTTCACGCTAGCGGCTGTATCTATGAAGCCGTGAATGCTGGAAAAGGTTAAAGGGCGGGGCCCTGTGTGAACAACATTATTTCACAATGGACGAGCCGGCCCTGACCAGGATGGAGGCTTTTTGACCAGTCCTGGTTTTGAATTTGTATCCTAAAGCAAACTAGCTCTGCAAATCCCATAATGCATCTGGATATGGTTGTCAGAAATCCAAAACTGACCTAAAATCTCCTTCCTCCAACTGGATGAGCAGACAGTAGACAGTTCAGCCTTCTCCATGCGTAAACATAGCCATGAGGAATCCTTTTGAAAACTGCTCCCTTTATTAGTGTCACTACAAGGGTATTGGATGTTCAAGTGAATCTTCAGTAATATGCTGCACCTACAATATCTTACACAGACCCCAAATCCTCCCCCATTGACTCAACTTACTTATAAAGGCTCCAGTTGTGCCACAGCTCCCCACCATTCTTCCTCCTTTTTAAGGCCAGCACTGCAAACACAGTCAAAACACACGGTCACAGGTTCCACAACTTCTGATGCTGATCTCGTGATGCACAAATTGTTTTAAAACATAATATTCGGGGTGCGTTCTTTTCCTGTTACATTGGAGTTCCTGCTTCTACTTACCGATTGGTTCCTGGAGTCCTGCTGAGGCTGTCCTGATTGGGGCGGCTTCCCTTGGGGGTTATAACAGCTGAGCCCTCTTCGCGGGACAACGGGATGTGTTCTTTTCCTGTTACATTGGAGTTCCTGCTTCTACTTACCGATTGGTTCCTGGAGTCCTGCTGAGGCTGTCCTGATTGGGGCGGCTTCCCTTGGGGGCTATAACAGCTGAGCCCTCTTCGCGGGATGCGAAGCAGGCGCGTCCCATGGGCGTGCCCGAAGGGGCGTGACCAAAGGGGCAGGCCCTACCCCTTTGGCGCCCCTTCGGTGAAGTTTCGGTGTTCGAGGTTCCCTGTTTTGGGGAAGAGGAGGAAGCGCTATCCGCAGCCTGTGCAACCCAAAGTTGGGAAAGTTGTGGGCCCGATGGACGCCCATGTTTCTGTGGGTGAGGTGCCGCCGGCGTCTGCAACTCTTTGTGAAGGCATGTCGGAAATCTCAACAGTGAGTACTCCTTCCTCTAACAATGATTCCCGCATTATGGGTTTTACTCCCCCCAGTAAAGAGATCAAGCAACAACTGCCTGTTAAAGACTCTTCTGTCTCGAGTTTAATTAAAGTGGTTCAAGATGGGGAATTGCTCCCGGTGTCTTTTTTACGGATGGCGGAGCTACCCCCTCCTTTACCTTCAGTAATAAGTTTTCCTTCTGTTGGTGAGGCGTCGGCCCCACCAGCTGATTTGTCTTTGAAGGATATTTGGTTAGTGACTTCACGGATTGAGTCGGTGTTGGGCGCGTCCCTGCAGAAAATTTCAGATTTTTCCAAAGCTACTGTCCAGAAATTGTCCGATCAGGATAAGCGTTTGTTAGCAGTAGATCAGCGACTTACTTCATTGGAAACAGACAGTGCAGCTCGCCAGGATGTGATGGCTACTTTTGTGCAGGATTTTAGTGTTTTGCACCGTCATGAGATGAATTTGTTGATCGCTGATTTTAATTTAATTGTTGTATCAAAAATTTATTATGTTCTTCCACGTAATTTAGTTCAGTCATTGGGTGAGGAGGGGGAGGTGGCTCCTCCACATGATCAAGGGGCTTCTTCTACCTTAGATATTTCAGCTTTCATAGAATCGACCTCAGATGATATTTCCTCCAGGGCCACTTTGTTGGTTACATTGTTGTCAGAGATAGATAAAGATAGAATTATGAGAGCTTATTTTAAGAAAAAATCAGAGAAATTTTGTGGTCAGATAGTTCAGATGTTTCCCGATGTATCCAGGGCCACGCAAGTGCGACGCAAGGCGTTTTTAGAATTGCGTCCACGGGTGTTGGCCCTTGGAGCTGTGTTTCATCTTAAATTTCCGTGTAAATGTTTGATACTTTTTCCGGGTGAAAGATATGTTTTTTATGAAACTGTTCAGTTGTTAGATTTCTTAAAAAATAAGGGAGTATAGATAAATTTACTCTAGGAATCAGATGTGGGGAAAGATTTTTTTTTTCTTATTTGTATTTCTCTTTTGAGTTTAGATTTGGATGCACCCCCTTGTTCACTTTTTTTTCCTTGTTTGTATTTCAACAGTTGTTTGAATTACTGAAGTATTGTTTGTTTCTTGCATTGTATGTATAAAACTTTATAAATAAAATAATAAAAAAAACCCAAAAAACATAATATTCACTACAACATATACGCCGACGATATAGTGATGCATTCACCCTATAATACCTCCAGTCCAGTCTTAAACAAACTAACAGCATGCTTCACTGATATTACACAATGGCTAATAGAACACAGGCTGCAAATAAATCTTTAAAAAAAAACCAAAAGTTTTACACATATCTAGAAACAAAGCATTTGCACCTCCAAAAGCAATTAGAATCAACAACACTGAACTAGAGATAAAACAAGAGGTCAAATACCTAGGCACAATGCTGGATCAACAGCTGAACTTCACCGCACATATCAGCAAGACCACCAGATCTATATACAGCTAGATAAAAACCCTCCAGAACCTGCGACCACTACTAGCAACATCTGAGTTCTGCTCAGAATTTCAAGCTCTCATCTTACCACATTTGGACTTCAGCAATAGCATCTACCAAGGACTCCCAAATACGCACAACACCAACTACAAATGGCCCAACACATGGCGGCCAGAATCATAAGGAGCAGCAAAAAGTGATGACATCACACCAATACTCAAGCAGCTACACTGGCTCCTTTAACTATCCGAATCCAATACAAAACAATAATGAATATCTTCAAAGCCACAGACAACCAGTCTTCAATATACTTACAGTCACTCATCCAAAATGAAGCAGGCACCAGTGGCACATACAGACAGCACAGCTAGCCGTACCACCTAAACTAACAAAGACCAATCAAACAACACGCAACAGAGCCTTTTCCATGTATGCGCCAGTGCTCTGGAATGCCCTCCCTAATTCCCAGGGCTGGCGCTACCCGGTAAGCTGGGTAAGTGTGGCAGAAGGGCACCAGTGGCAGGGGGGAGGGTGCCATTGCTAGCCGCCCGCCACTCACTCCTTCAAAAAAGAAACCAGCCGTGGGAACATTTCTCTGTTCCCGTGGCTCTGCTATCTTTTAAACTGCTGGACCGCGGTGTTTCCAGCTGTAACAAGCATTTCCTGTTTTTCATAAGAAACAGGAAATGTTTATTATTGGCTTTAGAAACTCTGCGACCCAGCAGTTTAAAAGATAGCAAAGCCGCAGGAACAGAGAAATGTTCCCGCAACTGCTTTCTGTTTTTGAAGGACGAATCAGTGAGAGGAGAGGAGATTAGGGGAAGGCAGTTGATAAAGTAGGGAAGGGAAGGAAAGGGGCCAGAAGGGAGCAGACATGGTGGGGGGGGGGGGGAGCTGGAAAGGAGAAGACATGGGGGGAGCTGGAAGGGAGCAGACATGGGGGAGCTACATGGGGAGGGGAAGCTGGAAGGGAGCAGACACTTGGGGATGGGGCTGTAAGGTGGCTGGGTAATAGAAGGGGGGTTGGAAGAGAACTGACAGGGGGGAAGGTGGGGGCTGGAAGAGAGAGTACATGGAGGGGTTGGAAGGTCGCTTAAAAGAGGGGAAGGAGGAGGCTGGAGGGAAGGTGGGGGCTTAAAGGGAGCTGACACCTAGGGATGGCACTGGAAGGTGGATGGACAGAGGAGAGGGTGACTGGAAGGGAACTGACATAGGAGGGGGTACTGGGGCTGGAAGTTCACTGATATCTGGCATGGTATTTGGACTAGAAGGGGATGGACGGTGGGGAAGGAGGGGGATTGGAAGGGAATAGACACCAATGGCGGTGCTGGGAATGCAAGGAGGTTGACACTGGAAGGTACTGGGACGGGGTGCTATAAAGGGGGATGATACTGGGGAGGGTTACTGAGACTGGAAAAAGGCTGATGGAAGAAAATGAAGAAAGCAAAAGGAGAGACAAAAAATGGCAGATGGACTATAGACCAGAGAAAGAAAGCTAAGAGAAGACAGAGGAAAACAGAAACCTCAGATCGGGACAAGCATGATCAAAAATCGTCAACAACAAAGGTAGAAAAAATAATTTTATTTTCAATTTAGTGACTGGACTTTGCGCTATCTTTATATTTCACACAGTATGGGGAATTGCCTCTCTTATCTGGTGTGACACCGCATGCAGAATCTGGGTTCTTGGGGTTTCATTTTAATTTTTGTCTACATATTTTTATTTTTACATGAGGTTGTGGTCACTTATTCTGTACTTGGTGAAGGTCTGTGTTCTGAGTTTGTGACCAAGGCCAGGTGTTCTGTTAACATGGAGTTTGTATGTAGGGATCTGTACTATAGTAATTTGACTTGTACAACTTTTTAAATAGGTATATGGATGTTTTGGGGCCCAATGCAGTATTTATAGTGCTGCTTTTTTTCTGGGTAGGCCCCTTATTGTATGAGTTTTGAAGTGTGTGCAGGTATGGTATGGTAGATTTGGCCTTGCAGATCTTCAGTGACTTTTGTAGTGTTTTATATTAGTTCACAATTGCCTAGCACTGGAGAATGTTTATGTTGTTGTTAGTGAAATGATCAGAATCAGATTTTATTTTTTTTGGACTATCACAGCCTGTTTGTATGATGCTAAGTATTTACTGCTAAGTATTTTTATTTGGCTATGCATTTGCTCTTTCGCAGCAATTTTCTTACAACAATAGATTTGGAGGAGAAATAATAATATTGCTTGAAAAGAATTCACAAGGCGGTTTTGGGAAAAAGGAGGGTAGGGTGCAGCCAACATTAATAATAACGAGGGAGGGACTCCGATTTATAGGGTGCTAGAAACCCTAGCTCCAACCCTGCTAATAACCTAAGGGAAATACAAGAGCTGGAACAATTTCGTAAGGAACTTAAGACTCACTTATTCAGAGAACATTAAAGAGACTGAACATGTTAGGGACAGAGCTTCCAGCAACATTAAAACTGGAGCTCCCACCATCGCCCAGATACTTACTTCCTAAGACATGTCAACAATAAATCACTCCAGTTCTCTTACACAATTCAGAGCTACTGCCGCCACAATGCAAATCTCTACGTAAAAAGTTTAATAACTGTGTTATATGTTAAATTCTACTATATTTAACCACAATATTTACAATGTTCTATGTAATTCAGTTTAATGTTTAATACAAAATGCTTTGATTCCCAGATGAAGCGGGATAGAAAAACAAATAAATGCATTGATTAATACAAGGAGCTAGACTCAAGAACAATGTGATGCACAAAATCAGAAGTGTTGCCCCTATAAGCATGCATTTTGAACATGCTCATGGTGCTGGCCTTGAGGAGAAGGAGGAAGAGAAATAAAGAGCTGTAACAGGTCCCACCTAGACCACTCTAGTTTTTTTCTCCAGTTAGTGCGGCTTGGGAATCTCCACCATCCATGTTGCTGCACCAAACAAGCTCTCCTTGTTGTTTTGTTGACCCCAAATTCTGGGGTCCTAGGTGACCACCTAGTTAGGCTAGTGGTAGGAAAGCCTTGCCCAGAATGAATAACTCAAGGAGAAGGATCATTATATGAAGCCAAAGAAAGGGACACCCAAAATGAATGTGAAAACCTAGGGGTTGTTTCCACTGAAAAGCTGGTGGCCAATTATCTGGCACATTTGTACAATTTCCCTGCAGCCATATTTGGTTTATTGCACCTGCATCTATCCACATGCTACTAGACAGGCTGCCACAATAATATTTTATTTTAATAAAATGCATGCTGTCTCCAACAAAACAAACCTAATGAGAAACGCACAGAAAACCAGTCTCACATTTTTATTGTAATTCAACTGGACCTATTTCAATCTATAATTGAATTTAGTGGCAGCTATAGAATCTTCCACTTGCAAAACGCTACACAGAAATTCATTTTAAATTTGGAAATGCAGATGTGCAAGTCAGTATAGATCATTAATTGTCCTAGTGATATTCAACAGGGTTTTTTCATTTGATATTTTTCTGACAAACAAAAAAATCTGTAGCTATAATTTTTCCAATATGTCCTCTGTTGAAGCTTGTTTTTTGAAACATTCTTCTTTAATATCCAGATTACAATACAGCTGGAAATATGATGTATGTGTAGATAGGAAGGATGCATGGAACTCCCACAGTCTGGTTTGTGCTCCAGCTCGGGAAGGCTGGTCTGGCTTGCATTTTCTTTCCATTTCCCAAGTCAGCTGTGGCTCAGCTCAGACTTAGTAATGGACTTTGATACTCCTAGTTCAACTCAACCTGGAAAATAGGGGAAATGGTGGGAAGGAGGCTATTCTTATGGATAAGAATGAGCAAAAAACATTCTTCACCAATTGGGTTTACTGTTACTATTTTGTTGGGGGGGGGGGGGGGGTTTCCAAGTGTATTTTATGCAATCTAAAGTCACAACAATCAACCAAGCCTTATCTGAAGGAGACGTCCTAGGTAAGGGTGAGGACTAAGGTCCTAAATCTTGATTATTTTGCCCATCCTTAATTTAAACAGGATTGAATTGTATTTACTATCTTGTTCTCTGTTTCTGAATTCTAACTCTATTGCCCCATTCTGTAATCTGAGGGAAACAGGAACAGTCCAATGAATACTATAGGGGATATGCGTATATCCTCAAGCAATATGAAGTTGGACTCAGCAAAGAGGGAGTATTTTACCCGCAAGATTAAGGGAGCACATTCAAGATAAAGTAAACTATTTGCCAGAGGCAATGGAACATCTTTTTTAGTTGGAGGGGCCAAACAAACCAATCTCCAGCCTTGCCCCCAAGTTAATGTTGTGTGTAAAATATTGGTGGGACCATGGCCCCTGTGGTCCACCCTACCCGCTGCCTATGCTACTTGCCACTATCTAGCACTGACTCCATGAAGTAAGAAATGGCAATAACAAGTTATTATCTGTAACTCACTTTTTTGTTGGTAAAGTTAAGTCTTCCAACCCCCATTAGTGTCTGTACCCCCCTCCGACACAACTTCAGGAGGTCAAAAGCAGCAGGCCACTGCAGCAGAGCTGAGCTGCCTCTATCCCCCTCCCCCGATGCTGGAATCAGCAGCAGCGGGGGGGGGGGGGGCAGCATGGCTCAGTGCAGGGGGGGCGGCAGGCCATGTGTGCCAAAGAACATGGCCTGCTGCGGGTGCTGTGCCGCCCACAGAGGTCTGCCGCCCTAGGCGGCCAGATGCCTGCCTAGTGGAGGGTCCGGCCCTGGCTGAAAGTTAAGGAAGATTATTGCTGATTTAAAGAAGGCTGCCTGCCATGCACTAGTAAAGTTTTGTTAAGGAAGCTGTGACATTCCTGCATTTACCCTAGGTTATTTTGAGGGTACATTTGTTTTAATGGAAATTTTACTGTATATCTCTCGACCTCTTCCTAATTACATGTTCTTTTAATGCTTGGCATGACAGTATGTTGTGATAGATAGTGGCTAAACTGTAGAGCACAGAACTCTCCATTTTTCATATATTAATTGTAGGTGTTTTCTAGAATTCTCTCCACTATTGTCTCTCTTTTCATAAAAACTTGGCAGATGTGGTTCAGAGCTCTAAAAAGACTAACAGCTGCTATGCATTCCTCATGAGCTGAGTGCACCACCTTAGAAATGTATTCTCCTTCTAACAATCCCATGGCAAAGGTCCAGGTTTTCTCTTTCTTACGGTTCTCTATACAGTACATTTATCCTCATACCAACAGCATGAGCAGATTAAGATATTCTAAAAATTGAGATTTTATTTGTGCCTGAAAATCATAATTAGCAGTCTTTTCCAGAGGATAATGGAAAGTGAAATCAAGGGGGGCAGTTACTAAAGTGCATGAAGAGAATATCACATGATATTTGCCCTTTATGGTGCATCAAAGGGCAAGATTGTGTGTTATATGATGCAAAGGTGTATTTGGAGGGCTGATTGGACAGTTCTGAGGGAGTATTTGATGGCTGGGTAGTTTTTGGTGGTGGGACAATTGTGGAGGAGCAGTGTTTGGTGGTGGGGCATTTTGGCGGGTGGTGAGAGTAGAGAATAGCAAGAGGGTGTTCAAAAGGAAAAATTCCCTAACTGCTGTGTCTCACTGTATGTATGTTTTGATGCTACTGAAGCTGGAACACCTCTCATAGAAATACATTGGGCTAGCTTTTTGGAAGGGCTTATTTCTCTGAAACCCCCAGTACAATTTGGCCCATTTTCGAACTCAATGTGTTTTTCTCACATGCAAAGTTTCATCCCATTGAATTACACTTTCAGAGTTATTTTGTCCCCAGAGAGATATCTAGATAAACAGACAGAGAGATGCTCTCAACTCCTTTTATATAATTCTTTCCAACTTCCATTGGGTTGGAAAGACTAAAAAAGTAGCAAGATTCTATGCTACTTATCCTCAGTGACTTTCCTCAGTTATGCCTTAACCTCATCAGTATGACCATTCTCATACTTTAGTTCTGCTGCTATGCTTTTTGTTATTTTTTTCTCCTTGGTGTTCTCTCCTAGTCTATTTTTTCTGCTGTTTTATAATTTACTTGACTTTTAGAGTTTTTAATTGTAAACCGCTAAGGTACCAAACCAGGTGTATGACGGTATACTAAACTTTGAAATAAACATAAACATCTATTGACACAAAGCCACATTTTGGCTTACAGTCAATAACACCCAAATAACAGCCAATAACACCCAAATAACACCCAAGTGCAATCTGGGACATCCAAACCAGAATGTCTAAAAAAAAAAATAGGCAGGTCCAAGTTCAGGCATAGTTTCTTTTTTTTTTAAATGATATATTTATTAAATTTTACTTCAGATTACAAAACAATTTATTACATCCACATAGCAGTCTGAAGCAACTATACAATAAAACAGAGGCATTAGACAAAAATAACAAAACAATATAATAATAAGAAATAAAACCTCCTAAATCAAAAACATAATAATGGGAGAAGTTGGACAACCTAGACAAAATATAATTCAAAAATAATCAAGTCAAGAAACTCTTGGCAACATTATGACACCCCATATCGGTTTTACCCCAATAATCCAGTAAGATCTAATACAACCCGGAGAAAATAAAATAAAATCACTCCTTAACAGCATCATCTCATTCATATGTCAGTATAAGTGTGAGTAATTGAGAGGGATCCATAAACTCATAGGGGTATGTTTACTAAACCGTCTTAATGTGCGCTCTGTGACATTATCGCGCAATAAGGTACCTTATCACGCGATAATGGCGCTTTATTGGGCGCAGAGGTACCTTAGCGCGTGATAACGCATGCAGCGGCGCAAACGAGCGCTGAAGGCGGAGAAAGGCTCCCGGAGGGCAGAGGAAGGCACCCAAGGGGTGGAGAGAAGGGGTCAATGGGTGGAGAGTGGGAGGGGAGAGGCTCCACGCACACTAATGCTGTGAAATCCGAGGCTGAAAACTAACGCCAGTGAAACCCTGGCGTTAGAGCTGATTTAAAGGGAAGAGAAACCATTTCTGTCAGCAATGTACAGCAAAACCAGAGAAACCTACAAAAAAGTGATAAGTGTGATACATGTGCACAGAACAAAAGGGCAAATAAACAGTGAAAATGAACAGAAGAAAATGGAAAAATAAAATAACCAAGCTGGGCAATAGTGATCTCAATGGGAAACATCAAAAAACACTCCCAAGAAAGCACCAAAAAAAGAACATGAATTCTGGAAGGGTCCATGCTCCATCCCCATACAAGGTGAATGAGCCCACAGTGAAAATGCGCTGTGCAGGGTTTTCCTCTCCATCGGACAGGTTTCCTATGGCGTGCACATCTGTGGCAACAGCAAGGGGGGCATGTCGGAATGGCCAACTGGACAGATGCTTGAAAATGGGATACAGAGGGCTGCAGGCGGCACATGCTGTGGTGCAGCTGGTGCATAGTGCAGACTAGGCAGATGCCTAGGTGGCACTTAGGAAAGCTGAAACTGTACAGCAGCCAGACAGCAACTGAAGAGGGCCCAACATGGGCACGAGTGTGTTTATCACAGTGTCACAGGGGATAGTACCCAGCAGGTACCTCCAAAGAACATTGGCAGGCGGTGTTGGGGGGGGGAAGCGTGGATGTCTATGCAGGCACCCCTACCCAAGAACACTCACCATAGGTAGCCGCCTACCTGAACACTGGATGGCCTGAGACTGCACACCACTAGCACCACCAGCAGAAGGGCATGTCAGCATGGTGGCAGAGGGGTACTGGTGGTGGAGGGGAGCAGTGGCAGCTGACCAGAGCAGACCATGGCTTAGCCCTGTGTAGGTGGGTGCCATGCACTGCAACAGACAGGCCCTGCCGGATGAACAGTCATGGTATCACCAGGGAATGCACTGTCTTTGTGGCAACACAGTGGTGCCGTGCACACAACCAGTGTGTTCAGAGGCAGAAGGTCACTGGTTCAAGTCCCAGCTGTGGTTCCTGCCACCGCAGTCCCCATATTTTACCCACTACTAAAACGTGCTAATACAGACAGAACCTTTATGGCAGATGAAGTAAACATGCCCAAAACACCTACATTTTACCCTACAGAGCACAGACACCATAAACAGGCGCATTACCTAGAGCAGAGTCTCCCAAATGCAGTCCTGGAGGGCCAAACACCATTCAGGTTCCATGCTGCCTCTAATAAAGATGCCTGTGCTGCATTTCTATGCACCACCCCCATGGTATGCAAATGTATCTCATGCATATTCATGAGGGACAGCATGAAAACCCAAACAGTGTTTGGCACACCAGGACTGGAGTTGGGAACCTCTGTCGTAAAGCAGCAGCCAACAGGGGCAGACACACCCGCACCCACAGGTTCCATTATCCAATGCTTCCTGGAGAGGCAGGACATTGGGCCCTGCGTGAATCTCCCAATACTAGCACTTGCATACCTTAGCAATGCCACCCTAAACGTGGGAATACGGTACACAGCTATCAAAAGATTGCTATGATTACTGGCAGATAGCAATTCCGAAGTTAAGTACAATTTTCTGATTGAGCTGCATCATGGCAACCTTTCTGATGTCTGTGGAGTGTGCTACAGGTCTTGTGTCTGACAGTGTTTACCACCCTGGGGAGTGACCCCAACAGTATTGCGTACCATAGCCATGCCTGCACTGTGCCCAGGACTGGAGTGGTGGCCAGGGTTGCCAAACACCTCTATAGTTGTACAATGCTGGCAAAGGTGTGGGAGTGTGTGTCTGTCTATCCAGTCTGTGGTGGCTGCAAACACCCTCCACAGCCCACACTGCCAGCACTGTTGCAAGTATTGGCCTGCCAATGTGCATAATGAGGAGCAAGGTACCATGGGTATAGCCCGGACAGGGTGGTCTGGCCAGGATGCATTTGCACAGGGCATAGGGCAATGGCTGGGACATTGTAGTGCCCGGCCACCACCTGCACAGACAGGATAGCCACAGCATGTCCTGCTAGGAGGTCACTCTCACCCTGACTGAGCAGTGACCTCGGCATGGCTAGGTTCCCCCATAGTGCTATTATAGCATTTCTCTCATGTGATATTTATGGGTTCTCTTTTGGGGCCCAATCACTGACTTATCTGCATGGTGTGTATGCTGACACCCCAGTTCTGGGTACACGCAACTTCTCCAGGACCATGCACTATGGACTAGCTAGCAGACTGTCTGCAGTTAGTATGTGTCATGCTGGAGGCTTGCTGCTGAAGAATGTCAGATAGTGGTGGGGGGCAGCTGAGCATTTCCAGGCCTACTGTATGTCTGCTATTGCTTTATGGATGTGTACAGCTCTGCCTTGCTTGCCCTGTAGGGTGTCTTTTCCCCAGCAGGACTGGGGTTGATCGTAACCTCTACTGCCACCATTGCAGGGAGGTAGAATGTGGATCTATTGGTGGGTGATCCTGTTTCCCACCCTGAGCCCCAGAGGGTGGGTTGTGTGGTGGTATGTAATCTGCCTATGGGTCCAAACACCCCAACCTTCATCTACATCATGTAACCAACACAGGATATGCACTATTCTGGGTGCATCATCACCCATAAGGGCTAGACATGACCGTAAAACACAGACGTAACCTAAGTGTGTTTGTAAGAACTACCTATCACACACAGTAGCACTGATGGGGACCTGTAGCATGGCATATTTCAGCCATGAAAGGTGCAGTGGACCTGGTGCTGGGCGCCCCACCTCACCCTCAGGGTGAGCACAGTACCCACACAATGTGACGGTCTGTGGCTACTCTGTGCCAGTACCACACACAGTCAGTTCCCCCTACCCGGCCAAGGTGCTGTGGGGGTGCATACCCCATCTTGTGATCATCCGTAGACTGCTGCTTGCATGTGCAGTGCATCATGGGTACGGGTGGGTTAACCCTATCCTGGTAACCACAGAAGACAGTTTGTGTGGTGACGTGAAGTCCTTCTGCAGCCAGCCAGGGGTTTGTTGGCAGTTGTAGCCCACTAGTTACTTCACTGCCTGTGAAGCCAGTGGTCATGGTTTCAAACCCACGGTGGGGTTATTTGATAGGGCTGTCTGAGGCAGGGGTCCCCAAACCTGTCCTGGAGGGCCGCAATCCTGCAGGTTTTTGGGATAGCCCTAATGAATATGCATGAGATATATATGCATTAGAGATATCCTCCCAACCTGGCTGGTTTGTGGCCCTCCAGTACTGGATTGGGAGACCCCTGCCTTACACCTCTGTCATTTAAGATTGTGAGTGCGCAAGGTACAGATGTCCTAGACATCAAAAGGGTAGATAGACTTTCTCACATTCCTCCTCGCTTCTCACCACCACCAAAATGTTGTCTATTAGACAACCTTTTGGTGGTGGTGAGAATTGAGGAGCAATGTGACAAATTCTGTCTACCCTTTTGATGTCTAGGATATCTGTACCTTGCTCACTCACAATCTTAAATGACAGAGGTATAAGGCAGGGGTCTCCCAATCCCCCAAACCTACAGGATTGCAGCCCTCCAGGACAGGTTTGGGGACCCCTGGTCTGAGGCATTGTCTATTTTTAATGTACATTAGGGCTTCCAGAAAAAACACCCTCAGAGTACTGTAACCTTAAGGTGACCCATAAGGCACCTTATAGGGCGCCTTGTCAAGTGCCTTATAAGGTGTTCTATAGGGGACATTATAGGGTGCCTTGGCGGACAGTGCACTTTATAATGTGCCCTATGGAGTGCATTATGGGGTGCCTTATGGAGCACTTTAGGTTACGCCACCTTACATGGCACCTTATAAGGCACCTTACATGGCACCTTATAATGCACCTTATAATGCACCTTACATGGCACCTTAAAAGGCACCTTACATGCACCTTATAAGGCACCTTACAAGGCACCTTACATGGCACCTTACATGGCACGTTACATAGCACCTTACTAGGCACCTTATAAGGTACCTTACATGGCACATTACAAGGCACCTTATAAGGCACCTTACATGGCACCTTACAAGGCACCTTATAAGGCACCTTACAAGGCACCTTACATGGCATCTTATAAGGCACCTTACAAGGCACCATACAAGGCACCTTACATGGCACCTTATAAGGCACCTTACAAAGCACCTTACATGATACCTTATAAGGCACCTTACAAGGCACCATATAAGGCACCTTACAAGGCACCTTACATGGCATCTTATAAGGCACCTTACATGGCATCTTACAAGGCACCTTACATGGCACCTTACATGGCACCTTGCAAGGCACCTTACATGGCACCTTACATGGCACCTTATAAGGCACCTTACAAGGCACCTTACAAGGCACCTTACATGGCACCTTATAAGGCACCTTATAAGGTGCCTTACAAGGTGCCTTGCAAGGTGCTTTACAAGGTGCCTTGTAACGCTCGTTATTCAAAGGCGCCTTGTAACGCGCGTTCTCTGTCAGCTTGCTGTAACGATGCACCGCCCATGCCTTTATATGGGCATCTCTACCTTTACCGTGGAACCTACCGCGAATGACATTATGGCAGTTTAGTAAACATACCCCTAAGTGCGCGATAACGCAGCGGCGCCGTTAAGGAACACTAATGCTGTGAAATCCGGGTCTGAAGGGTGGAGTAAGGCTTCCCAGAGGGCAGAGAGAAGGGGTCAATGGGCAGAGAGTGGGAGGGGAGAGGCTCCAGGCACACTAATGTTGTGAAATTCGGGTCTGAACACTAACGCCACTGAAACCCTCGCGTTAAGGCACATTTGCAGGAAAGAGAAACCATTTAAGTCAGCAATGGGCAGCAAACGCAGGAAAATCCAGAAAAGTGATAGTTGTGATACATGTGCAGGGACCAAAAAGGCAAATAAACATATAAAAGGACCAGAACCACATCTAAAATCCCAATAACCAAGTTGGCCAATAGTGATATTAATGATAAACATAAAGCAACACAACTGAAAAAGCTTATAAATTAAGATATCATGTTTGGAACGGTCTATGCTCTGTCCCCCTACAAAGTGAATGATCCCACATTGAAATAGCGCTGATCAGGGTTTCTGTAGTTTAGATTGGGCAGGTTTGTTATGGCGTGCACATGTGCAGCAACAGCAGAGTGGGCACATAGGAAAGGGCAACTGTACTGATGCTGTAAATGGGATACAGGGGGCTGCAGGTGGCACATGCTGTGGTCCAGCTGGGGCACAGTGCAGGCTAGGCAGATACCTAAGTGGCACATAGGAATGCCAAAACTATAAAGCAGCAAGACAGCAACTGACAAGGGTCCAACATGGGCACGAGTGTGTATCCCACAGTGTCACAGGGGAGATTACCCAGCAGGTACCCCCAAGGGCACATAACATTGGCAGGTGGTGTGGGGGGGGGGGGGAAGCACGCATGTCCATGTAGGCACCCCTACCTGAGAACCCACACCATAGGCAGCTGCCTACCGGCATACTGGATGGCCTGGGACTGTGCAACACCAGCACCACCGGCATAATGGCATGGCAGCATGGTGGTGGAGGGGTGATGGTGGCAGAGGGGGCAGTGGCATCTGCCCACAGCAGACCATGGCCTAGCTCCGTCTAGGTGGGTGCTGTGCAATGCAACAGACAGGGTCTGTCTGACGAACCGTCATGGTATCCCCAGGGAATGAACTGTCCATGTGGTGCAGTACACACAGCCAGTGTGTTCAGGAGCAAACGATCACATGTTCAAGACCCAGCTGTGGCTCCTGCCAACCCTTTCCCCATATTTTACCCAGTACTAAACCATGATAATAAAGACAGAACCTTTACTGCAGATAAAATAAACATGCCTGAAACGCCTATATTTTACCCTACAGAGCACAGACACCATAAACATGTGCAATTCCTAGAGCAGAGTTTCCCAACTGCAGTCCTGGAGGGCCAAACACCATTCAGGTGTCATGCTGTCCCTAATAAATATGCCTGTGCTGCATTAGTTTGTGCCGCCCCCATTGTATGCAAATGTATCTCATGCATATTAATTAGGGACAGCACAAAAACCTGAACAGTGTTTGGCCCACCAGGACCGGAGTTGGGAACCTCTGCCCTAGAGCAGCGGCCAACAGGGGCATAAACACCCACACCCACAGGCTCCACTATCCAAAGACTCATGGAGAGTCAGGTGTTGGGCCCTGCATGCAGCAGCATCTCCCAATTCTAGCACTTGCATACCTTAACAATGCCGCCCTAAACTTGGGAATACGTTACACATATATCAAAAGGTTGCTATGATTAATGGCAGATATCAATTCCTAAGTTAAGCACAATTTGCTGATAGAGCTGCATCATAGCAACCTTTCTGATATCTGTGGAGTGTGTTTCAGTTTTGGTTTCTGACAGTGTTTACCACCCCGGGGAGTGACCCCAACAGTATTGCGTACCATAGCCATGCCTGCACTGTGCCCAGGACTGGTGTGGTGGCCAGAGCTGCCAAAAGCCTCTATATTTGCACAATGCTGGCATAGGTGTGGGAGTGTGTGTCTGTCTATCCAGTGTATTGTGGTTGCCTACACCTTACTCAGCCCACACTGCTTACACTGTTTCCAGTGTTAGCCTGCCAATGTGCATAATGAGGAGCAAGGTACTGTGGGTATGGTCCGGACAGAGTGGCCTGAGCCGGATGCATCTGCACAGGGCATAGGGCAATGTCTGGAACATTGTAGTGCCTGGCCACCACCTGCATGGACAGGGTGGCCACAGCATGTCCTGCTGGGAGGTCACTCTCACCCTGACTGAGCAGTGACCACGGCATGGCTTGGTTCCCCCATAGTACTATATAGCATTTCTCTCAAGTGGTATTCATGGGTTCTCTTTTCTGAGGCCCAATCACTGACACATGTGTGTGTGTGTGTGTGTGTGTGCGTGCGTGCTCACATCCCAGTTTTGGGTGCACACATTTTTATCCAGGAACATGGACTAGTTAGCAGACTGTCTGCAGTTAGTATGTGTATGGCTGGAACACCTTGCAGGGTACAGTGGCTGGAGACTCACTATCCTTGCTGCTGGAGAATGTCAGATAGTGGTACGGGGCAGTTGAGCATTTCCAGGCCTGTTGTCTGTCTGCCATTGCCTTATGGATGTGTACAGAGCTGCGTTGACTGCCCTGTAGGGTGCTTGTTCCCCAGCAGAACTGGAGTTGATAGTCCCCTCTACTGCTACCATTGCAGGGATGTAGAATGTGGATCTGTTGGTGGGAGATTCTGTCCCCCACCCTGAGCCCTAGAGAACGGGTTGGGTGGTGCTACATAATCTGCCTATGGGTCCAAACACCCCCCCCCCCTTCACTTAAATCATGTGACCATGGCACCCACACAGGATATGTACTGACTGGGAAATACAGATGGACACAGGTGTAACCTAGCTGTGCCTACAAGGACTACCTATTGCACACTGGCACTGATGGCAACCTGCAGCATAGCCTATCTCAGCTAAGCCAGGTGTTGCAGACCTGGTGCTGGGCGCCCCACCTCGCCCTCAGGGTGAGCACAGTACCCCCACAATGTGTCGGTCTGTAGCTACTCTGTGCCAGTAACACACACGGTCAGTTCCTCCTACCAGGCCAAAGTGCTGTGGGGGTGCATACCCCATCTTGTGATCTTCTGTAGACTGCTGATCTGCATGTGCAGTGCATCATTGGTACCGGTGGGTTAACCCTACCCTGGTAACCACAGCAGTTTGTGTGGTGACCTGCAGTCCTTCTGTAGCCAGCCAGGGGCTTGTTAGTAGTTATCGAGATGTAGCCCACTGGTTACTTCACTGACTGTGGAGGCAGAGGTCATGAGTTTGATCCCACAGTGGTGTTATTTAATAGAGCTATCTAAGGCATTTCCTTTTTTTAATTTAAATTAGTGCTGCCAACAAAAACACCCTCACAGTGCTGTAACCTTAAGGTGCCTCATAAAGCGCCCTATAAGGCGCCTTATAAGGCACCCTATAGGGAACATTATAAGGTGCCTTGGCGGACAGTGCACTTTATAATGTGCCCTCTGGAGTACCTTATAGGGTGCCTTATGCGGCACCTTAGGTTACGGAACTGTGAGGGTGTGCTTGCTGGCCACACTAATTTAAATTAAAAAAGAAAATGCCTCAGACAGCACTGATTTAAAGTAAAGGGCAATGCCTCAGACAGCCTTACTCATTAAGCCCACCGGGGGGATCAGAACTCATAACCGCTATTTTATCAGTCATTGTATCAACCAGTGTGCTACACCTCTGTTGCTGTGTTTGCAGGTCAGCGCGCCTAATTAAGGCTAATGCGCGTTAACGTGCCACGGCTCGTATCGCGCGATAATGGACTTTATCGCACAATAATCCAAAATGCTACCTTAAGACCGGAACGCCCACTACCTTATATGGCATTCGTCACAGTAAGACAGCAACTAACGCCGGTAACATTAAGACGGTTTAGTAAACTTACCCCTATATAGTATTTCTTAACACCAATTCTTTACAGAGGGCCTGTTTGAGGTTAACAGAAGCCTCTTCATCCCATGTACCCCATCGTACCTGGTTAGGGGATTTATTTTTCAGTAAATCGATAAGGGGGGAGGCCAGTTCCACAACGTGGCGAATGAATCTGCAGTAATAGCCCACTAGACCCAAAAATGCTCTAATTTGCTTTTTGGTTTTTGGCAGGGTCTTCCCTTGAATTGCCTGTACTTTGCTAAGGGTGGTTGCACTACCTCATTTTCTACCCGGTGGCCTAGGTAATGTACCTCCTGGTTCGCCAACTGGCATTTCTTAGGGTTAGCTGTCAACCTGGCCCACCTCAAGGACTCACACACCTTATGCAAGTGGATTAGGTGTTCCTCCCAGGTCTCAGAATAAATAACTACATTGTCAAGGAACACCCCTGTGTACCCTAGATATGGTTTGATTATCTTATTGATATACGCTGGAATGTAGCTGGCACCCCATGTAAGCCAAATGGGAGAACAGTAAACTGGTATTTCCACAGGGTGTTTGGAAAGCTGTTTTCTCTCTAGAGGACAGATCCAAGGGAATCTGCCAGTATCCTTTCATTAGGTCAAGGTTTGAAATAAATGTAGCCCCTCCCTACCAGTTCATCTGTTCTGGGCATGGGTTAGGCATCATTCACTTGCCGAACGTCAATACAGAACCTAGTGGTTCCATCGGGTTTGGGCACTAGGACTATCGGGCTAGACTATTCACTTCTGGATTCTTCAATGACCCCTAAGTGCAGCATATCCTCTATCTCTTTCTCAACCTCCCTCTTTTTGGCCTGGGGAACGCAGTATGGCCATTGCCTTATGATTTCACCATCCTGGGTGATAATTCTGTGAGTCCTGAGATGGGTTCTCCCAGGCAAGGGTGAAACACATTCTGGAACTGGGCTAGCAGGTACTTCACCTGTCTCTTCTGGTTTCCCATCAACTCACTTCCTATTGAGACCTCTGTGAGGTCCTTTGTCTGGGCAATCTCCAGACTCAGGTCCTCTTCCTCTTCACTTACTTGCGCTCCTAGCCCCTCCCGACACACCCAGGGTTTGAGCAAATTGATGTGGAAGGTCTGCACCTTCCCTTTCTGCTGCTCTACTTCAGGCCCCAGTTTCCTGAGCACCCTAAAGGAGCCTCTCCACTGGGCTAGTAGCTTATTATTAGAAGTGGGCAGCATAACTAATATCAGGTCTCCTGGGTTAAGACTCCTCTCCCATTCCTGCTTGTTATAATAGACCTTTTGCTTCTCTTGGTTTTTCCTCAAATGTTCATTAACCCACTGGGAGAAGGTTCTTAACTGGGTTTTCAAATGGGTAACCTGTTCAATTATGGGCTCTAACCCTCTTTCCGTTCCTACCAAGGCTTCCTGTACCACATCCACGAACTCCTTGGGTTGTCTCCCCATTAAATGCTCAAACGGGGAAAAGCCCAATGTAGCTTGGGGAACTTCTCTATATGCAAACAGGACAAATGGGATCACTTGCTCCCATGTCTGCCTATACTTTTTCTAACCATTTGTATCAGGGTCTGGTTAAACCGCTCGACGAGGCCATCAGTTTGTGGGTGAAAGCTGGCAGTCTTAACATGCCTGATCCCAAACAATGTCAAGACTGCCTCTAACTGTCTAAACAAAAAGTTAGTGCCCTGGACTGTCAAACATTCTCTGGGGAAGCCTACCGCACAGAAAATTTTCAGCAGTTCCTGTACAATCTGACCTGCTGTAGCTTTCCACAGGGAAATTGCCTAGGGATAGCAGATACAATATCTGTTGGTCTACTCTTGAAGTGATAATTACACAGGTCTGCAAAAAAATGTTTTTTGAGAGCTGTTTTGGTTATTCCATGTAATCTTTATGTTTTTTGGTGCGCTGAATCCGAAAATGACCTCCATTTTGTCATAGGACATCACGTTTCCTGACAATTTAGGTAACTATGTTAAATAAGGCAATACCTCAAAATAAATGGAAATAGACTTATAAAATTAAAGTTTTATTACAATATTTTCATGAAAATCCTTTTTTGAACTGAAATGAGCTCACCTACACACACTAAACACGATTCTTCTTCCTTGTGAGGCTCCTCTTGGTGCATTTACGCTTGTGAGTAGCATCTGGAATGTCTCTCTGAAGCATCCAACAGTAGTCTGCCATCATTGTAATGCTCCATTTTCCCTGGTATCTCCTTTCCATCTCTTTAATGTCTTGGTGGAATCGTTCACCTTGTTCCTCACTCACAGCTCCCAAATTTTCAGGAAAGTAGTCAAGGTGGGATTGGAGGAAATGCACTTTCAAACTCATCAGGCAACCTAAAGCTTGAAATGCTTTCAGCATTCGTCCGACAATCTTTTTGTAGTGAGGATCTTTGTTATTGCCTAAAAATTTCTGTACGACTTCTTTAAATGCAATCCACCCTTCTTTTTGAGGATCCGTCATGGTATTGACAAACTCTTGATCAACTATAAGCCTTCTAATGTCTGGTCCGACGAACACACCTTCCTTCAATTTTGCCTCCGACAGGCCTGGAAACTTGGTGACCAAG
The DNA here is from genome assembly GCA_033557465.1 of Ichthyophis bannanicus. NCBI lineage: Eukaryota > Metazoa > Chordata > Amphibia > Gymnophiona > Ichthyophiidae > Ichthyophis > Ichthyophis bannanicus. The sequence continues at coordinate 1,076,857,250 of CM066032.1, forward strand.
TATTTGAAGCATTCTCCATCTCTTGGAAGTGATTTTACGAATTTCTTCATCAATCCCAATTTTATGTGGAGAGGTGGTAGAAGAACTTTATGGGAAGGTACCAAAGTTTCTCGGAGGACATTTTTTTCACCGACTGTTAGCACCCTCGGCTGCCAACTCTTCTTGGTCCAGTGATTTTGTCGGTCTCGACTGTTCCATAGACACAGAAAACAAGGATATTTGGTATACTCAGCTTGTTGCCCGAGCAGCATGCACAAGACCTTCAAGTCCCCACACACTTGCCAACCATGGTCTTCATATTTAAGTTTACGAAGAACCAATTCCAAGTTCTCCTAGGTTTCCTTCAAGTGTACGGAATGACCTACAGGTATGGAAGCGTAAAAACCGTTGTGGAGTAAAACTGCTTTGAGACTTCTTTTTGAAGAATCTATAAAAAGACGCCATTGCTCTGAATCATATTGGATTTTAAATTGACCCATCAGACCTTCTACATCGATGCAATATACCAACTTGTCTTCCTGGGCGAAGTAAGGAACGAACTCCTTTTCACGATGTCTGAACCATGAAAATGACACTCCTGGCAACAATAAATTCCTGCTTTTCAGCCTTGATCCAAGTAACTCAGCGGCATCTTTGGGAAGATTCAAGTCTCTTACCAAATCATTCATCTCCTACTGAGAAAACAATTTTGGTCTTGTATCATCTTCAAAGTCAGAACTTGATTCGTCATCTGGTTCATGTATGACTTCACCTTCAGCGGAGCTAGGTATCTCTTCCAAGGTAGCAGGGTGCTTGGGTACTGGTATATCTGTGCCATGGGGGATGGGACAAATTGCCGAGTGAAGATTGGGGTATGAAATGGAATGCTTCCATTTGGAATTAAACCCTTTCACATCATATGAACAAAAGTAACAGTCATCACTATGGTTCTTTTGCTCTCGTCATACCATAGGAATCCCATAACGGAAAGATTTTTTCTTACCCTTGAACCAGTTTCGGAGGTCCTCAACACACCATTTGCACACTTTATGAGGCGCCCAGACTTTATCTTGATCTCCAATTTTTAGTCCAAAGTATGCAAAGTATACTTTTTTCACAAAGTCTGTAATATTCTGCTGTTGCTTCAACACTGTATATTCACCACAGATGAAACAGAAACTGTCTGGCGAATTAATACACTTTCGCGGAGCCATAACATAATGATTGAAGAATGACGAGCTAACACGAATTGCGATGAAAAAGTGTGAACAGCCTAGAACCAAGAACCTGATGATGATTCGTGCACAAGTGTGGCATGCAGGAGAGAGCAGCTCTGTGTCTGTACACGAGAAGTCACAGTGCTGGCCACGCCCCCCTGCACTGACCGGAGCTGCTGCTATCTGCCCTGTGTCTCCCTCCCACTGGATTCTTCAGGAAAGATTAACCCCTTCTACCATTAGAAGCACGAACTTAAAACTTGCTTAGCTTATGTATATATTGCTGACCATCAGATTTATAGTGCTATATTTTTTTTTACATAACTCGGACAACCCCTTTAAGGGTTTTATTTAGCATTTTATATCTTAAAAGCACTTATGTGAATTAATTAATAGTAATTTGAAAACATTTGATAAATTTGAAGACAGTTTTGCATGTTGTGGCAAATCATGACGTCTAGGAGTTTTTTCAATATCTTATTTGTTTTCAGCACACCAAAATACATGGAAATTAGATGAAAATAATCAAACAGCTTTTTAGTCTGTCACCTGGGGACCAACCCAGCGCCTAGGGCACAGAGGGTTGGTCTGCCTGGGGATTCTAATTCAGGGAGTATGGCATGGCATTTTCTCCTGCAATGCCTTATGGAATAGTAGTCCCTTTTACCCTCTGAGAAAAGAAGAAATTGTAGTCGAGTGATTTCAGGCAAATGACAAGGATTTATTTCCCTTTCCAGGAAGATTAAGTGCATGTGGAAAACTTAGGACAGTTGCCATATACTTGGCCTGTGGAATACATTCAGGAACTAAGGTAACCAGCCTCTTTAGCTTCAGGCTTTAAAACGTGCAGTGCTCAGTACAAACAAAAGCAAACAACAGCTTCTCATAACAAAAGAAAATTTTCCCTTTTCTTCTGCTGCTTTCTCAGCCTTCTTAATATATTGTTCAGCAGAGAGATTCAATATGGTCAGCAAGAGACAAAGTACAATCCATCTGATTATCTGCTACGTCATTGATATCAGAATCTATCTGCATCTCTTCTAAGTCAGCATCAGCTGGGTGTGTCTGCAAGTTGCTATACGGTGTTTTAAAACAAACTTCTTCTCTGCCCTCACATGGCTTCCCTTTGTAGCATTCTAACGAGCAAGGCTGTAAAGTACCATATATACTGGAGTTGCTGCTTGGGGAGCCTAATACTTCCTGGCAACTACAAGGAAATATTTAAAACTAGGTTCAAATCTGGACAAGCTGTGAAGCCTACCTTTTGGCTTTAAAGAGGAAGGAATTCTCTGTTCTGCTGGGTCAGAAAGGCTTCCAAACACCGGTTGTGTTTTCTTGCCTTTTAGCTTATCAGCTTCTGCCTCAGACGTATAAGTACTTCCATGCTAGTATGTCTCTCTCCCTGCTGCCTCTGAGTTTTCCCAAGCCAGGCCCTCAGGAGGTTTCTCCTTCCTCCTGCCTTTACTGGACGGCACCGGCCCTGTGTTGCTCACACCTGGCTTTTGGGCTTTGGCTTTCTGGGTCCTTATTCCTCCTTGACTCCTTTTGGTCAGCGTGCTCCCTTGCTTGATGCCCTGCTGGATCCCTTGCCCTTGTCTTTGCTCTTGTCCTGGCGTCTCTCCCTCAGAGCTTCCTTGGAACTCCTGCTCCTTCCTCCTCATTCCCCTGGTCAAATCTAATGACCACTTTTTAAAATCCTGCGTCTCAGGGCTTAGCTCTGCCCCTCCCCCAACCAGGTGTTTCTCATTACCTCCTGAGCTTGGGGATACGTTACAGCATGAGCGTGCCTGTTCAGCTCATGACTCTTTTTGTTTACCTTTTCTTTGAAAACATTGAGCCATGTGCTCTGACTGCCTGTCAGTTTCTGAAACAAAATCCTCTTCTCTCCCTATCTCCATAGGCTCAGAAGGGTCTTCTACATGACAGATCCCCCCCTTAAGATATTACGGGCTGACGAGCTTATATTCGGACAGCTCGTAATTCGTGACAATGCGTCAGTGTTGCGATGTAACCGTCCTGCCCTATGGTGCACCACAAAATTTAAGGCCTGTAATGCTAGATGTCACCGAGTTAGTCGAACGTTGTTATTTTTCATTTGACTCAGCCACTTTAAGGGTGCGTGAACTGTGACTAACAAAAACTTGCACCCGGTGAGGTAAAACCTCAGGGCCTCTACTGCCCACTTAATGGCCAGGTATTCTCTTTCTATTGTAGAATAATTTCTTTCTGCTTTTGACAATTTCCTACTAAGGTATGTGATGGGGTGCTCTATGCTCTCAAACTCCTGAGACATGACCACTCCCAATCCGGTCTCCGATGCGTCGGTTTGAACAATGAAGGGTAACCCAAAGTCCACCCCTCGCAGTACATGGGCCTTAAAGAGCTTCCCTTTTAATAATGTAAACACTTCCTCCGCTTCCAGGGTCCACTTTATATTGTTCGGCGCGTTTTTCCTCAGCATCTCAGTAAAGAGTGCGCTCTCCTCTGCAAAACGCAGGATAAATCGATGGTAATAGCCGATGAGGCCCAAGAAACTTCGCAATTGTTTCTTATTCATTGGCCTTATTCATTCTTCACGCTGTCTATCTTGCTTGATAGGGGCTTGACCATTCCTTTTCCCACCATGTGGCCAAGGTATTTCACTTCTTCACATCCCCGGATTCAGCGTTAACCCTGCCCGTCGCATGGCTCATAGGACGGCTTCCATCCTGGGTAGGTGTTGAGCCCAGGTGGTACTGTGGACAATGACATCATCCATATACGCTAGTGCGTACTCCTGGTGGGGCCTCAAAACCTGGTCCACTAGCCTTTGGCATGTTGCGGCAGCTCCATGCAGGCCAAACGGCATCCGGCGGAATTGAAATAAGCCTACGGGCGTACTGAAGGCAGTCTTTGGTTTTGAATCACGGGTAAGCGGTATCTGCCAGTAGCCCTTCATTAGATCGAGAGTGGTCAGATACCGTGCTTGTCCTAGACGGTCTAGCAGCTCCTCAATACGGGGCATGGGATAGGTGTCGAATTGTGAAATGCTGTTTACTTGCCTGAAGTCTATACAAAAACCAAGGGTCCCATCCAGCTTCGGCATGAGGGCGATGGGACTAGACCAAGGGCTTTTTGACTCTTCTATAATGCACATACTGAGCATCTCTCGTACTTGGGCTACGACCTCCTTCTTTTTGGCCTCAGGCAACCGATAAGGCCGTTGCCTAATTACCTTCCCTGGTATGGTAACAATCTCGTGTGCTACCAGATTGGTCTCCCCTGGCATGGATGTCAAGACATCTGCAAATTTGGCTAGCACCCTAGCCAACTCCTGTCTCTGCTGCAGCAATAGCTCTGCGCCTATTCTGGGCTCCGGGTTTTCTTTACAGTCAGCCAGCTGTGGGCTTAGGTCCTCCTCCATTTTCTCTTCAGCCGTTGCTGTCAGGCTCTTCACTTCGCCCAGCCCAGTGGACCCAAATCCCCCCGCTCCTCGACCCGTGTGGGTCAGCGAAGGTACTTCCTCCAATGAAGGGAAGCCTACACACTCACAGATGAGTTGTGCGACCCTGTCACCCACCCTTACTTTAAAATCTTCCTTTCCGAAATTAAAAAGTAAGACTTTGACTACCCCTCTGTAGTCTGGGTCTATAACTCCTGCGCCGACATCAATGAAGTATTTCGCAGCAAAACCTGAGCGTGGCGCTATGCGGCCATAACAACCCACAGGAATTTGTATTTTCAAACCCCTGTCTATCAATGCTTTTCCTCCTTTGGGAACTATACCGTCTTCAGCACTAAATAAATCGTAACCGGCAGCTGCGGATGAGGCTCTCCGCGGGCTTTGTGCCTTAGCCGAGACTCTGCAGTATTGCAAGACAAATTTTTGTTTAACTGGGGATGCATCTCCTACGTGTGGCTTTGACCTTGGGCCAGTGTTTTGGGGTTTTTCAAATAGGGGACTAGGAACAGTCGCTGCTAGGGCCTCTACCCCTGGAACACTCCGCTGGGTTATCCCTTTCCTAACTTCCTTGAAAGGGGCACTAATTGTTTTCTTACATGCAGGAAGCTTAACTGATATCTCCTCTACCAATTCACCTTCACTCTCTGAGGATTCATCCTTTACTCCTGAGGTTCCTACCTGGGACCTGGTGGAGACCACGCCTGTTTTAACATTTAAGCCCTTCTCCATCCCTCTGCAAAATGGGGGCCAATCCCTCCCCAAGACAATATCGTGAGGAAGCCGTGGGACTACGGCCACCAGAACCTCCTTTTGGGTTCCCAACCCTTTTACTGAGAGCCTATATAGCGGATAATAAGAGGATGCACCATGCACACAGCGTATTTTAACCTGACCTTCTGCTTGACTCGGTACTGATCTCATGCGGGCTTCAATGGCCTGCCAGAACTTCTTCGAGACTATGCTCTGGTCAGCACCCGAGTCAAGCAGTGCATGAGCTACAATGCCCTGAACTTCCACCTTTAACAGGAACCCTTCTTGCACCTGTTTTCCTTTTCCAGTCATTAGTGCTGTCCGCAATGTACAATTTCTCTGAAAATGCCCTACTTTCCCGCAGTTATAACATTTTCCTTTTGACAATGGTACAACAGTATTTGCACTGGTTATATTAGCTCTTAAGCCCTTTTCTGATCTTCCAAAGTTGGCTGCCTCAGCCACTTTCAGAACGCCTCCTTTCGGTTTACCAGCCAACTCTGCCTCAAAATAGCGTTCTGTAAGGATGGCTGCCTCTGCGATGATCTGGCAACTTTGTAGGATCAGGAAAGATTTGACTTCAGGGGGTACTGCTTCAATGAATTGTTCCAGAATGATAGTATCAATCACAGACTCAAGAGTCTTTTCTCTGGAACAAGCCATTTCCACGCTAAACCTTTAATCCTTTGATACAATGCTTTAGGTGTTTCATTAGGCTTCAGCCTAGCCTCCCTAAACATTCTCTTATAGAACATTGGTGTTAGTCCTAGCCTGTCCTTAACTGCTTTCTTAACTTCATCATAGTCAGACGCTAGAGAAGCGGGCATGACCTTATAAGCAGCTAAAGCCTCTCCCGTGAGGGACGTGGCGAACCTCACTGCCCATTGTTCTAGCGGCCATTTGACAGCTCTTGCAATCCTTTCAAAGGCCTCTATAAAGTCGTCCAAATCATCATTGGTTGTTAACTGTCCAAAAGCTAAGGCTCCACAGTCTTGTGGTCCTACCACCGTAGCAAATGAGGGACTTGCTTGTTCGGTAGCCTTCTGCTTTGCCAGTAAAGCCTCCATTAACTCGACAAGGGGTTTTTGCAGGGCATGTATTGCCACGGCTGTCTGTTCCTGCGTGTGATGAGCCAGCTCCATCTGCTTTTCAAACTGGTTAGACATCCAGTGCAACACTTCTTGCGGATCCATCCTTAGGACTGTCATACCTGCAGAGACAAACAAAAAGAAAAGCCCACCAAGAGCGGCACACCACGGCTTTCTTTTAAATCCTATCTAAATAAACTGCAGAACAGTAGCTCTCTTTCTCACTTTTGAATCCTCCACACCCATGCCCAGTTACCCATTACCTTGGCACACTGTAGATTCAGGCCTTGAGAAGGGAGTCTATCCCTTGAGTCCTGGTCCTCCTGGCCGATTTGCCAGCGAATCTCCGATAGCTCTCCACCAACAGCTTAGCAAATTTTCTTTTCCCCTAGTCCAAACTTCTGGTGTCTCCTGATGTCTCTTTTTTTTTTCAGTTGGGATGTCCTTTGTATTCCAAGCAGAAAATTCTCACAGCTACGCCACTTGACACCTGGGGGCCAACCCAGCGCCTAGGGCACAGAGGGTTGGTCTACCTGGGGATTCTAATTCAGGGAGTATGGCATGGCATTTTCTACTGCAATGCCTTATGGGAATAGTAGTCCCTTTTACCCTCTGAGAAAAGAAGAAATTGTAGTCGAGTGGTTTCAGGCAAATGACAAGGATTTATTTCCCTTTCCAAGAAGATTAAGTGTATGTGGAAAACTTAGGACAGTTGCCATATACTTGGCCTGTGGAATACATTCAGGAACTAAGATAACCAGCCTCTTTAGCTTCAGGCTTTAAAACGTGCAGTGCTCAGTACAAACAAAAGCAAACAACAGCTTCTCATAACAAAAGAAAATTTTCCCTTTTCTTCTGCTGCTTTCTCAGCCTTCTTAATATATTGTTCAGCAGAGAGATTCAATATGGTCAGCAAGAGACAAAGTGCAATCCATCTGATTATCTGCTACGTCATTGATATCAGAATCTATCTGCATCTCTTCTAAGTCAGCGTCAGCTGGGTGTGTCTGCAAGTTGCTATACGGCGTTTTAAAACAAACTTCTTCTCTGCCTTCACGTGACTTCCCTTTGTAGCACTCTAATGAGCAAGCCTGTAAAGTACCATATATACTGGAGTTGCTGCTTGGGGAGCCTAATACTTCCTGGCAACTACAAGGAAATATTTTAAAACTAGGTTCAAATCTGGACAAGTTGTGAAGCCTACCTTTTGGCTTTAAAGAGGAAGGAATTCTCTGTTCTACTGGCTCAGAAAGGCTTCCAAACACCGATTGTGTTTTCTTGCCTTTTAGCTTATCAGTTTCTGCCTCAGACGTATAAGTACTTCCATGCCAGTATGTCTCTCTCCCTGGAGCCTCTGTGTTTTCCCATTCCAGGCCCTCAGGAGGTTTCTCCTTCCTCCTGCCTTTACTGGACGGCACCGGCCCTGTGTTGCTCACACCTGGCTTTTGGGCTTTGGCTTTCTGGGTCCTTATTCCTCCTTGACTCCTTTTGGTTAGCGTGCTCCCTTGCTTGATGCCCTGCCGGATCCCTTGCCTTTGTCTTTGCTCTTGTCCTGGCGTCTCTCCCTCGGAGCTTCCTTGGAACTCCTGCTCCTTCTCTTCCTCCTTCCTCCTCATTCCCCTAGTCAAATCTAATAACCACTTTTTATAATCCTGCGTCTCAGGGCTTAGCTCTGTCCCTCCCCCAACCAGGTGTTTCTCATTAACTCCTGAGCTTGGGGATACGATACAGCATGGGCATGCCTGTTCAGCTCGTGACTCTTTTTGTTTACCTTTTCCTTGAAAACATTGAGCCATGTGCTCTGACTGCCTGTCAGTTTCTGAAATGAAATCCTCTTCTCTCCCTATCTCCATAGGCTCAGAAGGGTCTTCTACATGACAAGTCGCAGACCTGTGTTATAACATTGCATAGATGAAGAAAATCACTCCATTACAACTTTAGGCAATATAACATTAGCTCGACCTGTGGAGACTATTATTATCCTACATTACTCATCTTGTGCTACTTTGGCCTCAGACTCGTCGGCACCAATGTTCCCTCTAATTTTCTGTAGGCTGTGTGCGCATAAAATATCAGCTGTGTGGCTTTTGAAGGAAGGTTAAATTTTTGTGTGCCACATAACGACACTTTGAGTTATATACTTTAAAATTTGACTACACATCAGAATACAGTATGTACACCACATTGATTTTAATCAAATTAAATGAAAATAGACGATTACTAAATGAAGCGGAAAATTTCTAGTAATTACAATCACAACTTTTAAATTTTAAGACATCTGTGGTATTTTCTATCAGAATCAGAACTGTAATTTTTGTGCGCTCTGTTGTAAAGTATGTGCGCTCGCTCGGCGAGGTGTGTGCGCGCGCACACGCACACAGCTTAGAGGGAACAGTGGTCGGCACTATAACTTAATTGTGAAATTTTTGATAAAGTGCCTGATAGCATCAATGGCCTATGTGCACTTTTTTCCAATGTAAAGATAATACCACAGGTACATTTTCTTCTTTCAAAAGAAATCAGGGATAGCAGATGGCATAGTCAACAAGTACTAAGAGGTACTCGTAACCTGCCATGCTCCTATCTAATGGACCCACAATGTCCATGGCCATTCAATCCAGGGTTTGTTCGACCGTTAGGATCAGAATCAGGGGAGCTTTCTAGGGCTGGTTCTTATTTTTCCATTGGTACACGGGGTATGCCTGGCAGAACTTAGTCACCTCCTGACATAGGTTAGGCCAGAAGAACCGTTATGTAAGGCATACAATAACTTTCTGTTCTCCTAGGTGTCCTGCTAAGGGGTGGCTGTGGGCCAAGATCAACAGGGCCTCCTGTAATATTAGGGGCACCATGAGCTGGGCTTGCTTTCATTTCTCTTCCCGGAATGGAATCCGATATAAGAGGTTATTCCTCTTCTTAAAGAGAGGGTGACTCTCCTTACTCTTCTCAGAGCCCACCCCTTCCGCCTTACCCCAGGCTTCCTGCCAGGATGGGTCTTCTGCTTGCTCTTCAGAAAAATTATCGAACTTGGAGAGCACCTCCTCCCCAAAAACCTTGACTCCCCCTGGGGGAATCAACCTTTTCCACTTTTCCGCCCTCCGCTGAGCCCTGCTTTTTCTAGTCTTTCCCCCTCTCTCTACCACATCCAGGATTGCAAATGGGAACAACTCCCCGAGACTGGGGACAGACTTTTCCTCTGGGGTATAGTCTCGGGAATGGGTGGCTACTAAAGCAGAGTGAAAGCCGGTTGAGTCGAATAACCTCTCCTAATCCCGGCCTAGAATTAATGGCACTGGGAGCCCCTTCACAATGGCCATTCCTAGTAGTTGTTGCTTGTTATCCCTGGTGATTTTTATCTCATAAGCAGGGTCATTATGTATGTCCCCATGGGCACACCTCACTCATACGGGGCCTAGGTATCTATCCTGCCTCTTACCGACCCCTAGGATCTGGGCCAGATCTCGAGACATCAGAGACTGATTACTCCCAGTGTCTGTGAGAGCTTCCAGGTCTGTCCCACCAATCTGGATCCCTTTTTTAAGGGGTCCACTCCAGCCTCCTGGGTCCCCCGCGAGTCCTACACCAGAGAAGGAGCATTCCCCTTTTGGACACACCCAAAGGAAATGGCACAGCTCCCTGCAGCAAAGCATAGTGGCCCTCTTCGGGACTCCTGAGTCGGTTTCTTCCCTGTATGTTCCTTAGGGTTATCCCAACTTTCCTGTAGCCACAGGAATTCCTTGGGGTATCTCCTTTCTCCCATTCCTGGGGACTCAGGGTCCTTGAGATTCAGCGTCAAGAAAGTTCTCAGTGAGGGCTACGGCTTCAATGATGGACATGTGTCCCTGCCTAGCTAACACAACATAAACCATCACCCTTGACCTTATCTTTATCAATACCCCAATTTCTTAAACCAATTTATCTTTTCTAATACTATTTTTCTAATACTGTTTTTACTCTTTAAAGGCACAAAAGACCTCAGGATGGTCTTATCCCGACATGTGGCGAACTAGTCACCATAGGGTTTAAGAGCAGACACTCACATCATGGGTCACTGCCTTTATACTTTTTAGTTCAAACTTCAATATTACACCATTCACCTATACTACATCTATAACCCAAACTTACACCAACTGAAAAAATAGTTTTTGGGATTCCCAAAAACAACCACAAAAGGTTAGAAGTGTCTGCATATCAACACAGGACCGGAGCATATAGATTCTTCAGTTATTTTCCTATAAAAAGAAAGAAAGAATTTTCTCTTCAAACAACAGAATTTGTACCCCTTTCAATAGTAGTTTATCCACTTATCTGAGCAATCCAAGGGTCTGGCTCATGTCAACAAACAGACATCCATTTCTACTGCAACTTCCTAGTCGCGGACGCCAAACTACAAAAGGAGCACGCTGTCCCGACACAAAGTATAATATCACTGCCAAGCTACCCATGCCCGTACTTCCCTTGGCAAAATACAGAGAAATTGTTCTAGCACTCTCTTTCTTATTGTGGCAAGCCCAGAGTTCTTATCAGGTTCCAGCCACCTGGTGGCCAAATCAGTTAATCTGTGGGCCATGGACCTAGGCCTTTCTCCTGGATGAAATTCAGTAGCCCGAAAACACTTTTGATATTTCTCTGGGGATAACCCCAATCAGTCTTGGATAGCCGCTTTCACCTCATAGTAGTTCGCAGCTTGAGTATTGCCTAGGGACTGATAGGCCGCCTGGACTTCCCCCAAAAGCAGCGGTGCTAATTGCATGGCTCACTGGTCCAAGGGCCAACCTGCTGTTGTAGCCACCCTTTCAAATGTCAGAATGTACACTTTGGGATTGTCCCTAGGACACATTTTTGCTAAGGTGAGGGTCCAGGTCCCCTCCAATCCTCTCGTTGTAACAAATCCCTCAATTGGGCCTACCTCAGGCTTCAATGTCCTCGCCGATCTGATCATCCCATCGGTGAGTCTCCTAAGCTCCTGAGTTTGTACCTCTAGTAGCTGGAAGAGTGACTGGTTAAGTTTTGCCTGTCTTTCCAGGATCTGGACGATTCTCCGATCCATCACCTTATGCTAGAGTCAAGTCTGCTCAGCCATTCGATGAACCAGTTCCTCCGAAACCATGGCTGTAAAGCAAACAGAGAGAAAAGAACCCAAGTGCAAATCTTTAGAAGAATACACCCACTCTGCCACCCAGACCAACTGTCCTACCCAGTCTTATGCCCTAGATACTCATACCTTCTGGGCAGACAGGTCTCAGTTTTGTTAGTCTGTTGGCCTCTCTGGAATGGATCCCTCCTCTAGATCCTACTTGTTCCTTCCTCACAAGATTGGCAGTTCTGTTCTAGTGTGCTTTGGAATCCCACCACTATCACTATTTGTTACTCAGTCTTGGGTCTAGTACAGTATTATCTATCACCAGGTATCTAGTAGCCCTTCCAGATCCTTCCTGTAATCCTACTGACTTAGCCCACTCCCTAAGAAAAATCCACAAGCCATCAATGATGGCTTGCTGCCGCACCCGCAGGGAGGTCTATCTTTGGGGCTCCCCTGTAAGTTAGGGTGAGAGACCCAGCAGTCCCAAAGTCCACATTTGTTAGTATCCCCTTGAGGCTGGGGCCTGCCCCCCTTCTGGATAACTGCTCCCCCTTGGGTCTGAGGTAGCCCTCACCTGGGTCTTTTGTAAGAGCACAAAAATGAATGAAATGCATATTATCAGGAATATGCAAATGACATCTTCCCAATGTCTTTCAGTTCAGACACACATACCTAATGAGCAGTACAAGAAATTCCCCCTCCTTTAAGTCTCAGATTCAGGTGGGGTGAGTCCCAAGTGTGGAATTACCTGGATGCTCCGCCACCTCTCACGTAGCTGTCTGTTGCTACTACCACCCCAAGTCTGATGGGTTATCCACTGGCTGAATGTCCATGGGTGTTTATTCAGGGATTAGCTATAGTTCATTTCCCAGCTCTATTTCCTCCTCTTACTGGGATCCTCTCCAAGGGGGTCTGGGCCAAGTCCCTCACCTCCCTTTTATCCCAGGTGTTGTAAGGGAGCTAGGCCCTTTGTTTCCTGGCCAGAAGGGAAGCAGGGGCTCAGGCTCTTTCTCAGCTCCTGGGTGTCCTCATCTGCTGTTCTAGGGGTCCCCTCCTAGATGGGTCCACACCTCCAGAGCAGGGACTAGCCAGAATGCCCTGGGACTCTAGTGGTGACGGGATGTATACCACATCACACTGACTCAGCTGAATGCCCAAATGGGCCTAAAACAGGGGTGGGCACCTCCGGTCCTGGAGGGCCGCAGACCAGTCAGGTTTTCGGGATATCCCTAATGAACATGCATGAGATATATATGCATTAGAGATATCCTGCCAACCTGACTGGTTTGTGGCCCTCCAGGGCTGGATTTGGAGACCTCTGCCTTACACCTCTGTCATTTAAGATCGTGAGTGGGCAAGGTACAGATGTCCTAGACATCGAAAGGGTATATAGAATGTGTCACATTCCTCCTCGATTCTCACCACCACCAAAAAGTTGTCTAATAGACAATTTTTTGGTGGTGGTGAGAAGTGAGGTGGACTGTGACAAATTCTATCTAACCTTTTTGATGTCTTGGACATCTGCACCTTGTCCACTCACAATCTTAAATGGCAGAGGTGTAAGGCAGGGGTCTCCAGATCCAGCCCTGGAGGGCCACAAACCAGTCAGGTTGGCAGGATATCTCTAATGCATATATATCTCATGCATATTCATTAGAGATATCCCGAAAACCTGACTGGTCTGTGGCCCTCCAGGACCAGGTTTGCCCACCCCTGGCCTAAAATGTACAAGACTAGGAAATATGAAGTTTCATTTGTGCTGTGCTACCCTAGACCATTTTGGTAGCATAGTCACATGGTAAATGATGGCAGTTAAAAACCAGCGTGATCCACCTAGACTGCCCAGTGAGGTTGCTAGAGTTGTACCTGTTGTTCTCTGCAGGTTATGTCCGTCATCGTTCCCCCCCCCCCCCATGCCCTTTTTAGGGTTGTAACCGCTGCTCCATGCAGGTCAGAAAAAAATAGAGGTAAGTAATATATTTCTTTTCTAAGCTACTTATATTTTGATTTATTTTAACATCTATTCTTTTATCCTCTGTTAACAGATGGCAAAGCAGAGGTCTTTCAGCAGAATAAATTACTAATTTCCATCTGTGAGCATTTGGTAAACCAGCAATTTTATACAATTGCTCTAGGGATGGGTGAGGACAAAAAAGATTTATTCCATTTTTATGTTTGTTTGTTTTTAATTTTCCTGATTTTTGGGTCAGTTTTTGGCTGTAGCATTTTAGTTCACACGAATCAACTTAAAATGCATTAATTCATAGGTTAGTGTGTCTTTAATCCATTTAGTGTACACCAAACTTTCTAAGGCAGACTATCAATCTAAATGTGCATTCCTTAACTGTACAAAAACAGCCTCCGTGAAAGATATCTCTGTTACTATAAGATGTATGAAGATGATGGAACTTAGGAGAAGTACCTGCTATATTCCAGTTGGATCAGAAATTTCAGTTTACTATTGTCATTTGTGCTTTGAATTTTCTTCTCTCATATGGGGGTAATTTTATAAAACTTTTTCATGAGTACAGCATGTTTTACATAGGTGCACTTTTTTTTTTTTTAAAGTGCCATCAAGTCAATGCTGACTCCTGGCAACCCAGCAGCCCCTGAGTTTTTGTAGCAAGGTTTGACTGGAAGTAGATCGCCAGGCTTTTTCTTCCAAGGCAATGGAGGGTAAAGTGACTTTCCCAAGGTGTGAAAATGGGTGCTCCTTGTGGCCTTGGGCAAGTCACTTAACCCTCCGTTGCCTCTGGTACAAAACCCCCCCATAGATTGTGAGCCTTTCGGGGACAAGGGAAAAATATATATACAGTACCTGAATGTACACCGCTTTGACTGGTAGAAAAGTGATATATAAGCCTAGTTAAATAAATGACTTGAATCAAACAATGAATGATGGCTCTAAAGTTTAAAACATCCACATTCACTCCCTGTTCTGTTTTCACAATGGTGAAGACAAGAGAGTTACCTGAGACCGTCAGAAAAGCCATTATCAGCAAACATCAAACTTTAAAGGGTTACAAGGCACTCTCCAAAGACCTTGGGATTCCTGTGTCTCCAGTCTGCAATGTAATTAAGAAGTTTTGTGCTCCTAAAACTGTCAAGAACCTCCCAGGACATGGTGGGAAGAGGAAAATTAATCCAAGAAGTATTTGAAGGTTAATGCAAACTTTTGGAAAAACACCACGACCAACATCCACAGAGCTTAAGGCTGACCTGGAACAGTCTGAAGTGGTTGTTTCAACCTGCACCATTTGCAGTGCACTAAATAAAGAAGGACTTCATGGGCAAAGACTCAAAGACAGACATAAAAAGGCATGCTTGATCTTTGCCCATCCCCATCTTGAGAAACCGCAATCTGTGGACAGATGAAACCAAATTTGAGATCTTTGGCAATGCAGACCAGTGATACATTTACAGACAAAGAAATTAAGCTTATAAAGAAAAAAACCACCTTTCCTATAGTTAAATATAGTGGAGGTTCCATAATGCTATGGGGCTGTTTTGCTGCCTCAGGAACTGGAGGCCTGGACTGTATTAAAGGAATCATGAAGTCAATGGACTACCAAGGTATTTTGGAGTGAAATGTGCTACCTAGTGTCAGAAATCTAGGTCTGGGTTGAAGGTCATGGGTCCTTCAGCAGGACGAGGACCCAAAACATACATCCAAAAGTATAAAAGAATGGTTAAAAAGGGACAAATGGACTGTTTTAAACTGGCCAGCAATGAGTCCTGATCTCAATCCATTCAAGAACCTTTGGAAAGAGCTGAAATCTGCCATTGGTAAAAGGAATCCTGAAAACATTCATGAGCTGGAATCAATCACAGTTGAAGAATGGGAGAAATTACCAGCAGACTGATGTATGAAACTTATAGATGGTTACAAGAAATGTTTGGAGCTGTCATCACTGCCACGGGTTGTCCAATGAAAAATTAGTGAAGTGTGCCATTAATCCTGTCCAGGTCATATTTGGATTTTTTTCTCAGAAATTATTACATCTAAGTTGCACAGAAATCCTTTTTTTGTTGTATACCATTGAACATATTATTAAAATATTATGATTACATACAGTTGGAATACGTCCAATTATTTCTCAAGATATTATACACAACATATCTAAAATGCAAGGTGACCATTAATGTTGACCACAACCATATGTGTATATGAGTGAGTGGGGGTGGGGATATGACTGAGTGGGTTGATTTGAGTGAATGGGCAAGTGGTTAAATATGTATCTGCAGGAATAATAAGCAGCTGAGTGAAGTATGCAAATCATCTTTCTCTCCCATTCTTTCTACTCTTCCCTTCCCTCTGTTCACACTCTACTTCCCTCCCTTTTCTCATGCCACATTCCTTTCCATCCAGCCTTTGCATCTATCTTCTTTTCTCTTTCTTCATGTTCCCTCAGACTCATCCCCTCCCTCTCTCCTCCCCCAGGCTCACTTCCTTTCTTTCTTACCTTCCCACCACAGGCTCACCCATCCCCAGATTCACTCATCCACTCACCTTTGACTTATCACTTTTCTCACAGCCCCAGGTTCACCCCTCAAGTTCATACCCTCATTCTCAAGCTTTCCAAGCCCATTCTGTGTCTCTACTCTCTACCTCCCTAGTTCACCTCTCCAGAGTCATTCCCTCTCTCAACCATGCTCAGCCTTCAGGATTAACTCACCTAGGTTCAGCTATTCTTCATCCTCCCCAGCTCATCTCTTTTCTTTTTCCCCAAACTCCTCCATTCAGTACCTTCAGACTCACTCTCTCATCCACTCTCCCCACACCCCAGTTCATCCTTTTTCTTGCATTGCCTCACCCACCCTCACTTCTGCTAGACTCATTCACTCCAGTTTCACACTATCAGTTATCGCCTCATCTACTCTCCTTCTGCCTCTCCAGATTCAATCATTCATCCAGTCTGCCCCTCCCCCCCTCCCCCCCCCCCCACACACACCCTCTCCCTCCCTTCCAGACTAACCTCCGAGGTTGAAGTTTATTGTACTAGGAGGGTGATGGATGGCTGCAATAACCTTGGAAGAAATCTAGCTGGACCTTCTTCTCTCCATGTGCTGCCTGATAGCTCTGCTGATCCCTTCCCTCTGATGTGTACTTCCTTTTTCACAGGGGTGGGATCAGCAGAGCCATGAATGGCGCACAGAGAAGGTCCCCATGTCTCTGAGTAATTAGCTGCGCTGTGGCAGCTAAGAGGGTCAGAGGATGGTGATTGTGGTGGCAGCAGTAGCAGAGCTGAGGAGAGGCCAAAGGAGAAACTCACAGAGCGCAGGGCCTCTGGTGGAGAGGGACCATGTGCGGGCAACATGCCTGAACATGTTCCTTTTCTGAATTTCTGAATTTCCACTTCTTTTGAGAACCATATGAATGTCCTTCTCCTGCCTTATGCATTTCACTTGTATGCAGAACTATACAGAGACATAGAGAGGGCAATTTTCAAAGTCATTCCTGCAGCTACTGCAATAGTGTTTTATCTATGAGAATGGGTTATTTGGGTAGAGGTAAATGTCTTATTTAAAAGCACATGTACTTTTTCTGTATTTAAGTGGAAGTATTCCCTGGGATAGATCTGGGGTATATTACACAAAGACATTTTAGATAAGATGTAGACTTTGGAACTGAGAAGTCCAGTTCAGAGCCTACTTAAATCACATACTATTTTAAAAACAGTTTAGCTAAAGATGAAGTCATTTCTAAAGAAACAACTCAAACTCTTCATACACAAGATAGCAACCTCATCTCTCGCCCAAGGATATATGCCAGCCTCACTCAAACGAGCAACCAAATGACCAATACTCAAGAGCACATCTCTCAACAAAAATGACACAGCAGCATGTTGTCCAATTTCCAGCCTGCAATTTATTGCTAAAATTATAGAAAAAGCAGCTCAAAGGCAACTACAAAACCACATAGAACGACACACACTACTGGACCCACACCAGCATGGGTTCAAACCCAACCATGGCATAGAAACACTCTTAACATCACTCTTTGACAGCGTCATCAAGAGCATAGATGACATCAAAACAGGATTCGTCTTTATATTTCTGGATATATAATCTGCCTTTGATACTATATCCCATGCCATCATGCTGCAGTGTCTCTGAGAAATTGGCCTACACAACACCACTGTAAGATGGTTTCAATCCTACCTCAGTCACCGGCAACAACAGGTCAAATGCAGAATGAACAGATCCAAGCCCTTCCCTATACAGCAAGGAGTACCTCAGGGATCATCAATCACTTCTATTTAACATCCACATATGGCCCATCTGTGAAATGATCAAAAAACACAAAATTTAGTACCGGTTATATGCCGATGACATCATGGTATATTCCCAAATCGAGATAAACAATCCAAATATCTCAGCCATAATCAAATGCTTGGAGAACATGATCACCTGGCTCAACAACATCAATCTGTAAACTACACGAAGACAGAAACACTCTTCATTACAAGAATACCTCATTCATCCCACCACAATCAATCAATATACTACAAAGGTCCATAGCAGCAAAAAAATGAGGTCCGATATTTAGGGGTCACTTAGGACCAAAACCTCACTATGAGGTATGTTTACTAAACCGTCTTAATGTTCCCGACATTAGCTCCAGAGATAATATGAAGAATGCCATAAAAGGAGTGGGCGTTCCGGTCTTAAGGTAACAATTGCGGGTTATTGCACGATAAAGTGCGCCACGCATATTATTGCGCAATAGAGGGAACCACACACGTTACCACGCGTTAACCTTAACTTCATGTGCTGAGCCGTTATCAGAGCAATAGAGGTGTAGCACACTGGTTATTACTAATGCCTGCTGAAACAGGGGTCATGAGTTCAATCCCCCAGTGGGCCTAATGAATAAGGTTGGCCAAGGCAATTCCTTTTCCTGCTTGAAACAGTACAACAATCTGTGCTGCCAGCTAAAAATACCCGCACCCCAGTGCCATAAACTAATGCACCTTTTAGGGCGCACCAGAAGGCACATCCTAAACCACCATGTCAGCCAAGGTGGTTTATAATGTGCCCTAGAGGCCATGTCGAAAGGTTGCCAACTCCCAAGGCACCATAGTAGGCACCCCATAAGCTGGCTGAATCTAAGGTGTGGCTTAAGATGCCCCAAGGATTTATAGGTGACCCCAAAAATGTTGGTCAAGGGCAGTAAGGTCCCCCAAGTTGAAAAGCAAGAGAGGTATGGGCCAAACACAGATGTAACCCTAACACTGCACAGAGCAACAAGGAAAGACAATGCACAAGTAATGGAAGGAAGTAGATCTGAGCTGATGGACCAGACAAATCTGCGTTCAGCCCATGTGGCAGCTGGAAAAATGGACAAACATATCGGGGGCAGCTGTAGTGAGGCACAGGATGATGATAATGTACCATGCAACAATGACAGTGTGTGGCAGAGGATGGGAAGACGTGTCCAGCAGAGGAGGTAGAAGTGGCAGGATAGGTGTAATGACAGGAGGACAGAGGAGTAGCAGTGCCATGCAGAGCACACACAGGAGAGGCAACCAGGGAGAGCTGCAATGCAGAAATGTGTAGCAGTGCAGGACGTGGGGTAGTAGCATGCACATCAGGGTAGGACGGCACACAGCTGGCAGACACACATAGATGGACAGAAGGATGGTTGTCAACTGTGATAAGGGTACAATGTGCTAACAGCACAGATCTGCACAGATATGACTGTCACAGGAATGAAAAGTAGCTGTGCAGGACAGGCATACAAATGAAAGAGAACAATCAAACCTATGACCATTAGCATAAATGTCAATGCACAAACCAGTAGGCCACACCACCAACATGAGGTCATTAGCAAAGGCTGCATGCAAGAATACTGCAGGGCATCACACAAGAAGCCTGATGACTGTCAGGATAGGCAAACCTCCAACAGTAACCATGATGAAATGCACATGCAGATCTGGTGTGTACAGATCATATCACAGTCTGTAATTGGGACCAGAGCCACATATAACTACATGCACACACACAATGAAATGTTATGCAGTATATACAGAATGCAAAAGAGGAAAGAACCTAAACCCAAAGAGTGGCAGGGGATGCTCTGTGGAGCAGGGCAAAATGTGGAACAGAACAGGAGAGAATTGAACCTGCAAACAGGTGTCCCACAGACCAGCTGAATTGCAGCAATGCCAATCCACCAAGCAGACTGCCATGTAAATACTACAAAGAAAGAGACATATGTAACAGCTAATATGTGATGGATCGGCAGCACAGAGGGCACACTTTGGTGTACAGTGAAGAGATGGAAGGGTGTGTGTATAGGTGATGAACCTGCAGGTACCTAATGGTCATGCTAGCACAACAGGAAAAAAAAAAGAATAAACCCCATGTGGAGATCAAACCTGCAACCTATGGTGTTGTAACACATGTCTGTGACCACTATCCCAAACAACCACAATGAACACAATGCAAAAATAGTACCTCAAAGGGAAGGTGTGTATGGGAACCTGTAACACCCAGTGATGTGGCAAACAGCTGGCAGATAGACAGCTGGCACCGTACAAGGATGTGAGCACAGGTGGGCCATGTACATGACCAGGAAATCATTAAATACAAGTGTCAGTGTGATCAAGCAGCAGCAGAGACAAATGTACGTCAAGCACATATTTTTATTTTGGTTAATCATCACAGATAGTGTAGATACCGCCATCATAATATCAAGGTGAGAGGATCCCAGGTGAAAAACGGAAAACACATTTTGCAGGGCAGCAACCCACATCTTACAGAAAGGTCACTGGCCAGTCTACAAATGATGGGCAGGAGAAATAATGTGCATCAGGTGCATGGTGTGCAGTATGCATTAGGCCCCCAACGCCACATGCTGCTGCATGCCCCAAATGTGTTAGTTACATATGTGTGCATGTAGACAGTAGGCGGTGCATGATGAAGGCCCAACACACATCAATCATGATCTGTTCCTTAAAACATATAAGAACATAAGATATGCCATACTGGGTCAGACCAAGGTCCATCAAGCCCAGTATTCTGTTTCCAACAGTGGCCAATCTAGGTCATATGTTGTTGTTGTTGTTGTTAAGTGCCGTCGAGTCGGAGTCGACTCATGGCGACCCTCTGGATAGCTATCCTAAATTGTGTTCGGTCTTCAGTCAGGCGGCTCATTGTTGACAGACTGCTACCCGTAGCTGCTGTTATTGTATCGATCCATCTCATTGTTGGCCTTCCTCTTTTGCATTGACCTTCTATCTTGCCAAGCATGATGTCTTTCTCTAAAGATCTCTCTCTTCGCATGATGTGTCCAAAGTATGAAAGTCGAAGTCTTGTCATCTGAGCTTCTAAAGAAAGCTTAGGTTTGATCTCCTCTAGTACAGACTGGTTTGTTCTTCGGGCAGTCCATGGTATACACAGTATTCGCCGCCAGCACCATAATTCAAAGGCATCAATTTTCTTCCTGTCTGTCTTTTTCACTGTCCAGCTTTCACATCCATATGATGTTATTGAAAATACCATGGCTTGAACAAGTCGAATCTTTGTATGGAGAGAGACATCTCTGCTCTTGAGAATCTTATCTAGGTCTTTCATAGTCATTCTGACAAGCATATGTACCTAGCAGTTTCCCCAAGGGACACAGGTTCCACAATGCTTGTATTGGTTCAAGCATTGATATCCTGGGTCCCTTCTTAATAATGGTTTATGGACCTTTCCTCCAGGAACTTGTCCAAACCTTTTTTAAACCCAGCTACATTAACAGCCTTTACTACATCCTCCGGTAACAAATTCCAGAGTTTGATTAAACATTGAGTGAAAAAATATTTTCTTTTATTAGTCTTAAATAGTTTACCCTGTAGCTTCATTGCATGTCCCCTAGTCTTTCTATATTCTGATAAGGTAAACAATCGATCGACGTTTACCCGTTCCACTCCGTTCATTAATTTATAGACTTCTATCATATCCCCCCTCAGCCGTCTCTTTTCCAGGTTAAAGAGCCCTAACCTTTTTAGCCTTTCTTCATAGGAGTATCCTTCCATCCCCTTTACCATTTTGGTGGCTCTTCTCTGAACCTTTTCTAAAATCGCTATATCCTTTTTAAGATACGGCGACCAGAATTGCACACAATATTCAAGGTGCGGTCTCACCATGGAACGATATAGAGGCATTATAATATCTTTTGTTTTATTTTCCATTCCTTTCCTTATCATACCTAGCATTCTATTTGCTCTCTTGGCCGCCGCTGCACACTGGGCCGAGGGTTTTAACATGGTATCCACAATGACGCCTAAATCTTTTTCCTGGGTGGTGGTTCCTAATGTGGAACCTTGCATCGTGTAACCATAGTTTGGGTTGTTCTTCCCTAGGTGCATAACCTTGCACTTGTCCACATTAAATTTCATCTGCCATTTTGATGCCCAGTCTTCCAATTTATCAAGATCCTCTTGCAATTTTCCACAATCCTCTTGGGTTTTAACAACTTTAAATAGTTTTGTGTCATCTGCAAATTTGATAACCTCACTCGTTATTCCACTTTCCAGGTCATTTATGAATATGTCAAAAAGCAGCGGACCCAGCACAGATCCCTGGGGTACACCACTATTCACCTTTCTCCATTGGGAAAATTGGCCATTTAGCCCTACCCTCTGCTTTCTATCTTTTAACCAGTTCCTGATCCACAATAGTACACTGCCTCCTATCCCATGACTCTTTAGTTTTGCCAAAAGTCTCTCATGAGGGACCTTGTCAAAGGCTTTCTGAAAGTCCAGATACACTATATCAACCGACTCACCTTTGTCCACCTGATTATTCACTCCTTCAAAAAAAACATAACAGATTAGTAAGACAAGATCTTCCTTGTCTAAAGCCATGTTGGCTGTCTCCCATTAGGTCATGACTATCTACATGCTGAGTAATTTTATTGTTTATGATGGTTTCTACCATTTTTCCCGGTACTGATGTCAGGCTCACCGGTCTGTAGTTTCCCGGATCACCCCTGGAACCCTTTTTAAAAATTGGTGTTACATTGGCGATCCTCCAATCTTCAGGTATTAGAGATGATTTTAATGAGAGTTCACAGATTACTAATAGCAGGTCTGCAATCTCGTATTTCAGTTCTTTCAGCACCCTTGGATGTATACCATCCGGCCCAGGTGATTTGCTACTCTTCAGCTTATCTAATAGTTATAATACATCTTCCCGATGTATCGATATTTCCTTCAATTCTTCCGCACCTTTAAATACCACTTCAGTCATGGGTAACATCCCTACATCTTCCTCAGTAAAGACCGAAGCAAAGAATTCATTCAGTCTCTCCGCTATCGCCTTGTCGCCTCTTAGTGCTCCTTTAACCCCTTTATCATCTAATGGACCAACTGACTCTCTCACAGGTTTTTTGCTACGAATGTACTTGAAAAGGTCTTTACTTCGCGTTTTTGCTTCTGCAGCAAGCTTCTTCTCGAATTCTCCCTTTGTCTGCCTTATCAATGCCTTGCATTTGACTTGACTTGCCAGTGCTTGTGCTGTTTCCAGGTTTCGTCGTTTGGCTCTTTTTTCCATTTCCTGAAAGATGCTTTTTTGGCAACAACAGCCTCTCTGACCTCACCTTTAAACCATGCTGGCAGTTTTTTGGACTTCCTTCCACTTTTCTTAAAGCGTGGAATACAGATGGTCTGGGCTTCCAAGATAGTATTTTTCAACAACAACCAAGCCTGATGTACGTCTTTAACCTTTGCAACTGCTCCTTTTAGTTTTTTCTTAACTGTTTTCCTCATTTTATCATAGTCTCCCTTTCGAAAGTTAAAAGGTAGTACTGTGGATTTCCCTACTATCCCTCCTCCACTAATTAAATCAAAGGCGATCATGCTATGATCACTATTGCCAAGTGGCCCCAACAACCTTATCTCTTGCACTAGATCTGGTGTTCCACTAAGGATTAGGTCTAATATGGCTTTCTGGCAACACAGGAGGCACACAAATGAAAAAGCATATGTTGTTAAAATTTTGAAAGTTTAAACACACATATCGAAATTTATGTTACAGCTGTCACATAATGCCTGATATAGGAATCAAAGCTGCAACAATGTAACCCTAAACAATCGTCAAATGCACAATGAGGATATGCTAACAGGAAGCAGAGGCACATGAACACAGAAAATTCAAAAGAAACTAACTGCAGAAACATGCAGAGATAACACTATGCAGAAGGTCCCCCTGCACTGGTTGGTGTGGATACAGTGTCCTTACACATATATCACAGTACATGGAATGCACAAATGAAGGAAGAAAATGGACACTCACACTGCCACACTCCAAATATAATGGGGCAATGTGAGTGTCGTTACCTCAGGGGATAAATAGGACTGCACAGACATGCAATGCTAGGTGTGTAAATCAATGCAGAGCGTCACGTCTGTACAGTAAACAGACAGAATAACCTGCATATAGAGATGGAAAGAAAGGTCAAACATGTTACAGTAACCCACACAGAAGCCATATTGCAACCTGCTGTGTTGCACCAACATAGTCAGTCACATGCACATGCACCGTGTACGTTGAAACATGATACAGTGATGCTACACATGCACTGTAACACCCTTGGTGATTGCAAACAACAATCCAAGATGCTGGTGTGCAGTAAAGTGGTGTCGTGGCAAATACTGTGTCATGTCCAAGTGGAGCCTAGGTGGACATGGACAAGAGGAGCTCTCCAGTGTTCCCCCTGTGCCACACGCATGGCTGTATGCTCTTGTCAAACCAAACAGATGAGCGTATCTTGCGTTCCATGTCACACACATGGGCAAAACACAACAACACAATGTCAGAAGGATGTACAACATACAGTGACAATGTCAGTCCCTGCTGCAAACGTGGGGACCAGTACACAGTGTCCAAAGTGCAAAGGGTGTCTGCACTCCAACAAGTCATGTTACAACTGTCCTTGAAACCCTGAGCATGCAAAGTCAAGTGTGACATCCCAATATGGCACAGTACTGGAAAGGTCATGTGTGTCTCCTGCGATGAACACGACACCCAGCCAGAGCACAGCAGCAACGGTGTTTTGGACAGGCCTGTCATGCCCAAAGTAGCAGTCCAACAATAATACTGTCCATCCTAGGCATGTGTCCCACTCGCAGAGGTCAAACATCCTATGGCACCATTTCCAGGGATAGTTCCATGGTGTTGTTGTGTCCTCCAACAGGTGGGTGATGGTGACGCTGGATGCACTGTAGTAGATGTGCTTTGTGTGTTCACTGCCCTGTGTCAGAAGAGGACAAACAATGTAGTGATATGCTGCTTGCAACATCAGCCCAAATTGCAGAGAGTAAAACATCAATATGTACGTAAGGAAATGTCACACAGGCAAACATAACATGATCACAACACAGAACAAACTGCATGTTGGGGACATTTTGAATTGGAGCCGCAGACGAGGGTGTCACATGGATATGGTCATGTCCATGCCCATGTTACACAGGCGTTTCATAGCTCCACCCCATGTGCATCAGCGTTCGTGTACAGAGACCCAACAGGAAATGTCTATGAGATAAACAGGAAATCATTAACATGTAAAGGCTGATGTCATTCACAAAAGACCAAAGGTGCAACCCCTGCCCTGCAACCTGGATCAAGACAGTGAAACAAGACATAGCACCCCACATCACACACATAGTTAACCTATCCCTGCAACAGGGACTCATGCCCTCAGAACTAAAGAGATCAGTCATTAGACCAATACTAAAAAAACAATACACTCAACAAGGAAGACCCAGCCTCATACCGTCCCATATCAAGCATCTCCTTCCTGGCAAAGATCATAGAAAAAACAGTCCTTCTACAACTCCAAGACCATCTGACAGACAGTGCCCCTCTAGATGACCAGCAATATGGCTTCAGGCAACATCATGGAGTGGAAACCCTACTACTAGTCCTACTTAAAGGGCCTTGAAAACAAAAAGAAAATGTACATTCTTGTATTCATCGACATCTCAGCTGCCTTCGATACAGTTAACCATGAAACACTCATAAATAGGATAAAATCAATAGGAATAACTGGAACCCCCCTAAAGTGGTTCACCTCCTACATATCCAATCGAACACAACAGGTTCAATTCAACGGATAACAAGCAGAACCTTTCACCCAAACACAGGGAATCCCCCAGGGCTCTGCTCTCTCGGCGCTTCTATTTAACATATATATGCAGCCACTATGCAAAATTTTCACACGGCACAAAATTAATTATCACATATATGCCGATGATATCATGCTATACTCGCAACTAGACACTGAAAACCCAAACTACAGCCCACTGGAGACATGCATTGAAGAGATGCAAGACTGGTTACAACAAAGCAGTATGTCGATAAATCACAAAAAAACCGAAGTAATGTATCTCTCCAAAGAACCGAACTTTGTCCCACCCCCATCAATCACACTATGTGACAACACTTACCAAACGAAAAAAGAAATAAAGTATCTAGGAGTCACTTTTGACTGTGACCTAAAGATGGAGAAACACCTCCGAAAGACCAACAGAGCAGTTTTCCACAAGCTTAGAGTCCTCCAACCCATCCGGAGTATTATTGATCCCCAAGATTTCAGAACCGTGGCCCAAGCACTCATCATGCCACATTTTGACTACTGCAACGCCATCCTACAAGGTCTACCTAAAAAAACCCTAAACATATTACAAATGGCACAAAATGTAGCTGCCAGGGTCATAATGAAGAAAAAACTAAACGACCACATCACACCAGTACTAATTCAACTACACTGGCTACCCATAACAGCTCGCACAAAATATAAAATACTAACAACTACATTCAAACTCATCCACAACTTAGCACCTTCTTTCCTCAACAACCTAGTCAGAATGCAACCTCCTACCCGAAGCAGAAGAACCCACAACGCCAACATCCTCCACACTCCAACAGACATAAGATCTACCAAAATTAACACCAGCCACAGAGCTTTTTCATATATGGCACCAACGCTTTGGAACCAACTACCAACAGAGCTATGAGCTAGCAATGACCTTCTAGACTTCAGAAAGAAACTCAAGACGCACATTTTCCAAACCCACTTCAACCTGAATTAAACCCTCAGTGGGGGCAGCCCCCTGTCCACATTGAACAAGAAACCTATCCTGTGTATATGTATCTATGTATATATGTAAATATTCTTCCTCATAGCTACGATTTGTTAGCTCTGTGTGACGTGTTGTTCTGATAATCTGAAACTCTGTGTGACGTGCTTTTCTGATAATCTGTATGTAAACAAAATTTGTACCTGCTTTGATCTGGCAGTTTCGCAATAATAATCTTACCGCTTCTGATCGCTGGAAGGAGCGGGATACAAATACTCTCTAAATAAATAAAATAAATAAAAATAAACCTACCATGTGTTTGCAGCAAGTGTATGTTTGGGATCCCTGAGGCACTCAAAGGCCATAACATGTCACAGTGAAGGGAGAAGATGTCATCGAAATGTTTAGAGTCACCATGTCCCCATGTCCAGCCACTGTTGATGCATGTCCACATTATGGCGTTATCTGTGATACACGAATGCTGTTGCGCAGTGGTCTGTCAGCACACAAGAGATAGGTCAGCTCACAACACACAACACATGTCCACAAGGTAAACAGCATTAAGGTAGAGATAGCACAGTCCCCACTGCTCCCCAGGTGTACAGACCCCTCACACCACATGCTAATGTAAAATGCCTGCATGCTGTATCATCACACAGCCAACCCAAAAACACCCACCCACACAGTATGCTAAGGTGAGTGTGCCAGCAGTAGCATACGGCCTGTATGTGCACAATTGGAGATTAGTGTAGATAAAGGCCTGTTAAATGCAATGATACCCTGCTGTTGGCTGATGCTACAATGTTAGGGAAGGGTGTACGTGCATTCCACCACCCAAACACCTAGGGTCTGCACACACACGCAGCTCTGTTGGACATGTCCCAGAGACAGTGTTAAAGAAGACAAACTGGCCAGGAACACATGTGGATATGTGTGCTAACAGCAACATATGGGGTATGGGGGTGCAGGGAAAAGAGGTGAACAACAACATATGTACATCATGACAGATCACTGCAGACATGTGCTCCCCCTGACTGTCGTCACAGACAAAGTAGCTGTAGGTCCACCTACCCCAGACTACTGCATGTTATATTATGTACAGTCACTGCCAATGCACCACAGCACCAGGAAGGTCACCAAGTATGTCCTGTGGATTGAGAAACACAAGAGAAACATACATATGTCATGTTGGAGCTGTGCAACACACACTGCACCTTCACGTCCTCAGCTCCCAGACCCCCCAAGATCCTTAACAGACTGACTGTTCCACATCACACTGTACAGATTTGTTTTATGTTAAAGTTATCACTGAAGTGTGTGTGGCAAACAACAAGGGTCTGTACTCTTTCTGTCCCCTTCCTCGCCTCTCTTTTGCTGTAAAACATGTGGGACAGAATTATCTCCTCCCTACCGTGTCCCGGCTTGGCTCTAAGCAAGCAGTACTATCCTGTGTCCCCCACATCGCTCCCAATGCCCATTCAGTGTGTGATCTGGTGTCTCAATGTCGTCTGCTACACCGCTGTCAGTTCCTGTAACACAGGGAAATATGTAGGGGCTCCATCCTTATCCTCTGTCCATATACATTTTCCTGGTGTGTATATCTCATACCTTGACTTACATTAAGAGCTGTGTGCTGATGTGTTGCAAATATATCTCTCCATGCCTGAGTTCTGTCTGCCAAACCACACCCCGATGTTCAGTTGCCACCTGACATTGATGGCTGCATGTCATCCCACTGTGTGTAAGTGGTAATTGCAAAGCATGGATATCCTACATGTGCACCTAAACCCTCCCCTACCATCAGAGCATCTTCGTGTGTGTGTCGAAAACTTCCTCTCTCTAGTATCCGCAATGTAGGTGTTGTTTTGGACTGCACTCTCCCCCTCTACACACATACCCAGCTTGTAGTTGAGGCTTGTGGTTTATGTCTAGTTGTCATCAGCTATATCTCCCCAGTACTCCCTGAAAACACAACTAAAACCCAAATGCCTCCCCCCTAATCAGCTCCTGGCTTGCCTACTGTAACCTACACCTTGCTGATCTGGCCTTGAATCATCCATGTTTGCCTGCAAAGATGCAACACTGCACTGCATGGCTATTCTACAGCCACACACAAAATGCTAATACTCCCCCTGTCAGGCAACCTCACAGGTTCCCTATCCGTTTCCGCATCCATGTCAAGGCTACGTGCTGACCAATACATACAGGCACACTGTGGTGTTGCAGTAACCTCCCCTACTGATCTCAAATACCAGTAATCAAACTACTACTCATCATGTATATAGTGCTACGTATCACATATAGCACTATACAAAAATAACTAACACACAGTCCCTGATCATCAGAGCATACCAACCACACAATCAGCTCAAATTACAAATTGTTAAACACACCCATCTAGACAACTGGCCCCATCTATGGTCTTCTCTCCTACTGTTTACTCCATACTACACGCCTTTCACCTTGCTGCACCCAAAGCATAAAACTAGCTACCTGTGGCTGTACAGCAGCCCCTATCCCAATCAGCCACACATCAGGTATGTCAGCGTAACAACTTCCACAAGCCTAAAAATACAGACACACATACAGGGCCGAACGTCTATGGTGGAAGGCCCCTTCCCCAACTACCCTGTCTTCCTTCAAAGCACATCACTCCCTCTACCGCTCCAAACTGCACCTTGCCAAATGAATCTATTTTTCCAATGCCATCGCTAACACCCCCAATCAGACTCGTCACCTCTACTCTACTCTTAACGCCCTCACTTCTCTTCGTCCAGCCCCTTCCACTGCATCAACTCAGTCTTCTTCCCCTACTCCACTCCTAGCCTCTTACTTCAGTAACAAGATCTCCTCCCTGAGAGCCTCCCTTCCTTCCTGTCCTCCTCCCATTCATTCTCCCCCCCTGTTCCCTCACCCCCTCCTTCCTCTCACCTCTCACACACATGGACCTCTTTCTCCCTAATTACCACAGTCGAACTTCACCAACTCATTTCCTCATCCAACAAGACATCTTGTGCCCTTGATCCCATTCCCTCTTCCTGGCTACTTACACCGTCTTTGGCACTTCTTCCTTCTGTCCTCACTATGGTTAACATGAGCCTCTCCACAGGGACCTTTCCTCACTCTTGGAAGCACGCCCTAATCCGCCCCATCCTTATGAAGCCCTCACTTGATCCTACGGTTCCAGCCCACTATTGCCCAGTCTCTAATCTCCCATTCCTGTCTAAACTTCTCGAAAAAGTCATTTTTGCACAGCTTTCTCATCACCTCGACTCCACCAACTTCCTCCACCCCCGTCAGTCAGGATTCCGTCACTGCCACAGCGTCAAAACCATTCTACTCGCCTTCACTAATGCCCTGCATGTTGCTCATGATCGCGGTGACATTTCGGTGGCGGTTGCCTTTGACTTGTTCGCTGCCTTTGACCTTGTTGATCACTCTCTTCTCCTTCTTCGCCTATGCGAAGCAGGTCTCCACAGCACGGCCACCACTGGTTCCACTCCTTTCTTTCCTCTCGTTCCTGTGCAGTTCTTTCCTCCTCTCCCTCTATTCCCCCTTCTGATCCTTTCCCTCTACCTTGTGGGGTCCCTCAAGGCTTTGTACTTGCTCCTCTCTTCTTTAACCTTTTTCTGGCTCCCCTTGCATTATTAATACAACAAACCGGGATCTCCGCCTTCTATTACGTGGATGACATAGTTCTCCTCCATCACACTTCCCCTTCACAGCCAGACCTCTCCGCACTTAACTCCTGTCTTTCCACTGTTGCGCACTGGCTGACTCAGAACTGCCTCCACCTCAACCTAACTAAAATCATTGCAATCTGGTTCTCCCACGGCAGCCCATCTCCCTCTCTAGCTCCTTCCTTTTCAGGCTCTCCCATACCTCTGGTCTCCACTTTCCGCTACTTAGGTGTGCTCTTCGACTCTGACCTTTTTTTTCACGCTTACGTCTCACATATCACTAAGACCTCTTTCTTCTTTCTTCGCCAAATTTGCGCGATTCGCCCCTTCCTCACTTCATCTGCCCTCACTGCACTGCTACTGTCACTAGTCATGACACGCGTAGACTTCTCTAACTCTGTATTCACCGGTCTTCCTAAATCCTAACTCAATAGACTTCAGAGGATCCAAAATACCGCAGCTCGCATTGTTACTCACTCTTCCCAACGGGATCACATATCACCTTTACTCTTTCATCTTCACTGGCTACCCATCTCCTTTCGCTCCCGATTTAAGCTACTCACCCTCGTTCATAAAGTACTTCACACTAGCACCCCTCAATACCTGGCAGACCTCATCACATTCCACACTCCCAGACACACTCCTCGCTCATTTCATCTCAACCGCCTTATTCTTCCCCCCCCCCCCCTTGCACATCTTCACTCCACTCGCTCCTCAGCCTTCTTCTTCGCAGGCCCTGCCCTTTGGAACTCACTCCCCGCATCCCTCCGACTCGAGCCCTACCACCCAACTTTCAGGCGTGAGCTGAAGACCCACCTCTTTTCCCTAGCCTTCGACCTCCCCTCCCCCTCTGTGTGATCTCAATTACTGTACATTGTTCTGTGTTCTTCCTCTCTCCTGCTTTCCTGTCGAAATTGTAACTTCCTTTTCTTCCTCTCTGGCCTTGTGCCTATTTTAAAGTTTCATTTTTGTATATTGTAAACCGCTCTGTTCCTTCCAAAGGGTGGTATATCAAATAAAATAAACATAAACATAAACATAATCCACCTCCACCAGCTGTTGTGGCCTGCTCACATCTTCAGCATTTCAGTCATGACTAAATCGTAAGCTGGGATGGCCAGGCAGTGTCTGTTACATGTCAGTGCAGTGTTGCATCTTACTGATATTGGTATACAGATGCTAACTAGTGGTAGCAGTACGCACATATTTAAAGAAATGTAGGTGGCAACATATGCAGTACTTACATGAGAAGACCTCCTCAATCAGTTGCCGCCTGACTGCTGTGCCCTCACGTGTGTCACCATGGGCACGTACAGGAGGGCACATAGGATCATCCTCAAGATCCTCATTAATTTGGACAGAGCAATGTTGTGCAGGATGCAACAGGCTATATTGATCTCTGCCACAGTCTGTGGTCTGTATTGTAAGGCCCCGCCTGTCCTATCCAGACACCTGAAGCGATTCTTTAAAATGCCAAAGGTGCGCTCTATGACAGAGCGGCTGGAGGCATGGGTCTCATTGTTACTCCTCTCTGCACGTGTCCGTGGCTGATGCACGGGGGTCAGCAACCAGGGGCGACATCCATATCCTGCATCACCTGCAGAAAGAAATGTAGAACGTTAAAGCAGGAGCCCATGCCCACATAAATGGACACAGGTATGTACGTGCAAACCAAATGCATGACACATCCTGAAATATACATATAACAGCACATGATGGGACACCACAACTATGCATCAGCATGTGAAGTTATGACACACAAAACAAGGGAAGGTGTATGGATTGCCATCAACATAATCTGTAACCACAACACAAATGCTACCGTCCATTCTACCATCATCACACACCACCATAGCAAGGTAGAGCTGGAGGGCACCCCCCCCCCCCCAATGTTAGATCACACACAGACAGATGAGACACACACACATGTCAGAGATGAGAAATACACACCTAGCAATATACAGTCCTCATACTGTCCAGCCTCAAATTGTCTGAATAGTGCCGAGTGATGCAGGATATAGGAGTCATAGGTGGACCCTGTAAACCTAGGGACTACATTCAGAATATGCATATTTGCATCACATACAACCTGAACATTCAGGGAATGATAGTGTTTGTGGTTGCGGAACACTACCTCCCTGTCTCCAGGCGGGACCAAGGCAACATGTGTGCAATCAATAGCTCCCATCATGTGTGGTATCCCGGTTAATGCCTCAAAGGCCTGGTTCAGGGTCCCCCACTGGTGCCTAGTGTTGGGAATGGCAATGTAATTCCCCACCCGGCTGATCATGGCACGCAGTACCTGGTGGAGACAGGGTGAAAAGGTGTGGCTGTTCATGCCACCCACTGAGACCACAGATGACTGGAAAGAGCCAGAGGCAAAGAAATGTAGGACACCAAGGAGCTTGACCAAACCCGGTATGACATGTGACCGACCAGTCAGGGGCTCAAGGTCAGGTCTTAGATCCTCATAGAGCTCCCTAATAGCCCCCGTGCTCAGGCAGTAGAGGGAGATGACCTGGTCCTCACGCATGCCCTGGGCCTGTAGAGGCGAGACTGGCGAGCCTGCACCTCTGCACGTCTCCTGCGCTGTGCCCACACAGCCCCTGCCTGGCCTGCCCCCACAGCTGCAGGTCTGTGTTGCAGAGGGACTAAACCCATGCCCTGTGCCTCAGCCCCATGGACACCATCTCCCCCGTCAGGCAACCGCAACCCCTGCTCACCTCCCATCGTAAATGCAGCAGACACAAAGGCCGCCATTAACTCCACCCGACCAACACCTCTAACTCACTCAAACACAGAGACTCACCTCACTAACCAAGCCACACACCTTTCCCACCACACACAAACTCAGCCACACAATACAACCACCACTCACAAACCCAGCCACACTCCACGATACACCTGCTTCTGACTCTCTCCTTGCTTCTCCGACAACACACAGCTTCTCTCCCTCGCCTACACAAACCCCTCAACGTGATCCATGTGTGCAGGTGTAGTTATAGGGTTTTCTTACATTGCGTGCATTGCGCATGCGCAGCAGCTGCATGTGTTGTGCATGTGCCGTGGAGATGCGGTAAATGCGCTGTGTGTGGAGTGCGCTGTGTGTGAGCGTGAGACATGCGCATGTGCTGCGTCCTGTTACGCGCATGTGCCGTGCCTCACGTGCACGCACAGTGCGTGTGTAACGGTGGCCTGCGCACTCACCTTCCGCGTCTCTGCTGTGCATGCGCAACACACGCAGATGCTGCGCTAGCACTGCTGTGCACGCGCAACGTGCACAACATAAAAACAACCTAGAAATACACCTGCACACCTGGATCGCGTTGAGGGGTTTGTGTAGACGAAGGAGAGAAGGTGTATTTTGTCGGAGAAGCAAGGAGAGAGTCAGAAGCAGGTGTGTCGTGGAGAGTGTCTTGGTCTGTGAGTGGTGGTGGAGAGTGTCAGAGGCAGGTTTATTGTGGAGAGGTGTGTGGCTAAGCAGGGGAGAGAGTGAGGGGGGAGGCGAGGAGCAGGTGAGAGAGACACGAGCTGAGCTGAGGAGCAGACAGCAGGGAGAGTAGGAGTGGGGCGAGAAGCAGGTGTGAGGTGGAGCTGAGGGGCAAAGGAGCAGGTATGTGTGACAGGGAGGGAGAGGGCAGAGAGGGCAGGGAGATGGAGAGACAGGACATGGCAGAAGTGGAGGAGCGGGGGCACCTGTTCAGCAGGACCCAGAGCTGGCAGGGAGTGTTGGGCCTGTGGTGGTGACTGCAGGCCCATCGGGTGTGTCCCAGCCCACACAGGGGCCACCCAGCACCAAATGAAGGCAGATACCTGTGCTATCTGAGGAAAGGAGGAGGGCTGTTAGGTTCAGCCAGCAGGAGAACCACATCCTGCTGGCCAGTGTTCTGGAGAGGTATGATGTGCTGTACGGCTGCCTGAGCACAAGCACCACTGTGGGCACACGTATACAAGTGTGGGGGGAGATCCAGGAGGCCATAGCCCAGGCAGGGGGGCCATCCAGGGACCTCGATAGCCTTAGAAAAAAGGTTTAATGATATAAAGCGGGGTGTCCGTGCCCACATGGTGGCAGAGAGGCAACATGCTATGGGCACCAAAGGGGGTGGTCCCTTTGCCCCAACTATGACAACCCCGGAGCAGGAACTGGCAGACTGTCTGGGCCCCATCTACCTGCGAGGGCTGCCGGAAGCGCTGGACACTGCCCATCCACAGGCAAGTAGGTCAGAGATATGCTACACATGTAAACCACACGGCCCAGTATATGCCTGCCATGGACGGGAAGGTGGGGGGGCCTATGTCCTGAGAACACATGTGCCCTAACACAGGCAACTGGGGTCCACATATTGAGCAAAACATGGCTGTATAGGTACAGGGTGGGTGTGACAGCTACCTGGGGCTGCTTGCACTATAGCCACAGTCCTGGACGTTTTACAGCACTTTACAGGTGTAGATATGTGACCTGCGCTAACTCATCCTTGCTGTGTACCTTTGTTCTACCCCTCAGGTGACATCCAGGCCATGGGGGCATATGAGGAGGGGGATGTGCCGGCGCCAGGGGATACCGAGTGGCCAGAGGCCGCCGAGTCCGGGGACGCGGACAGCACTGGCGGGGAGACCCCAGGAAATGTTGTGCTGCCCAAGGCAGAGGACTGGGCATAGGATGCCAACGCACAAGTGGGGGCCAGTAACAGCAGTACACAGGCTGTGGAGGATGCAGAGTCAGAGGGGAGTCCCCACACGATGCAGGCACCAGGAACATCACGCCCCCAACACACCAGCATGGATATCATCCTTGTAGAGCTGCGGGCTCATACTGCCTCTGCAAAGCACATTGCGGAAGGTGGGTAACATAATACACATCAAGCCCCCTGGGGGTTGACAGAACATCCACAATGAGATTCCACATGCCCCCTAATATTAGGACACCACAGCACATAGTTCTGTATGTGTAGTGGGGGTGGGTGCCATGTGCACTCCCCCCCCTTGTATCATGTGCCATCTGGTGTCATCATGCTAATGAGCTCATACATCCGCCTACTATTCACCACAAAATACCCCATGGAGACGTACATTGGGTACATACCTACCCCAGATCACCTATACAGTTTACCTGTTGGACCACTCTCCCTGGGTAGTGGTACGTAGCAGAGATAGTCAGGGTACTCAGTACTGTGCATCAGGTTTAGAGTGAACAGCGCCCCCCAAATATCTATCTGTGTGCCATGAATTTCCACATTATCCAACCTATCCCATGTGACCAGTGCGCAGATACAGCAGTGACACACTGAAGTGCAACACAGTACCATGTGTCATATCTGTGATCACCACGATCCCCAGCAGGATCATTTCCTGGCCTGTGGATGGATCATGGGACACACAGATGTAAACATGGTACTGTGTTGCTAGCCATCACATACATGAGTGGTCTGCAGACTGGTCTTTTAGGATACGCCGTACATTTGCATGAGTCACGGTTTTAGGGGTGCAACACATGTCTCACACATCACCTTGTGTCTCACCTACAGCCACTTGTCAGGTTCTGATGGGCATTCAGGAGAGGATGGACCAGATGCATGCCATAGCTGAGGTGATGGCAGCGGCGCTACTGCGGATTGTAGATGCTCAGGAGGCCATGGCTGGGCGTTCGCAGCAGCCAGCCCATAGCCCCAGAGGCAGAACCAGCCGAACCACAATAATGGGGTTGCATGGGCCGTGGTTGCTATGGATGTGGGTGCCCACACAGGTCCTGATCGGGGGGATTGGGTCACTGTATGGCAATAAAGGAGACAAAACCTGATTATACCTATGTGCCTGTTTCCGGTTTTTGACACTGTATTCCCCAGAGTACGCTGTCCCCCATATTGTTAACATGGTCACATGTGCCTCCCCAGCTCCCTTAGGGGTGTGGTGTATGCACTACCACCAATCAATGCACAGACTTTATACCATGCCCTGTGTGCCAGGAACCATGCCATGTGTGCACGCTTCTACCTATGCGTGGGGGTATATCATACCTCTCCAGTTAGGCAGTAATATGTATATGGTGGTACATGTATGTTTTACAGATCAGTCAGTCTATCACACCCCATATCCTCTCCAGTGCCCCACCCACATGTGTGCCATTCCCTCTGACCCACACCAGAGCCTACATGGCTGTTTAGCTGTAGATGTTTGTGTAAGACACAGGCAGACATAAGTAACTAGCAACAGTCAGTTGTTTACTCTCCCCATGCACCTGTAGTGAGCCTCTGCTCCCCCTCCAGACCAACTTCCACCTGTCTTGACCTCACCAGCTATCCCCCTGGGCAGCTCCTGGGTACAGCAGTCCATCTCATCCTTCCTGCCACATACCTGCTTCTGGCCATCCCCACTATTCCCCTATAAGCATGGTTTATCATATATGGTGCCCACACATCACAGGCAGCATGCATGTGACCATAGCTGTCAGAACACACTGCACATTGGCACATCACAGGAGCACCATGGGACACAGACACCTACGCACATGGGTAGCCCCCACAACTGCGTGTGGAGACGGTCCATGTATGTTACCTATGTCTACCACACATATACATAGGGATCTACACACATGTCCCATGCTCACGTCAACAGTCTGTCTGTAAGGGAGACACATGACCATTGTGATGTAGTAACAAAACTGGATTTAAAAACATATATACAACATGTAGCATATACAAAATCCCCCATATTGGGTCCCGGGAGACAGGACAGCACAGGGCACGTGTGTGGGCACCACCGGGACCCTCACACGCTCCTGGGATGCCCATCAGGGGATGGCTGTCGAGATGCAGCGCCCCTACCCACCACATGCTGCATCTCGGCAGCCATCCACTGAATGGAACCTGCCAGCCACCGGATGGTGCAGTCCTGGGCCCACAGGCATTGCACCATGCCTTCCATTGCCACATACAGGTCCTGGATGCACCTGCCACCACATACACACAAGGTAACAGGTGTCTGTGTGGTGGCATGTGCGTGGGACCTGTCTGTGGCAATGGGTGACGTAGCTACACCCAGACGGGCACCATTGCCACACATATGCGGCAGCTGGCAGGGACCCACAGTGCCCTGTGCTGTCCTGTGTTCCCTCCCAATCTCCCCCTCTCTACACTCCCCTCCCCCCCTGGCACCTAACACCCACCCTCACCACTCTCCACGCTCTCCTCCTCCTCCTCACCCCACAAAACATCACACACACTCTCACCCTCCCCTCCTATGCCACCCACCACCCCCTCCATGTCCCCATCATCCTCTTCCGCCTCCGCTGCCTCTGCTGCCTCCTCCTCCTCCTCTGCCTCCTCTGTCCGGTGTTGTGCAGGGGGGGGGTGTTGCTGTGTGCCCTGATGTTGAGGGGCCCTCGCCAGCAGGAGCATCCTCTGTGGGGGATGACAGTCATTAGCACATTATCATGTGAGTCACATACCACATGTACATAGTTTGGCTGCGCAAAGGCTGGTGGACCACTGTGACATTCTGTACTGAGCTGCAGAGGCCACAACACTCACCTCCACGTCATGCCATCGCCACCCTCTGGAGGCGGGCAAGGACCTCCGGGCAGTGCAGCCGCAACTCTCGACCCTTTTTCCATAGGTCCTCTACCTGGGGGGGAAAGCAATGGGTGGGAGCATTAATGACCATATATCTCTGGTGGGTGCCCAACACATATCACACATCTCTGTGAGCAGCATCGTGCTGCTCCTGCTCCTCTGGCCAGTGTGTCCTCTAGTAACTGTTGCCAGTGCCACCTGCATGTGTGGCTGTGGGTCTGGCCATGTGTGCAGTGCCACCTATGTGTACTGTGCGTAACACCCTGGACAGCCCATACCCTGTTCCTACGCTCTCCTTGCATGACATGGCAGCAGCATCCCATGTGTGGTTTGACCATGCTGGTGTCCAGGGGAGGTCCTCCCTAACTCCCTGTGTGGTCTGGCAAACACATGTGTGTTTGCCTGACCAACACACATCATCCAACACACCCGCCATGGCACCATGATATCCTACCATGCATGGGTGATGTGTTCTGACATATAGCAGAAGGTGGGTGGCCCTGTGCACCTTGCCAGGCGCCAATACCATGACTTGGCTTTCTACTATACCTCTATGGTCATAACTAGGGCCTCCTGTGAGTAGGGCAGTTGTGGCTGACTACAACAGGAGCATGGCCCACCACACCTAGCTGGCCTATTAACATCTGTTCTCCTGTCTGGGGTTACGGCAGAACTGTGAAACCCCTTCCACCAGCATCTATAATGTTCCTCTGCAATCAGGTACGGGACTCCTGCGGAGTGGGCAGATGTGTGACCTGAAACTGCGTACACTTCAATATCTGGATTTGTTACAGACCTTCATAATCAGGTCTCAGGGCTCCTGGGGGTGGGGTGGTTTACAGCACATCCACAGCTGCACCTACCATACCATCAGGATCCATAAGAGACGTGTGTAATGAGGTCTGAGCCTCCGGGGAATAGGGCAAATGTGTGACCTAACCCGGCATAACCTACCACAATATCTAGATGCCATACCCACCTTTGCAATCAGGTTTCAGGACTCCTGGGGGTAGGGTGTCTTAGAACACTTCATCAGCAACATACACCATATCACCAGGGTGACTGACAGGACACTTTGAGCAGGTCTCAGGACTCCTGGGGGTAGGGTGGATTATAACACAGCAACATCAACAGCAACATAAACCATACCAGCAGGGTGACTGACAGACCACTTTGAGCAGGTCTCAGGACTCCTGGGGGTAGGGCAGATGTTTAAACCTGCAAATGCACACACAACCATATCATCAGGCTGATTGACAGACTATTTTGAACAGGTCTCAGGACCCTTAGGGGTAGGGCAGATGTGTGACCCTGCAACTGCAGAACCTACCATATCAGCATGCTGTTTACCAGACCTCTTTAGGCTCCTTGTGTTAGGGTATATATTAGCACATCAACAGCAGAAGCTGCCATAACACCAGGCTGACATCTGGTCCTTAGCCTCCTGGGGATAGGGCAAACCACTTTGATGTGATAAATAGGCGGTATATCACGTGAGTTTAACTAAGAAACATAAATGAGATAGAATGCCTATACACAGCAGCATACACAGCTACAATCAACACTGGATATTTTTATGGATATACTGACCTGTCCCCATACACTTACCTCATGTGGGTAGTCAGCAAGACGATTATAACGCCTGGTGACATGGTCCCAGACCCTCCTTACGCACCCGAGGTCCTGCCACTTGGAGGAGCCAGGGAATAGTTTTCTCTGCCTAGTGCAGATCAGCCCTGCAAGGTGGCGCAGCTCCCTGCGGGTAAAATGAAGGCTTTCTAGACCGAGTCGCCATTTTCAGCAATGCCTTGCTCACGCACGCACGTCGCATATGCATGCCTCAACACGCGCCATTGCACATCATTAAGGCACGCTAGCAATGTGTCTATGCCTGTGCCGCAGCCGGTACACAGCAAACGGTGGCGCCGTCCATATATATAAAGATCTATGCTGCAGACACACATTGCAGTGCTGTGTCTGACATTTCTCACCACAATTTGTTTATTATGCAATTATCTTGGTGTTGGCACACTGGGGTCTCAAACACATCACCACTGGCTGTGAAGGCATTGTATTAACTAGTGTGCTATGCCTTTTCACATAGCAATGGCTGGCTACACAGTTACACCAGGTCATCTACATACACTTTCTACTCTGCTTACCAGGCTAGTGTATGGACACAGCTAGGGAACTTTACAGGGCACCTTGGTTTGGCCAACTGAGCTGCAGGTGTTTTGGGATGTGCAAACGGATTTCAGATCTATGTCACACTGCTACATGCATAGACAGCCGTATCCTCTGACAGTTATACTGATGGACGCACTTTGTAACAAAATTTACAGCGCAGTAATAATAATGGGTGATTTCAATTACCCCGGTATCCAGGGGCAGCCCAAGGGGGGTGCGGGGCCATGTGCGGAGACTCAGTGCGGGGCCTCATTTGCATAAGGTGCCTCATTTGCATAAATATTTGCATAATGTTACCATACACTAACTTTTAGTAAACATGCCTCTTAATGAGTATATGGATAAAGAAAGACTAAAAGGTTTCTACATTACTATACTCCAGTACCAACCGCCAGGCACATTAGGAACTACTACAAACACTGCCCATTTAGAACCCATAGCAAACCCGCCGTATCCTAACAGCACTACCAGGACTCACAAAGCACCATACCCTAACTATCAAAAGGCAACACTGCAAATATTAAACCAATACATTTCAGAGAACAATAATACATGACCTACTGGGGAAAGAACAAGTGGCAATGTCAAATAGGAATTACATAAACAGAATACCTCAGCTCAGTTACACATGCAGAACATAGACCATCACCAAACAAGGAATCACAATTTAGAAACAGGAAGACAATAATTAAACTGGGAACCCCAAAAGCCAAACTTGGAAAATACAACAACACTGTAGAAATAAAACTATAAATTAATTTCCTCTTGTACTAAACAAAGCGCAAAAATTAATGATGCACATTTCCCAGAGCTGACATATTCCAGTTAATAAATTCAAAATAAAGAGATATTTTTCTACCTTTTGTGCATTTTTTTTCAGTTGCAATTGTTCCAGCCACTTTCTTCTGGTTTCTTCGTGTCTTCTGCTAACTCTCCATCTGCTGTCCATTTGTCCTTTCTTCTGTCTTGTTTTTTTTTTTCCATTCTCTCTCTACATCTGCTTTAACATACTAATCTTTCTCTTTTTGCTCTTTCCTCATTCCTATTTCATCCACTCAAATTTTATCCCTCCATCCTCAATCCCCACTTACTCTCCCAATATCCAGCCAATTGTAGATTTGTCTTCCCTCCCACGCAAAATATTTTTCCCTCTCCATTTCACTCTCCCAGCTCCATCCCATTCTAATCCTCCCCCAACATCAGCTCC
Organism: Ichthyophis bannanicus; assembly: GCA_033557465.1. Taxonomy (NCBI): domain Eukaryota; kingdom Metazoa; phylum Chordata; class Amphibia; order Gymnophiona; family Ichthyophiidae; genus Ichthyophis; species Ichthyophis bannanicus. The sequence goes on from CM066032.1 coordinate 1,076,898,522, forward strand.
TTTCTAGTTCCAGCCCCACCCAGCATCTGCTCCCTTCTTGTCCCTGCATCAGCCCATTTCCAGTCCTAGTCCCCCATCAGCCCATTTCCAATCCTATCCTAGCCCCACCATCAACCCATTTCCAGTCCTAGCTCCCCCATCCATTTCCAGTCCTATCCGAGTCCATCCATCAGTTCATTTCCAATCCCAGCCCCTCATCAGCCCATTTCCAGTCCTATCAGTTCCTCCATCAGCTCATTTCCAATCCCAGCCCCCCATCAGCTCATTTCTATTCCTTTCCTAGCCCCACCATCAGCCCATGTCAAATCCTAGCTCCCCTCCACTCAGCCCATTTCCAATCCAAGCCCCCCATGAGCCTACTTCCAGTTCTAGCCCCTCCATGAGTCCATTTAAATTCAAGCCCCCACCACAGCCCATTTCCAACCTTAGCACCTCCAACAGCCCATTTCCAGTCCTATCCTGGCCCCTCCATCAGCCCATTTCCTGTCCTAGCCCCCCCCCCCCCCCACTCATCCCATTTACTGTCATAGCTCCCTCTCCACACCGCCATTTTCCATGCCAAGCCCCCCTCCCCATCAGCAATTTGCAGTTCAAGCCCCCTTTCCACTCAGCCCATTTCCATTCCAAGCCCCTGTCCCCATCAGCTATTTGCCGTTCAAGCCCCCTTCCACTCAGCCCATTTCCAGTCCTAGCAATCCCCATTCCATTACCAGTCCTAGCTCCCCCATCAGCCCACTTCCAGTCCGAACCCCCTATAGCCCATTACCAGTCCTAACCCCCCCATCAGCCCACTTCCAGTCCGAACCCCCTATAGCCCATTACCAGTCCTAACCCCCCCATCAGCCCACTTTCAGTCCTTACCCTCCCATCAGCCCATTTTCAGTCTTATCCCCCCATCAACCCATTACCAGTCCTAACCCCCCCATAGCCCATTTCCAGTCCTAATCCCCCCATCAGCCCACTTGTCGTCGTAGCTCCCCAGTGCCCAAGACCTGTTGTAACCCCGCATTAGCCCATTACCTGTCCTAACCCCCCCATAGCCCATTTCCAGTCCTAATCCCCCCATCAGCCCACTTGTAGTCATAGCTCCCCATAGCCCATTACCTGTTGTAACCCCCCATAGCCCAGTACCAGTCCTAACCCCCCCAGCCCATTACCAGTCCTAACGCCCCCCACAGCCCATTACCAGTCCTAACACCCTATCAGCCTTCTTGTTTTCTTTTCGCCCCCATAGCCCATTACCTGTTGTAACCCCCATCAGCCCATTACCTGTCCTAACCCCCCCATAGCCCATTTCCAGTCCTAATCCCCCCATCAGCCCATTTCCAGTCTTAGCCCACCGCCCCATAGCCCGTTTCCTGTCCTAATCCCCCCATCAGCCCACTTGTAGTCATAGCCCCCCATAGCCCATTACCTGTCATAACTTCCCCCATCAGCCCATTTCCAGTCTTAGCCCCTCTATAGTCTATTACCTGTCCTAACCCCCCATAGCTCATTCCCAGTCTTATCCCCCCCATCAGCCCACTTCCAGTCCGAACCCCCTATAGCCCATTACCAGTCCTAACCCCCCCATCAGTCCATTTACAGTCCTTACCCCCCCTCCCTCCCTCCCTCCCATCCTCCCCCCCATCAGCCCATTTACAGTCCTTACCCCCCCTCCCTCCCTCCCTCCCTCCCCATCAGCCCATTTACAGTCCTTACCCCCCCTCCCTCCCTCCCCATCAGCCCATTTACAGTCCTTACCCCCCCTCCCTCCCTCCCACCCTCCCCCTCAGCCCATTTACAGTCCTTACCCCCCCCATCAGCCCATTTACAGTCCTTACTCCCCCTCCCTCCCCATCAGCCCATTTACAGTCCTTACCACCCCCCTCCCTCCCTCCCCATCAGCCCATTTACAGTCCTTACCACCCCCCCCCATCAGCCCCTTTACAGTCCTTACCACCCCCCCCCCCCATCAGCCCAGCTAAGTTTAAAAAAAACAAACAAACCAGAAACCGGCTGCTGCTGACGCTGCCGCCGTGGCAGCGGCAGAATGGAGAATCCCGCGGGGCCCCCCTGTCCTGCAGTCTTCTATGCGGCCTCAGCGCGGGCTTTTCAGAGCCGCGCGAAGGGAGAGTTTCCCTTTCTCGCGGCTCTGTTAATCCCGCCGCGGGGCTGATGGGATTTCCCATCAGCTCCGCGGCGTGATTAACAGAGCTGCGAGAGGAGAAGCTCTCTCTCTTCGAGCAGTTCTGACAGCCGACGGAGGCCGCATAGAAGACTGCAGGACAGGGGGGCCCCGCGGGATTCTCCATTCTGCTGCTGTCATGGCGGCAGCGGCAGCCACAGCCGGTTTCTGGGTTTTTTTTTTTTTAACTTAGCTGGGCTGATGGGGGGGGGGGGTGGTAAGGACTGTAAATGGGCCCCGCGGGATTCTCCATTCTGCTGCTGTCATGGCGGCAGCGGCAGCCACAGCCGGTTTATGATTTTTTAAAACTTTGGGATGCAAGATGTTTTTTGCGCGGGGCCCCCTGAAACGCGGGGCCCTGTGCAAAAAACATTCTTGCTCAATGGACGGGCCGGCCCTGCCGGTATCGACTGGGTCAGTGTCACGTCAGGACATGCTAGGGAGATAAAGTTCCTAGATGAAATAAATGACTGCTTCTTGGAGCAGCTGGTTCATGAACCGACCAGAGGGGAAGCCATATTAGACCTAGTCCATAGTGGAACACCAGATCTAGTGCAAGAGATAAGGGTGTTGGGGCCACTTGGCAATAGTGATCATAGCATGATCGCCTTTGATTTAATTAGTGGAGGAGGGATAGTAAGGAAATCCACAGTACTACCTTTTAACTTTCGAAAGGGAGACTATGATAAAATGAGGAAAACAGTTAAGTAAAAACTAAAAGGAGCAGTTGCAAAGGTTAAAGACGTACATCAAGCTTGGGTGTTGTTGAAAAATACTATCTTGGAAGCCCAGACCAGCTGTATTCCACGCTTTAAGAAAAGTGGAAGGAAGTCCAAAAAACTGCCAGCATGGTTTAAAGGTGAGGTCAGAGAGGCTGTTGTTGCCAAAAAAGCATCTTTCAGGAAATGGAAAAAAGAGCCAAACGACGAAACCTGGAAACAGCACAAGCACTGGCAAGTCAAATGCAAGGCATTGATAAGGCAGGCAAAGAGAGAATTTGAGAAGAAGCTTACTACGGAAGCAAAAACGCGAAATAAAGACCTCTTCAAGTATATTCGTAGCAAAAAACCTGTGAGAGAGTCAGTTGGTCCATTAGATGATAAAGGGGTTAAAGGAGCACTAAGAGGCAACAAGGCGATAGCAGAGAGACTGAATGAATGCTTCGGTCTTTACTGAGGAAGATGTAGGGATGTTACCCATGACTGAAGTGGTATTTAAAGGTGCGGAAGAATTGAAGGAAATATCGATACATCGGGAAGATGTCTTACAACTATTAGATAAACTGAAGAGTAGCAAATCACCTGGGCCGGATGGTATACATCCAAGGGTGTTGAAAGAACTGAAATATGAGATTGCAGACCTGCTATCAGTAATCTGTGAACTATCATTAAAATCATCTCTAATACCTGAAGATTGGAGGATCGCCAATGTAACACCAATTTTTAAAAAGGGTTCCAGGGGTGATCCGGGAAACTACAGACCGGTGAGCCTGACGTCAGTACCGGGAAAAATGGTAGAAACCATCATAAAGAATAAAATTACTCAGCATGTAGATAGTCACAACCTAATGGGAGACAGCCAACATGGCTTTAGACAAGGAAGATCTTGCCTTACTAATCTGTTATGTTTTTTTGAAGGAGTGAATAAACAGGTGGACAAAGGTGAGTCGGTTGATATTGTGTATCTGGACTTTCAGAAAGCCTTTGACAAGGTCCCTCATCAGAGACTTTTGGCAAAACTAAAGAGTCATGGGATAGGAGGCAGTGTACTATTGTGGATCAGGAACTGGTTAAAAGATAGAAAGCAGAGGGTAGGGCTAAATGGCCAATTTTCCCAATGGAGAAAGGTGAATAGTGGTGTACCCCAGGGATCTGTGCTGGGTCCGCTGCTTTTTGACATATTCATAAATGACCTGGAAATTGGAATAACGAGTGAGGTTATCAAATTTTCAGATGACACAAAACTATTTAAAGTTGTTAAAACCCAAGAGGATTGTGAAAAATGGCAAGAGGATCTTGATAAATTGAAAGACTGGGCATCAAAATGGCAGATGAAATTTAATGTGGACAAGTGCAAGGTTATGCACCTTGGGAAGAACAACCCAAACCATGGTTACACGATGCAAGGTTCCACATTAGGAACCACCACCCAGGAAAAAGATTTAGGCGTCATTGTGGATACCATGTTAAAACCCTCGGCCCAGTGTGCAGCGGCGGCCAAGAGAGCAAATAGAATGCTAGGTATGATAAGGAAAGGAATGGAAAATAAAACAAAAGATATTATAATGCCTCTGTATCGTTCCATGGTGAGACCGCACCTTGAATATTGTGTGCAATTCTGGTCGCCGTATCTTAAAAAGGATATAGCGATTTTAGAAAAGGTTCAGAGAAGAGCCACCAAAATGGTAAGGGGGATGGAAGGATACTCCTATGAAGAAAGGCTAAAAAGGTTAGGTCTCTTTAACCTGGAAAAGAGACGGCTGAGGGGAGATATGATAGAAGTCTATAAATTAATGAACGGAGTGGAACGGGTAAACGTAGATCGATTGTTTACGTTATCAGAATATAGAAAGACTAGGGGACATGCAATGAAGTTACAGGGTAAACGATTTAAGACTAATAAAAGAAAATATTTTTTCACTCAATGTGTAATCAAACTCTGGAATTTGTTACCGGAGGATGTAGTAAAGGCTGTTAGTGTAGCTGGGTTTAAAAAAGCTTTGGACAAGTTCCTGGAGGAAAGGTCCATAAACCATTATTAATAAGTGACCGAAAATATCAATGCTTGACCCAGTACAAGCATTGTGGAACTTGTGTCTCTTGGGGAAACTGCTAGGTACATATGACCTAGATTGGCCACTGTTGGAAACAGAATACTGGGCTTGATGGACCGTGGTCTGACCCAGTATGGCATATCTTATGTTCTTATGTTCTTATGTTTATACAGCTCACCAGCTGATCTAGCAACCTGCAGTCCACGCCACTCTTCCAACATAACCACTGCATGCAACTGGCCACACTTTTGGGCATATTGTCATGTGGTAACACGCTCTGATGTGATGATAATACACTATATCCTATACATCCTGATACATCAATATACAGGCCCACAGGGGTATTGAACCCATGACCTCTCCCAGTGAGGTCAGTATATTCACCATTGTCCTGCAACAATATTGGTTGTAATTAGAATCGGATATTATTACATCGATCTACGAAACTCAATCCACTACATAAATCTCACCAAGCAGTACCTTGACACCGAACATGACACTCACAAAAACTATGATTCTAAAAATAACCTACAACTTCATATTATTGACAATCCTAATCGATCTAACACTTACCTTATCTACTAAAAATCATATGGCAATCCCCATAATACGAACAACACCCAGAAATAACTACCATATTGCCCACACAAACCCATACCACCAGGCAAAAATAAACTACCACCGACTTATACAAATAAAACAAACTGATTTACAACAAATAAAAGAAAACAACATCAAAAACAACAATTCACTGTCATGTATACTTATCAATGCACGCTCAATGAAAAATAAACTTCCCATATTTAATGATTTAACAACAGACCTAAAACCTGACATTTTATGTGTAACTGAGACGTGGTTATCTGAAACGGATACAGTCTACTTAAACCAGCTTAACACTGATGACTATGATATAAATTTTACCCACAGACCCAACAAAAAAGGAGGAGGTGTACTTATCATGACAAGAAAGATATTAAATGCCAAATCAATAAGACATAATATAACCAATAACATAGATACCCTCATCATAAAGATTAACAATCTTAGAATCTGCCTAATATACAGACCCCCTGACCAAAAAGCAGATAGCCTAGATCCACTTATTGAATTTCTGGGCTCATCTACCGATCAAGATCCAATAATCATGCTAGGTGATTTCAACCTCCCCTCACTTCCAGTATCAGAAGCCAACCTTTTCCTAGAAACTATAGCTGACATGGATTTCCACCAGATAATCACCAACACAACACACACAAAAGGAAGCACTCTAGACCTTATACTCCTCCCAAACACAATCTTCCAACTATTCAACCCAGATACCATAGAATACATACAAATTCCTTGGTCTGATCATTACATCATTAAATCAAAACTCACATTCCATACCAATAGCACCAAAAACTACTCAAGAAGTGATTCCACCACAAAATTCAAAAGATTTAACGAAACTGAATTCCTAGATACAATAATACCCCACCTTGTGTCTCCCCCAACGGATTTAGATGAAGCTATCAAAAATTGGCATGACACAATAACTGATGCAGCTAAATCTGACCGAAGTAACAAAAAACCCTCTAACTCCAAAAAAGCTCCATGGTTCGACAACACGCTAAAACAAATGAAGAGACAACTAAGAAAATCAGAACTCAAATGGCGCAAAACCAAACTAACTATACATAAGGAAATATATAATACCATTCTTACAAAATACAAAGACACTATAGATAGCACAAAAAAGACCTACTATGCTGCAATCTTATCAAAATCCTATAATAGACCACGAGAGCTATTCTCCATTGTTAGAAATCTCACTAATAACCCTCAAACACATAACAATGAAATTACTGACATATCAGTACAAACTTTAGCTGACTACTATCAAAATAAATCCACACAACCTATAATGTCCATAGACAAACATAACGTAGCCTTAAATTTCGCAAATGAATGGTCAGTTTTTCACCCCACATCCAAAGAATCACTAAAGAATATTATCTCCAACCTCAACACTACCACCTCTTATCTTGATCCATGCCCTGTAACATGGATAAAAACACACTTCCAATACTAATCTCTTTCATCCTCCCTATAGTCAACCTCTCATTACTCCAAGGTTACCTCCCTCCTAAACTCAAACATGCACAAATCCGCCCAATTCTCAAAAATGGTACTACGGACAAAACATCCCCAAAATCGTATCGACCTATTTCAAGTATCCCTTTCTTAGCTAAAATAATAGAAAAAGTGGTACAGATCCAGACACAGGAACACCTAGACTCTTACTACCCACTTGATGAACACCAATATGGTTTTAGACCTCAGCATGGAGTAGAATCACTTTTAACAGTCTTAATTGATACACTCCTTAAAGGGATTGATAATCACAAAAAAGCATTCATACTTCTATTTATTGACATATCAGCCGCATTTGATAGTGTACATCACACTATAATGCTTAATAACCTAAAACAAATAGGTATAAATGCCACGGTACACAAATGGTTCACCTCGTATTTACATAATAGAACGCAAAATGTAAAAATAGCTAATCAGACATCCACCACATATAAACAAGAAATTGGTCTCCCACAAGGCTCAACTCTATCAGCCCTCCTATTTAACATATATATAAAACCAGTTTGTGACATTTTCAAAAAATTCGGTGTACTCTATCATCTATACGCAGATGATATTATGTTATACATTCCATTCACCATCCTGATGTACCGATAAAACTCTTAACAGATTGTCTTAACGAAATCGCAACCTGGCTAAAAGCGAAAAACCTCCACATAAACCATTCAAAAACAGAGGTATTAATTGTAACAAAAAACCATTCATATGTCCCTCCAACCCACATAACAATACAAAACCATGACATCAAAATAAAAAACGAAATAAGATACCTAGGAGTCATTTTAGATACACACCTAACGATGAACACCCACATTAGAAACACTATAAAGAAAATCTATTTCAAACTCAAAATACTCAAGCAACTACGCCCCTTAGTCCACTTACAAGATTTCATTAACATAATACAGGCAACCATAACCCCACACTTTGATTTTTCCAACCTAATTCTCTTAGGTATAACGAAACAAAACATTAAAAGAATACAACTAGCACAGAACGCAGCAGCTAGAATTGTAATGAAAGCACACTCATTCCAACATATTACTCCAATATTAGCAACCCTGCACTGGCTCCCAATACAAAGCAGGATAATATATAAGACCACAATAACCACATTTAAAGCTCTCAATGGCATGGCTCCAATCCCATTAAGCAATCTTATAAGCAAGGAAACTCAAAAAGTCACTCACAGAAAAGGACACTCAAATAAATTAAGGACCCCAAATGATTTTATAAAAACAACCAAACTAACTAATAACAGAGCCTTCTCACATGCGGCCCCCATTATTTGGAACTCCACCCCAGAGGACCTAAGATCCACAACAGAAATTATAGAATTCCGCAAAAAACTGAAAACCTACCTCTTTGCCATGCACTACAACAACATTGATAATACACTAATCATCCCAGAAAAAGGCTAAATAACACCCAACTGAGTAAAGCTAAACCCCACAATTAACAGATTTTCACCCTCTTGTAAATAACCATGTTTTAAATCTAAGGAACTTACAAACCTGTATCTGTACATAGTTCTTAAATTGTTCTTGTTCTGTTATGTATTTAACCATTCACCGTTCTGTTATGTATTTAACTATTACATTGTTTACTGTCAAAAATTGTTCCATGTAAAACAAGCCCTTGCTTTGTTGACTGTTGTTTCAATTGTGAGCCGCATCTGAACTCTGGAAGATGCGGGATATAAATGATTGTTAAATAAAATAAATAAATAAAATTAAACTATGGCTAGCTACTCAACCAGTGCAGGTCAACAGACACACTGTCTGGTGTGCCTACCAGGATAAGTTAGCACCAAGGGTACCCATGATGCAATGCACATTTATTTATTTATTTATTTAACTTTAGTTATATCCCGCTTTTCGCCGGGTCAAAGCGGCGTTACATACAAGGGTGGGGAAATTAAGTATAAGGGTGGGGCCATCACCAGGGAGGCAACATTGATGATTTTGACATGAGACAGACTTTGGACATGGACAGGTTAGTGCAGCTTTGGATCAGAGGTTCATGGTGGGCGAGATCAGAGGTTAGTGCACTTATTGGTGGGAGTCGTATTGAAGTATTCCTGGAATAAGATGGTTTTTAGCTGTTTTCTGAAAGACAGTAGATCGGCATTGTTTCTGAGACGGCTCGGTAGAGAATTCCATAGGGATGGAGCATAAAGTTCAAAGGCTCGATTGCATGTCCGTTGAGAGCATTTGGTTCTTTTGTGAGGGACGGTGAGGGAATTGCTGGAGGCTTGTCTGGTAGTTTTGCCATGGGCTGGATGAGACAGCAGAGTGCGAAGCTGGGTGTTCTGTGTTTGGTGGATGGCTTTGTGGGTGAGTAGGATGGATTTGTATTTAGTTCTTGCTTCGAGGGGAAGTATGTGTAGGTCTTTTAGAATTGGGGTGATGTGGTCGGTTTTCTTTGCTCTCTGAATGATTCTTGCTGTGGTGTTCAATGCTGTTCGGAGGGGGTTGGTCTGTGTGGCTGGAAGGCCATGGTAGAGTACGTTGCAGTAATCCAGATGTGGGAGTGTCATAGCTTGCATTACCGTCCGGAAGTCTTGATGTTCGAGAAGGGATCTGAGATGTTGCACTGTTTTCGCTTTGTGGAATATAATTCCGGAGGTTTTAGTAATTTGTTGCTTTAAGGTGAGGGCTTGGTCAATGATAATGCCCAGATATCTTATTTGTGGCTGTATTTGAATGCTTGTGGTTCCTACATTGAGGTGTGTAGGTGATGTGAGGGCTTCAGTTTTCTTTATGTTGATGGATAGGTTATTTTCTTGTAACCAGTCGGACACCTCGGAGAAGCATGCTGATAGATGTGTGTTTGTTGGGTTTGTGGTCGTAATAGGGGCGTAGAGCATGATATCATCAGCATATATGTGGAAGCTGATATTGTGAGTGCGTATGACTGAGCAGAGTCACCGGATAGGGGTTTGCAACTCTGCAGCACATCAACTGGGTAGGGGGACCAAGCATGCATGTTACTGTTACAGTCTGCCTACTGATCATACCATTGTGCGTGTTCTGTGATCACCCTGAGAGTAAAGTCGTGGGAACAGCACCAGGTCCATGGTACCCGGGATGTTTGCAGTAGGTTTTGCTGCAGTTCACCATTGCTGCTAGTGTTTGGGGTATTCTTTGCAGACAGCCTTGGGTGTTTTCTATGTACATTCCTATATGCCATTGATGCGTAGCCCATGTGGACCAGGATGCTTGCAACATAATGCATATTGAGTTAGGTTGCCACCTGTTTTTGGAACAGGGGTGAGTCTGGACTCACATGAGGACAATATACAAAGCAAGCCCACCCTCTGAGTCAGGGTGGGGAACATGATCTGGACACAACAGACACACACTATCATTGTTTCCAGTAGGGCTAGTTGAACTAAATGATGACAGACTGGGGGGTTCAGCAACCCCCGGCCAACTAAGGAACAGAGAGCTGATGCAGATCTGAACATGGAACATGACCACTGGCAGTGCAACTGGTCAGCTAAGCTGCCCCCCACTACATTCTGGCATTCAACAGCAGAGGGCAGTCAGTGTGCACCTGCTGCATCCTGCACAGTGTTGCAGCCATACACATGCTAGCTACAGACAGTCTGCTGCCACATACATAGTGCATTTTCCAGAAGGAACACTGTGCACCCTGGTGTGGGATCTGGCGCACGCGCACGCACACACCCCACAGTTACGTCAGTGATTGGGCACCAGAAAAGGGAACCCATAAATATCACTTGAGAGAAAGTCTATATGGTACTGTGGGGGAACCTAGCCATGCCTTGGTCACTGCTCAGTCAGGGTGAGAGTGACCTTCCAGCATGACATGCTGTGGCCACCCTGTCCGTGCAGGTGGTGGTCAGGCACTACAATGTCCCAGCCATTGCCCTACACCCTGTGCAGATGCATCCTGCCCAGGCCGCCCTGACCAGCCCATACCCACAGTGCCTTGCTCCTCATTATGCACATTTGCAGGCTTACACTGGAGACAGTGCAAGCAGTGTGGGCTGAGTAAGGTGTAGGCAGCCACAACACACTGGATAGACAGACACACACTACCACACCTATGCAAGCATTGTGCAAATATAGAAGCTTTTAGCAGCCCTGGCAACCACACCAGTCCTGGGCACGGTGCAGGCATGGCTATGGTACGCAATACTGTTGGGGTCACTCCCCGGGGTGGTAAACACTGTCAGAAACCAAAACTCAAACAAACTCCACAGATATCAGAAAGGTTGCTATGATGCAGCTCTATCAGCAAATTGTGATTAACTTAGGAATTTTTATCTGCCATTAATCATAGCAACCTTTTGATATATGTGTAACGTATCCCCAGGTTTAGGGCGGCATGACTGAGGTATGCAAGTGCTAGTATTGGGAGATGCTGCTGCACACAGGGCCCAACAGCCTGACTATCCATGAGGCTTTTGATCTTTATTATCTTTATTAGCAAAACTTGATAAACCGCCCTTGCCAAAGCGTCAGGGCGGCGTACAATAAAAACAAAGTGATGGCTGCAGGAAGACATCAGAAAAGGAAATAGAACGCCAATATCAGACAGGAAAGGAAAGAGAAAAAAGAGTAGAGCCTGCGGGTGTGGGTGTTTATGCCCCTGTTGGCCGCTGCTCCAGGGCAGAGGTTCCAAACTCCGGTCCTGGTGGGCCAAACACTGTTCAGATTTTCATGCTGTCCCTCATGAATATGCATGAGATACATTTGCATACCATGGGGGTGGTGCATAAAATGCAGCACAAGCATATGTATTAGAGAAAGCATGACACCTGAATGGTTTTGGCCCTCCAGGACTGCAGTTGGGAAACTGCTCTAGGTATTGCCCATGTTTATGGTGTCTGTGCTCTGTAGGGTAAAATATAGGTGTTTCAGGCATGTTTATGTTATCTGCAATAAAGGTTCCATCTTTACTACTATGGTTTAGTACTGGGAAAAATATAGGGAAAGGGTTGGCAGGCGTCACAGCTGGGACTTGAACTTGTGACCTTTTGCTCCTGAATACACTGGCTGTGTGTACTGCACCACACTGTTGACACCAGGACAGTTCATTCCCTGGGGATATCATGACTGTTCGTCAGACAGACCCTGTCTGTTGCAGTGCACGGCACCCACCTACATGGGGCTAGGCCATGGTCTGCTGTGGGCAGATGCCACTACCCCCTCTGCCACCAGCACCCCTCCGCCAACATGCTGCCATGCCATTATGCCGGTGGTACTGGTGGTGCGCAGTCCCAGGCCATCCAGTATGCTGGTAGGCAGCTGCCTATGGTGTGGGTTCTTGGGTAGGGGTGCCTACATGGACATGCGCGCTTCCCCCCCCACACACACACACACACACACACACCGCCTGCCAATGTCATGTGCCCATGGAGGTACCTGCTGGATAATCTCCCCTGTGACACTGGAACACACACGCATGCCCATGTTGGACCCTCGTCTGTTGCTGTCTTGCTGCTTTACAGTTTCGGCATCCCTACGTGCCACCTAGGCATCTGCCTAACATGCACTGTGCCCCAGCTGGACCACAGCATGTGCCACCTGCAGCCCTCTATATCCCATTTACAGCATCAGTACAGTTGTCCTTTCCTACATGCCCACTCTGCTGTTGCTACACATGTGCACGCCATAACAAACCTGCAAAATATAGACATGAATAAACCCTGATCAGCACTATTTCAATGTGGGATCATTCACTTTGTAGGGGGACAGAGGATAGACCCTTCCAAACATGATATCTTATTTGTTTGAGCTTTGTCAGTGGTGTTGCTTTATGTTTATCATTAATATCACTTTTGGCCAGCTTGGTTATTGGAATTTTAAATGTGGTTCAGGTCATTTTCTATGTTTATTTGCCTTTTTGTTCCATTCACATGTATCACTACTATCACGTTTTTGGGTTTCCCTGGCTTTGCTCTACATTGCTGACTGAAATGGTTTCTCTTTCCTGCAAATGTGCCTTAACGGGACGGTTTAACTGGCGTTAGTATTCAGACCCAGATTTCACAGCATTAGTGTGCCTGGAGCCTCTCCCCTCCCACTCTCCGCACATTGACCCCTTCTCTCCGCCCTCTGGGAAGCCTTACTCCACCCTTCAGAGCCTGATTTCACAGCATTAGTGTGCGTTAATGCCGCTGCCACGTTATCGCATGATAAGTGACGTTATCACGTGCTAATGTTACATTATCGCGCAATAATGTCTCTTATCACACGATAATACCACCGCTGCGATGTTAAGATGGTTTAGTAAACATACCCCTATGAGTCCCATATAAATAAGATCTCCTCAAGCGTCTATGGCAAAATGAATAGTATCAGGAAACTAAAACCGCTCCTAAGCCAACAGCACTTTCGATCAGTATGTCAGGCCGTAATCACCCCTATAATTGATCACTGCAACTCACTTTACCAGCAGCTCTCAAAACAAGCCATCCTTCCACTCCCAAATTGCACAAAAACAGCAGCACGAATATTCACTGGAACATCCAGACAAGAAGACATCACCCCCATACTCAACCAGTTACACTGGCTCCCAATACACTCTCACATCAGGTTCAAGAAGACAATAAACATTTTTAAAATCATCCATCACTCCTCGGCTGACATCTTACAGGACCTACTGTAATCTAGGAGACTCAGGAACATGACCCAGGAGAAACACCAACAAGCATATGATTATCACACCCAGCAAATACCAAAAATCCAATCTACATTCAGAAGAACGCTATCACTATATGCCCCAATGCTGTGGAACTCCCTACTGAATGACATGCAAGCCATGACAGACCTCAAAGACTTAAGTAAGACATTGAAAACATTTCTATACACAAATTATTTGGGATACGTCACTTAGGGGTATGTTTACTAAACTGCAGTAATGTCATTCGCGGTAGGTTCCACCGTAAAGGTAGAGATGCCCATATAAAGGCATGGGCGTTGCATCATTACAGCAAGCTGACAGCTGACAACTAACACGCGTTACAAGGCGCCTTAGACTAACGAGCGTTACAAGGCACCTTGTAAGGCGCCTTATAAGGTGCCTTGTAAGGTGCCTTATAAGGTGCCATGTAAGGTGCCTTATAAGGTGCCTAGTAAGGTGCCCTGTAAGGTGCCTCATAAGGCGCCCTATAGGGCCTCCTGGGCTAAGCGCCATATTAGGCACCCTTGGACAAGTCACCGCAGAAGGCACCATGGGCTATGGAACCATAGGTTAAGGTGGCCTAACAAGTTTATGGTGTCCTAGGTTAGTGTGCCCTAGGGACTGCAAGGTGCTTCAGGATGACATGCATGACCTGTGTGGAACAGAGACAGATGTAGCCCTAACACTAGATAGAGCACTCAGGAAAGGCAATGAACAGGTGAGTGAAGGAGGGAGAAGTGGGAGCCGCTGGTCCTGCCATATCTGCGGGCATCCCATGTGCCTGACAGTACTGATGACAAACATGGTGGGGCAGCTGTACCACAGCACAGGGTGTTGGCAATGTAAAGTACCAGAAAAACAGTTGGTGGCAGACAATGGGAATACGTGTCCCCCAGTGGAGGCAGAGGTGGCAGGATAGTTACAATGATGGGTGGACAGAGGAGTGGTGGTGCCATGCAGATCAGGCACAGGTGAGGCAAGCATGAAGAGGCGCAATGCAGGAAAGGGTATGACATAGGGTGGCAGCCTGCACTGGCAGACATGACTCTACACAGCTAACAGACGCAGATAGATGGACCGAGGGAATGTTGGCAATTGTGGCGAGGGTATTATGGGCTGGAAGCACAGATCTGCAAAAATATGACCTCCACAGGCATGCACACTATTTGAGTAGGACAGGCATGAGAGGAGGGAACAATGAGGAACTGAACCAATGAACACTGCCAAGAATGGCAATGTATTAACCAGTAGGCTATACCTCCATGGTGTATGTCACAGCAATGTCTGGGTACAGAAGGCCTGCAGGTCACCACACAAATTGTCTACTCTGAGTGCCAGGATAGGGTAACCCCACCATACCCATGATGCAATGCACATGCTGAATAGCAGTCTACAGCTGATCACCAAATGGGGTCTGCACCTCTCCGGTACCTCAGCTGGGAAAGACGAACTGACAGTGTGTGATACTGGCACAGAGTAGCTACAGACCATGCCATTGTGCAGGTTCTGTGGTCACCCTGAGGGATAGGATTGGTGCCCAGCACTAGGTCCGCAGTACATGTGGTGCTAGAGATAGGTCCTGCTGTATATCCCCATTACTACCAGTGTGTGACAGGTATTCCATGCAGTGCAGCCGAAGGTAATTTGGTGTCCATCTGTATCCTGCAGTCACATGTGGCCCTGTGGGACCAGACACCAGCCAGATTAGTGTGTACCCCATGTGAGGGTCTGGCTGACATGGGCAGCTGTTATCAGGGCAGAGGGGCTCCTAGAATTGCATGAGGTGTGTGTAGCAGTGGCTGTATAGGTCATAGTGATATACACTAACATACCTCAAAGGGCCCACATCTCCCTTTTGTAGGTAAATAACAATGACCCCACCCCAGGGAAGCAACCTCCATCCTGTTTGTACGAGACAGCCCTCCAGGGTTGGTGGGCCAGAGCCATACCTATGACTAGGACAGTGGCAGACCAGCAGAAATACTGGGGTTAGGTCTGGAAACCCCAATTGCCTCCCACCACTGTCTGTCAGTCACCAGCAGATAGCACAGTTAGACTGCACCTTAAAGGTGTTCCGACCATGCACAGTCTAACTGCAGACAGTCCACCATGAACTATGTGCAGCAAGCAGGCATCTCAGTGATTAGGACCCCAGCACTAGGGAAACACAAATATATCACTAGAGACAAATAACACAGAGCGCTATGTGGGAACCTAGACCTGCCATGGTCACTGCTCGTTCAGAGTGAGTGCCCTCCCAGCATGCCATGCTGTGGCCACCCTGTCCATGCAGGTGGTGGTCAGGCACTACAGTGTCCTAGCCATTGCCCCACACCCTGTGAAGATGCATTCTGGCCAATCTGCCCCATCCGGGCCATACTCAGAATACCTTGCTCCTCATTATGCATCTAATCAGGCTAACGCTGGTAACAGTGAGACATTTTGGGCCCAGTGGAGTGTGGGCAACCACAGAACAATGGATAGACATACAAACACGCTCACTCCTTTTGCAGCATTATACAAAGATAGGGGTGGTTGGCAGCCCTGCCCGCCACACTAGTCCTGAGCACAGTGCCGACATTGCTAAACTGTGCAGGTGGTAGTAGTAGTGCTCTGGTGATAACATCATCCTAATGCTGGGGCCAACAGCCTGCCGCTCCATGCATCATTGGATTGTGGAGCCTGTGTGAGTGGATGTTTGCACCCTTGTTCGCCGCTGCTTTGGGCTTTGCACATGTTGCTGTTGTATCTGCATTGTAGGGTAAAATATAGGGACATGCTCTGCAGGAACCACAGCTGGGACTTGCACCTGTGACCCTCTGCTCCTGGACACACTGGCTGGGTGTACTGCACCACACTGTTGCCACAGATGCATGGTAGGCCCTGGGGCTACCTGCACTTTTCCTCAGCCAGACCTTTTATGTTGCTCTGCACACCACGTACTGATGCAGAGCATGGCCTAGGTCCACTGCAGGGAGGTGGCACTGCCCCCTCCAGTACGGGCACATGCCCCCCTGCCAAGCTGACGTGGCCATTTGCTATCGGTGCTGGTAGTGCACAGTCCCAGGCCATCCACTGTGTAGGTAGGTGCCGCCTAGGGAGCGGGTTCCGGTGTGGGGGGGCATACATGGACATCTTCACATCCTCCCATCACTGCCTACCACTATTATGTCCCCTCCACATGGGGGCGGGATGGCTGGGGGGATGTCAAGTCTGTGCTCTAGCAACTATTGGCTAGGGTGGACCAGGTAGATACTGGTGGATTGTGTTTGGCCTTGGTTAACTGCTGTCTTGCTGATCTCCGGTGTCTATGTTCCTATGTGCCACCTAGGTGCCCGCCTGGTCCACCCTGTGCCCCAGCTGCCCATGCTACATGTCCCGCCTGCGGCACCTATGCCCCATTTGCACCATCGCCATAGTGGCCATTCATACTTTGGCACTATGGTATTGCTGTACATGGAGCACTACTATCACAGTTTTTGGGCTCCCTGCCTGGGCTGTACATTGCTGACACGTAAATGGTTTCTCTCTCCTGCATATGTGCATCAGGTTTTTAATCGCGTTAGGATTTAGCTCTTCAGATCAGCACGTTAGTGTGAATGGAGCCTCTCCCCGCCCACACTCCGCACATCGACCCCTTCTCTCCGCCCTCTCTCCACCTTCTGTGGTGTTTACCACGCCGCGGAACGTCAACGATCATTAGGTTACGATACTGCGCGTTAACGTTACATAACGCGCGTTATATAACATTAACGATCGTTAACATTATATAACATGCGTTAACGTTACATAACGCACGTTTTGTAATGTTACCGCAATTTAGTAAACATGCCCCACAGCCTCCCATCCAAGGAAAGGCTCTGTTCCCCCCCCCCCCGACAATTCCAAACCATGAACGAACGATGACTACCCAATACCACAGATCTAAGTTCTATATATGTTATGCCTTATAAGTTGCACTAAGAACATAATAACATAAGATATGCCATACTGGGTCAGACCAAGGTCATACGTACCTAGCAGTTTCCCCAAAAGACACAGGCTCCAGAATGCTTGTACTGGGTCAAGCATTGATATCCTGGGTCCCTTCTTAATAATGGTTTATGGACCTTTCCTCCAGGAACTTGTCCAAACCTTTTTTAAACCCAGCTACACTAGCAGCCTTTACTACATCCTCTGGTAACAAATTCCAGAGTTTGATTACACGTTGAGTGAAAAAATATTTTCTTTTATTAGTCTTAAATAGTTTACCCTGTAGCTTCATTGCATGTCCCCTAGTCTTTCTATATTCTGATAACGTAAACAATCGATCTACGTTTACCCATTTCACTCCGTTCATTAATTTATAGACTTCTATCATATCTCCCCTCAGCCGTCTCTTTTCCAGGTTAAAGAGCCCTAACCTTTTTAGTCTCTCTTCATAGGAGTATCCTTCCATCCCCTTTACCATTTTGGTGGCTCTTCTCTGAACCTTTTCTAATAACGCTATATCCTTTTTAAGATACGGCGACCAGAATTGCACACAATATTCAAGGTGCGGTCTCACCATGGAACAATATAGTACATAAGTTAACGATATAGTACATAAGTTAACCTGTTACCCTGTTCTGTATGCCTATTCGCCCCCTCCCCAATCTGTTCAATGTTTATTGTACACAGTGAAGTTGCAATGTAAACCGCTTTGAGCGAAGGATAAGGCGGGATAAAAAAACCTGGTTAAATAAATAAATAAATAACTTTCTAAAATACAGAGAAGGAAGCACAGGAACATATGGGGCTTTATATCTACCTGCAGCAGGAGGAGCCATCTCACAAAAATACATGTGGGAAACATCAACAGAGGAAACCCGACAACATTCACATGTAAGTGCCGGCAATTCACAACATGCCCATGTAAATGTCAGCACTTACTTGTGTATCTGAGCCACTTTGCAAACCTGAATGTGTAGACGCTGCTAATTAACTGCAGAAGACAACATGTTTAATGCATTTCACCTTGAAGATGGAAATAAACATAGGGAGGATTAAGGAGGATATCCCCCCTAATCCCTCCTGTAAAGGGATGGCCAAAAGGAACACTTTTTCAAATCCTATTTGTGCCAGGTGTAAATCTGCGTGTGTATAATTTTGGGCTACACATACATTGCCTGTATGAAATGGGAATACATTTGTAAATTTTTGTCTGACCCAGATCACACCCCTGTCAGGATCCCTACACCCCCTTGCAATTTTGACATTGTATGGCCAATGAGGTGTAAAACGAGCCTTTTCCACTCGTACTATAAATCACAAATAGGGCTTCTAAAATAACATCCGTAATTTTGTGTTTCCAAAACTATGTGGGCTTTTTTTTTAGTGGGGAAAAGTATTCACAGAATATGCAACATTGTGAGCAGTGTAAAACTTGTCTTCTTGATGGAGAGTCCCTATTCCTTGGAGTTTACGATCTTACTGTATCAGGGCAGACAGATAAAACATGCAACTAAAGACAAGGCTTTGAGTTAATACAGTGATGGCATGATTGGACAGAATGAAACCAGGTTTGTTATAAGTGGGCTTAACTGAGGAAAAGCAAGCTCGACTGAGAAAACCTGTCCATGCAGGGCCGGCCTGTCCATTGAGCAAGAATGATGTTTGCACAGGGCCCCGCGTTTCAGGGGGCCCCACGCAAACAACATTCTGCCCATCAGCCCAGGAAAACTTTAAAAGAAAAAACAAACTTGCTTGTCATTTCCTGCTTCCCATCAGCCCCGGCCAGCTTAACAGAACCGCGAGAGGGAAACTCTCCCTTCGCGGCTCTGAAAGCTGCGCCGAGGAGAGTGATCGAGGGAGGGAGGGCTCTGTTGGGCAGGAGGGAGGGCTCTGTTGGGCAGACAGGGGCCCCGCGGGAGACACTTGATTCTGCCTCTGCCACGCCGGCAGCGGCAACAGCAGCAGCAAATTTGTTTTTTCTTTTAAAGTTTCCCTGGGCTGATGGGGGAGGGGGGTTAGGACTGGTAAAGGGCTGGGGGGGGGTCTAGGACTGGAAATGGGCTGATGGGGGGTTAGGACTGATAATGGGCTATGGGGGGGCTAGAACGGGAAATGGGCTGATGGGGGATTAGAACTGGTAATGGGCTATGGGAGGGTTAGGACTGGCAATGGGCTATGGGGGAGGTTAAGACTGGAAATGGGCTGATGGGGGGTTAGGACTGGAGGTGGGCTGATGGGGGGCTAGGACTGGAAAAGGGCTGATGGGGGGTTAGGACTGGTAATGGGCTGATGGGGGGCTAGGACTGGAAATGGGCTGATGGGCAGGGGTTAGTACTAGTAATGGGCTATAGGGGGGGGGGCGAAGACCGGAAATGGGCTGATGTGGGGCTAGGACTGGAAATGGGCTGATGGGGGGGTTAGGAATGGTAATGGGCTATGAGGGTGCTAAGACTGAAAATGGGGTGATGGGGGTTAGGACTGGAAGTGGGCTGATGGGAGGGTTAGGACTGGTAATGGGCTATGGGGGGGCTAGGACTGGTAATGGGCTGAATGGAAGGGTGGACTTGAACTGCAAATAGCTGATGGGGATGGGGGCAGGGGCTTGGAATGGAAATGGGCTGTGAGGGGAGGGAGCTAGGACTAGAAATGGGCTGAGTGGGGGGAGCTAGGACAGGAAATGGGCTGTTGGGGGATGCTGAGATTGTAAATGTGCTGTGAGGGGAGGGAGCTAGGACTGGAAATGGGCTGAGTGGGGGGGAGCTAGGACAGGAAATGGGCTGATGGAGGTGCTAGGATAGGACTGGAAATGGTCTGTTGGGGGGTGCTAAGATTTAAACTGGGCTGTGGTGGGGGCTTGGAATGAAATGGACTCATGGAGGGGCTAGAACTGGAAGTAGGCTCATTGGGGGCTTGGATTGGAAATGGGCTGAGTGGAGGGGAGCTAGGATTTGTCATGGGCTGATGGTGGGGCTAGGAAAGGACTAGAAATCGGCTGATGGGGGGCTGGGATTGGAAATGAACTGATGAAGGGACTCGGATAGGACTGGAAATAGATGGGGGAGCTAGGACTGGAAATGGGCTGATGGTGGGGCTAGGATAGGACTGCAAATGGGCTGATGGGGGCTAGGACTGGAAATGGGCTGATGTGGGGGCTAGAAGGGAGCGGATGCTGGGTGGGGCTGGAACTAGAAGGGAGCTGATGTTGGAGGAGGATTAGAATGGGATGGGGCTGGGAGAGTAAAACGGAGAGGGAAAAAATATTTTGTGTGGGATGGAAGAAAAATCTACAATTGGCCAGGTATTGGGAGAGTAAATGGGGATTGAGGATGGAGGGGTAAAATTTGAGTGGATGAAAGAGGAATGAGGAAAGAGCAAAAGGAGAAAGATTAGTATGTTAAAGCAGATGTAGAGAGAGAATGGAAAAAAACTAGAAGAGAAAAAAAAGGACAAATGGACAGCAGATGATGGAGAGTTAGCAGAAGACACGAAGAAACCAGAAGAAAGTGGCTGGAGCAAGTGTGACTGAAAAAAAATGCACAAAAGGTAGAAAAATATCTCTTTATTTTGAATTTATTAACTGGAATATGTCAGCTCTGGGAAATGTGAATCATTAACATCTGCGCTTTATTTAGTACAAGAGGTATTAATTTATAGTTTTATTTCTACAGTGCAATTGTACATTCCAAGTTTGGCTTTTGGGGTTCCCAGTTTAATTATTGTCTTCCTGTTTCTAAATTGTGATTCCTTGTTTGGTGATGGTCTATGTTCTGCATGTGTAACTGAGCTGAGGTATTCTGTTTATGTAATTCTTATTTGACATGGCCGCTTGTTTTCTTTCCCCATTAGGTCATGTATTGTTATTCTCTGAAATGTATTGGTTTTATATTTGCAGTGTTGCCTTTTGATAGGTAGGGTATGGTGCTTTATGAGTCCTGGTAGTGCTGTTATGATACGGTGGCTTTGCTGTTGGTTCTAAATGGGCAGTGTTTGTAGTAGTTCCTAATGTGCCTGGCGGTTGGCACTGGGTTATAGTAATGTAGAAATCTCTTAGGGGTATGTTTACTAAACCGTCTTAATGTGCGCTCTGACACATTAGCACGCGATAAGGCGCCTTATCGCGCGATAATGGCGCTTTACCGTGCGATAAGGTACCTTATCGTGCGCTAACGCGCTCAGCGGCGCAAACGAGTGCTGAAGGAGGAATAAAGGCTCCCTGAGGGCGGAGGAAGGCTCCCCAGGGGCGGAGAGAAGGGGTCAATGGGTGGAGAGTGGGAGGGAAGAGGCTCCCTGCACACTAACGCTGAGGATTTCAGGGCTGAAAACTAACGCCAGTGAAAACCTGGCGTTAGAGTAGATTTAAAGGGAAGAGAAACAATTTCCGTCAGCAATGTACAGTAAAGCCAGGGAAACCTATAAGAGGTGATAAGTGTGATACATGTGCACAGAACAAAAGGGCAGATAAACATTGAAAATGACCTGAACAAACTGGAAAAAAACATAACCTAGCTGGGCAATAGTGATATCAATGGGAAACATCAAAAAACACTACCGAGAAAGCTAAAAAAAAAAGATATCAATTTTGGAAGGGGCTATGCTCTGTCCCCATACAAGGTGAATGATCCCACAGTGAAATAGTGCTGATCAGGGCTTTCCCTTGTTACTGGACAGGTTTTCTATGGCATGCACATGTCCTGCAACAGCAGGGTGGGCATGTCGGAACGGGCAACTGGACAGATGCTGGAAAAGGGGACACAGAGGGCTGCAGGCGGCACATGCTGTTGTGCAGCTGGGCCATAGTGCGGACTAGGGTGATGCCTAGGTGGCCCATACGAATGCTGAAACAGTAGAGCAGCCAGACAGCAACTGATGAGGGCCCAACACGGGCACGAGTGTGTTTCCCACAGTGTCACAGAGGATAATACCCTGCAGGTACCCCCAAGGGTACAGAACATTTGCAGGCGGTGCTGGGGGGAAGTGTGAACATCTATGCAGGCACCCCTACCCCAGAACCCGCACCATAGGCAGCCGCCTACCCGCACACTGGATGGCCCGAGACTGCGCACCACCAGCACCACCAGCAGAAGGGCATGCCAGCATGGTGACAGAGAGGTACTGGTGGTGGAGGGGGCAGTGGCTGCTGCCCACAGCAGACCATGGCCCAGCCTGGTTAGGTGGGTGCCGTGCACTGCAACAGACAGGCTCTGTCTGACAAACAGTCATGGTATCTCCAAGGAATGCACTGTCTCTGTGGCAACACAGTGGTGCAGGGCACACAGCCAGTGTTTTCAGGAGCAGAAGGTCACAGGTTCAAGTCCCAGCTGTGGTTCCTGCCAACCCAGTCCCCATATTTTACCCACTACTAAAATGTGGTAATACAGACAGAACCTTTAGTGCAGATAACGTAAACATGCCCAAAATACCTACATTTTACCCTACAGAGCACAGACACCATAAACATGCGCATTACCTAGAGCAGAGTCTCCCAAAAGCAGTCCTGGAGGGCCAAACACCATTCAGGTCCCATTCTATCTCCAATAACTATGGCTGTGCTGCATTTCTATGCACCGCCCCCATGGTATGCAGATGTATCTCATGCATATTCATTAGGGACAGCATGAAAACCCGAACAGGGTTTGGTCCATCAGGACCGGAGTTGGGAACCTCTGCCCTAGAGCAACAGCCAACAGGGGCAGACTCGCCCACACCCACAGGTGCCATCATCCAAAGCCACCTGGAGAGGCAGGATTTTGGGCCCTGTGTGCATCTCCCAATACTAGCACTTGCATACCTTAGCAATGCCACCCTAAACCTGGGAATATGGTACACATCTATCAAAAGGTTGCTATGATTACTGGCAGATAACAATTCCTAAGTTAAGCACAATTTGCTGATTGAGCTGCATCATAGCAACCTTTCTGATGTCTGTGGAGTGTGCTACAGGTCCTGTGTCTGACAGTGTTTGCCACCCTGGGGAGTTACTCCTACAGTATTGCGTACCATAGCCATGCCTGCACTGTGCCCAGGACTGGTGCGGTGGCCAGGACTGCCAAACACCTCTATAGTTGCACAATGCTGGCATAGGTGTGTGGAGTGTGTGTCTGTATATCCAGTGTGTGGTGGCTGCCAACACCCTCCTCAGCCCACACTGCTAGCACTGTTGCCAGTATTGGCCTGCCAATGTACATAATGAGGAACAAGGTACTGTGGGTATAGCCCAGACAGGGTGGCCTGGGCAGGATGCATCTGCACAGGGCATAGGACACTGGCTGAGACATTGTAGTGCCCGGCCACCACCTGCACAGACAGGGTGGCTACAGCATGTCCTGCTGGGAGGTCACTCTCACCCTGACTGAGCAGTGACCATGGCATGGCTAGGTTCCCCCATAGTGCTACATAGTATTTCTCTCAAGTGATATATATGGGTTCTTCTTTTGGGGGTCCAATCACTAACTTATCTGCTTGGTGGGTGTGCTCACATCCCAGTTTTGGGTACACACATCTCCTCCAGGAACATGCATTGTGGACTAGCTAGCAGACTGTCTGCAGTTAGTATGTGTATGGCTGGAACACATTGCAGGGTGCAGCGGCTGGAGACTCACTATGCTTGTTGCTGGAGAATGTCAGACAGTGGTGGGCGGCAGCTGAGCATTTCCAGGCCTACTGTCTGCTATTGCCTTATGGAATGCTACAGATCTGCACTGACTGCCCTGTAGTGCATCTGTTTCCCAGCAGGACTGGGGTTGTTGGTCTCCTCTACTGCCATCATGGCAGGGCTGTAGAATGTGGATCTGTTGGGGGGAGATCCTGTCCCCCACCCTGATCCCCAGAGAGCAAGTTCGGTGGTACTACATTATCCGCCTATGGGTCCAAACACCACCACCCTTGAAACATGCGGCCATGACACCCACAGAGGATATGCACTATTCTGGTGCATCATAGTCCAATAGGGCTAGAAATGACTGGGATATACATATGGGCACAGGTGTATCATAGGTGTGTCTGAAAGAACTACCTATCACACACTGGCACTAACAGGGACCTGCAGCATAGCCTATCTCACGGAGGTCAGGTGCTGTGGACCTGGTGCTGGGCGCCCCACCTCACCCTCAGGGTGAGCACAATACCTGCACAATGTGACGGTCTGCAGCTACTCTGCGCCAGTAACGCGCACGGTCAGTACCCCCTACCAGGCCTAGGTGCTGTGGGGGTGCATACCCCATCTTGTGATCATCTGTAGACTGCTGCTTTGCATGTGCAGTGCATCATGGGTACAAGTGGCTTAACTCTATCCTGGTAACAATAGCAGACAGTTTGTGTGGTGACCTGCAGTCCTTCTGTGGCCAGCCAGAGGTTTGCTTGTAGCTGTAGAGCTGTAGCCTACTGGTTACTTCACTGCCTGTGGAGCTAGAGGACATGGGTTTGATCCCACACTGAGGCTATTTATTAGGGCTGTCTGGGGCAGTTTCTTTCTTTAATCTAAATTAGTACTGCCAGCAAAAACACCCTCACAGTGCTATAACCTTAAGGTGCCTTATAAGGCACCTTATGGGGCACCTGAGGATTACAGCACTGTGAGGGTGTTTTTGCTGGCAGTACTAATTTAAATTAAAAAAAGAAACTGCCCCAGACAGCTCCAATAAATAACCCCACTGTGGGATCAAACCCACAACCTTTGGTTCTAGAGGCAGTGAAGTAACCAGTGGGCTACAGCTCTGAACAAACCCCTGGCTGGCTATATAAGGACTGCAGGTCACCACACGAACTGTCTGCTGTGGTTACCAGGATAGGGTTAATCCACTCGTACCCATGATGCACTGCGCATGAAGATTACAGCACTGTGAGGGTGTTTTTGCTGGCAGCACTGCTTTAAAGTAAAAAGGAAACTGCCTCCAGCAGCACTGCTTTAAAGTAAAAAGGAAAATGCCTCTAGCAGCACTGCTTTATAGTAAAGGGCAATGCCTCAGACAGCCTTACTCATTAACCCCATTAGGGGATCAAACTCATGACCCCTGGTTCAGTAGTCAATGTATTAACCATTGTGCTACCCCTTTCTTGCTGTGTTTGTTGGTCAGCACGCCTACTTCAGGCTAACGTGCATTGACGTGCCACAGCTCCCTTTATTGCACGGTAACCAGAAATGCTACGTTAAGACCGACACGCCCAATCCTTATATGGCATCCTGCACACTAACGCCGGCTGCACATTAAGACTGCTTAGTAAACATACCCCTTAGTCTTTCTTTATCCATACACTCATTAAGAGGCATGTTTACTCAAAGTTAGTGTATGGTAACATTATGCAAATATTTATGCAAATGAGGCCCCGCACCGAGTCTCCACACATGGCCCCGCACCCCCCTTGGGCCGCCCCTGTGTCCATGGGATGGTTGAGGGAGGGGGAGAGCAGGAAGGATAATGAGTAAGACAGTTCTGAATCTAAAAAGCTGTTTTTAGTCTCTATCCTGCCAGCTTTCATAATCAGCTAAGCATTTTCCCATCAAATGTTTAAATATAAAGAATACAAAAGGTCTCCCTTATCATTCAAAAGGTCTCCCTTATCATTCATCTCCCTTATCATTAAGTTTCTGCACTGCTGGGACAATAAATGGAGGAGAAAATATGAATGGATTTATCACTGTTGTAACATTACTTTTATGAAAAAAAAGAATATAAGGCTGTATTTAAAAAAAATGCAAAAGTTAAATGATTTTTCTGAAAAAAAAAAGAATTGGCATTCAGGGCACAAAACACTGGATAATTCTATCCCGTGTCATTTGACTGTTCTTCCAATCACCTTTTGTTGTTTTTTTAATAGTAGAAGAGCCAAAAATTAGAATGTTGTCACTAAGCAAGGTTAAAATTAAGATACATATAATGAAATGCTTAAAGGCAAAAGTAACTTTATCTTCAAATGTTATTCAATTTTTTATTGCTTATTAGAAGTACTTTAAGATTTCATAAAATTACTTATGTTTTTCTATATTTTAAGGCAGATTTTAGATAGGACATGGAAAGGAAAATTCATATGTCAGGGTCAGGGTATGAAGAATCCCCATAGTATTTTACAGAAGGCTTTGTCAGAAGTAGATCCTCTTGTAAAACAGGTGCAGGACTACATGTGTATATCTCTCCATGTCCAGTAAGAGGAGCCATTTTAAGTAGATGAACATGGGAAATAGATCCATGCAAGTACCCTACAGATGTGCTTGGTACAACTTTTTAAAAATGCTGCCATGATTTGCATGGACACTCATTGTAGCACCACCAGTCCCCAGTCTTCAATTTCCCCCTGACTTTGATCTCCTCCAATTATCCTCAACACATCTGATCCTTTCCCCAACCCTTCCAACACAGCCAATCCCCCCGTCCAAGACATCTGATCATCTGATGCTCCCCCATCTGAACACGCCCTGGCATAAGACCTTCTACCTGACCATCCTGGGCAACAAAGAATACGCCTGAGGCCTCTCCCAGCAGATACCCCACATCCCCCCCCCCCCCCCCAATACCCATCCACTGCATTACTAGGGTCCATGATATCTGGTGGGAGCAGGAGTAATGACCTTTTGCTTCTGCTCTTTGAGCTTCCATTTTCAAAATGTGACTCTTAGCGGTAGTCTCATGGCAGTGCTGTTAGGTGTCACTCTGCCATATTAGGAGCCAGTACCCTCATATGGCATATTGCCCCCTAGTGGTAGTATCATGAGACTACTGCTAGGGGTCATAGCCATAATTTTGAATTCCTGTAGCTATGAAGGAGAGGTGGAGGAGAACTGCTTCCTCCCCAGTCAACGGGACTACAGGGAATACTTCGGGGTAAGCTCCTAAGGGGAAATTCAGAGGGGTGGAGGAGGATTGGGTGTTGTGTATAGGGGGAGGCTGCTGCCCTGGAATGACTTTCTTGGGGGTGTACCTAGTAATGGTGGGTCTGATCTTGGATCTTAATTGTGGGAGGCTGTGATTGTGGATGGAGTCTTGATTGGGCAAGGGTTCTGATGTGGGGGATCTCATCGAGGAAGAACTGTGATTGAGGAGGGGTAGGTGATCTTGTATGAGTTCTTGAGGGGGATCTGATTGGGGGTTGGGGTCAGAGTGTTTTTTTGGTCTGGGCCTTGGCTATGTTGCCTAACTACCGGTAGCACAGCTGCATGTACTATCACCTCTTATTATGGCGTTAAGTGCAGCCATGAGAAGACAGTACAAAAGACGTAGGCAGGTGTAGGTTCTCACCAAAGCTTTATTGTTCCATATATGAAAAAAGGGAGACCTGACCCGACACAGGCCGTGTTTCAATAAAATCTTCTTCAGGGGTTGGCTCACCTTATACTAAAAACACGTTATAAATAAATTAAAACACAAATCAAATAAAACATTTAAACACAATTAAACTAATTACATTACATGTGACATCATAAGGAACGCGATAAAAAGTAATAAATAAATGAATCATTAAATAATAAGCTTAAAACATGTAAAACACAAATATTATTCTTAAGCTTATAAATATGAATCAAAGAATAAAAGATATCACACTCAAATACATTAAAACCATAAATTAAATAAAACTAGAAACCTCATTGAAAATTAAAATTAGAATCAAAAAGCTCCCTCTAAAAACTGAAATATACATAATGTGTGTGAAACATTAATAACAAACAAAAATTAATTATATGTTAATCATAATAAAGCTTTGGTGAGAACCTACACCTGCCTACGTCTTTTGTACTGTCTGCTGTTGCCTGCGTGGCAGTGTGCTGCCTGTTGGTGTTAAGTGCAGCCATACTCTCGGCAGTCCTACCCATTAACAGTAGCATACTGCATGCTAGTTGTCAGTGCTGGCCATGCTCTGTCTCTGCTCTTAAACCCAACCCTGCCTCAGCTCATGCTAAGCACAGGATTTTTACTGTGGCACTGTTTTGCACATGGTAATCATTACCGTGAGTCCATGCTCATGGTGAGCATGGACTAAAACCCACGTTAACCACTTAGTTCATTTTAGTAGACCTTCATATATTGCTGATTCTCTCTCCCCTTTCCTCTCATTTCTCAACATTATTTTGAAATTGTCAACATAATATAATTTCTTTTCGTAATTGAAAGCTGTCTATGATCTAACTTCCTTAGAAACATATTGAGCCATTTGAAGGGTTGCTTATACTTTAGATTTAACAGAACTGGATCATTCTTGACTTTGATTGACTTTATGTCAAATTAGTATTCCATATTATTCCAGTGAATCATGCAGGCAAAATATCTTCCATTGGGAAGATGTCGAAAGCCCACTTTACACCGGAGTGTAAATTATACTCTACTGGTGCTTCAACTTCTATTGTATGAAAATCCCTGGATGTAGTTTATCAGGCGCTTGGTCAACTACCTCTGGAGATTTCAGTTCTGAGTCATTTTAACTAGGTCTAGTTGACTCTCCTCCTCTGGGGTTATTCTTCATGTAATATAACACTGTCACAGATGTTACAAATTAATAATTCATCACACTTACAGGTTTTCAGGGAAGACCCTCATATATTTCCTTTAAAAGAAAAAATGTGTTTGCAATCAAGTATTTGTAGAACAACCCAACAGGGATTTCCATGCTGATCAGAGATATTAAAATATTATGATAAATAGGCACATGGCAGATTGAGCACATGTTCTACTTGATGCTGATGGTAGGTAATGTCCTGAAATAGATATTTATTGAAAAATAAAAATGTCTTTGATACAGTCAATTGACTTAGAGAATACTGTGTCTCATGAAGGGGAAGGTAATGGCAGTGATGGTGTACTATTGACCGCCTGGCCAGAATGAACAAATGGATGATGAAATGCTCAAAGAAATCAAGGAAGCTAACAAAAGTCACAGCAGAGTAGTAATAATGGGTGACTTCGATAATCGACTGGGTCAGTGTCACGGCAGGACATGCTAGGGAGATAAAGTTTCTAGATGAGGGGGCGGAGTCAGCCGCATTAGAAGATGGCCGCTTAGACCGGAGCTCCCGCTCAACATTATTGAATCCGGAGCCGACAAAGGAGGAGGGAACCCCCCTAAAAACACTCTGGAGACACCAATAGCGTCCGAGGTATGTCTACGCTAAAACCCGCAAGACTCGACTTTCAACAAGCGACGGGGCAGTCTAGCAAACGGGCTAAGCAGGAGCTCTCCTCCCCGCAGAAAATGGCGGCTGATAAAAATGCAACAGAAGGGGTACAAGAAATACTGCAAGATTTGAGATCTGTAAAAGAAATTATTACCATCAACTCCGGGACGCTAACAAAGGTACAGGAAGATCTGCATGAGGTGAGAGAGAGAATGGATGACTTGGCCAGGCGCGTAGAAGACGTGGAAGCCGAGGTAGACAGGCAATCCTCTGTGTTAGCGCAGATAGGCCCGCTGGTGCAAAGGGTCAAGGCTCTGGAAGTGCACGCTGAAGATCAGTCCAACAGAGCCCGGAGAAGTAATATCCGCATACTAGGTATCCCGGAGGGACGAGAGGGGACAGATTCGGTTGCTTACCTAGAGAAATTTATCCCAGAGATCCTCGGCGTCACATTTGAACGAACCCTGGAGTTAGAGCGTGCACACCGAGTACCATCACACCCGTCATCTCACACCCCTAGGCCACGACCATTTGTTGTGAAAGTACTGCGGTACCAACATGTATTACAGATTATGCAAGCAGCGAAGCGGGGACGTAATTTACAATTTGAGGGGCAGAAGATATTCTTCTTTCCAGATCTTAGCAAACAGACGGCCCAGCGTCGGAAAGATCTCCTGGCTTGTAGACCTATGCTGCAACAACTGCAGGCACGATTTGGCCTATTTTATCCCGCCAATATGAGAGTTACCCTGGACAATCATACACACACCTTCACGGAGGGTCACGCACTCCGTGCGTTTTTACAAGATCGAGCTCAGATGGATGTGGGGACTTGAGAGTGAACACAGAGACTCTATGGTACTATACTGCTGTTTCAGTGATAAGCTGTAATCTGGAGCTCTAGTTGCACCTCCAACCTCCTTAGTGAGTAATGGAGGAGGTAGAGCCATGCTGTGACATCCATTGCAATGGCTATGTGATTGCTAAGCTGATGAATAGTCCTTACCTGATGCATGAGTTTATTTTATATGTGGGTTAGTATTGGGGGAGACCTGCTTCTTAGTCTGGCTCAAAGAATATGTATGTTACGAGTTAGTTAATGTTGAGAGGGAGAGGGTGGACCTGGATGGGTGGCAAGGGCCTCGCCGGGCAATTTATGTTAGTTAATGGCATATTTCAGCCAGGAAGTATGGTTGTTATAATGATAATGCCTATTATTTTATCCTTGGGACAGTTGACCGTGAATGTCATCCTCATATGCTTTAGTAAGATCTCATATGGCTAACTGCCAGGTGCGGGTGTTGTCTCTTAATGTCAAAGGTATTTCTAACCCTGCCAAGAGGAAGAAAATTTTAACATATTGTAAGCATCAAAATGCAGATATTGTCTACCTACAAGAGACACACCTGTCCCTCTCAGAGTCTTGCAAAGTGAAGGACAAGATATATCAGAATATCCTTTCTGCGCCAGCCCTTAAGAGGAAAGGAGGGGTCATTATTCTTGCTAAAAAGAATCTCCCATTAGCAGTGACGGAGACTAGAATTGATCCGACAGGGCGCTGGGCAACGGTTCTAGCGCAATTAAATGGGGGATCCTACACATTCATGACAATTTATGGTCCCAATACAGATGGCCCGAATTATTTTACTCAGATCATCCAAGAGCTCCTAAGCATTGGCCCCTCACACATTATTCTAGGTGGTGACTTTAACCTAATACCGGATCCTCTCATGGATAGAACTCCCTATAAGCCACAGCACAAGCCTCAGTCCTCGCAAGAGCTGCATAATCTCAAAGACCTGCTTGGGATAATTGACCCATGGCGACTTTTTTTTCCTCATGATAGAGAATACTCCTTCCACTCTTTACCCCACAACACACAAACGCGCATAGACTACTTTCTAACTTCCAAGACGCTATTACCTGATATTGTTAATGTTGGCTTGCTTCCTAGAACAGTCTCAGACCATTCGGCGATCTATATGGATCTTAATGTAGGTCTTGGGAAAAAGACTCAGAATCGATTCTTTTTTGATAGGTCCTGGTTGGCGGACGAGGAATTTCGCGCCACTGTGAAGGCTGCCATCTCCGAATACTTTATGGTAAATAAATTCGGGGACACCTCCACGTGGGCCTGGTGGGAGGCCTTTAAAGCTAACATTCGAGGACGCGTGACAACCTTCAGGCTTCACAAGCGTAGAGCGGAGGCGAAGAGACGGACAGAGCTGGAGGTTGAGATTAGCGCGGGTGAAAGACTTCTCGCCCGAAGGACAGACCCGACCATAATGCTACGATTGCAAAGGCTCCGAGCTCAATATAATGCCCTTTTGCAAGTGGAGGTCGCTGAGTCCCTCAAAGTACAACAGGGGAGATGTTACCATGATAGCAACCGGGCGAGCTCTATGTTAGCAAACGCGTTAAAAACGAAGCGTGTGGTAACTCGGATCGCGGGTTTGAAAGATCCTGCCGGAATCTTGAAGGTATCAGATGCAGACATTTTAGCGATCTGTGAACGATTCTACTCCAAACTGAATCAATCTGAAACCACATGTGACGAGTCAATGTTCACCGCTTTTGTCTCCTCAATTGAAGGTCCCCAGCTCACGCAACAACAACAGCAACTCCTTTCAGCTCCGATCACCTGCAAAGAGATCAGCGCCGCTCTCCAGCAGCTGGCAAAAGGCAAAGCCAGCGGCCCAGATGGATTGCCAGTGGAATTTTATGCAACATTTTCAGATCAGTTGATACCAGAACTGCTATTTTACTATGAGGGATTGGCCGCGGATTCTCCCGAAGTAGGGACGCTGGCAGCTGCTACAATCGTGATACACCCTAAACCTGGTAGAGATCCGGAGAAAGTTGAAAATTATCATCCTATCTCATTGTTGAATACCGACTATAAAATATATGCTAAGATATTAGCCGGTCGGTTGTCTAAGGTTCTGGGGACTCTCGTGCACCCAGATCAATGTGGCTTCATGCCCGGGAGATCTACGGCAGACAATGGTCGCCTGCTAGCTCATGTACTTCACAAGGCACAACAGATAACACAGCCAATAGTTGGCCTTGCCTTGGATGCAGAGAAAGCTTTTGATAGGGTTGAGCTCCCCTATCTATTCCGGACCATGCTCTGGATGGGGATTCCTGACACTTTCCTGAAGAGTGTGCAGCTCTTATACGCTAGACCAGTGGCACGCGTAGCAGCAAATGGCACCACTTCACAAGAATTTCTGCTTACAAGAGGTACCCGACAGGGATGTCCTCTATCACCCCTGTTGTTTAACTTGGCTCTGGAACCTTTGCTTCTCAAAATTCGGCAGACGCCCGGTATTCTGGGGATGCCTCTGGAAGGTTACCACTGTAAGGTGTCAGCCTACACTGATGATCTCCTGTTATTTCTAGATGAAAATTCACTAGACACCGCCTTGCAGACGATAGCGGAATATGCTGGCCTATCGGGTTATAAGTTAAACCTGGAAAAGACTATAAGCATGCCACTAACAGCTGCAGTCTCGGAAGATGCGCTCCGACGATACCCCTTCCAAGTGGAGAAAATGTCCTTTAAGTATTTGGGGGTCACTTATGGAACCACCTTAGCAGATACGATCTCTTTTAATGTGGACCGGTGTAAAGCACTCCTTCAAAGCTGTGTTCAAAAGTGGTCGCCTCTGAATTTGACGTGGTGGGGACGATTAGAAACCATTAAAATGGCTATTGTCCCCAAGCTTACCTATATCCTCAGTATGATTCCAGTGTTCTTTGACAAAAAATTCTATCAAGATTTAGAAAAGAAGTTGCTGACCTTCCTTTGGGGTAAGAAAACACCGCGGATAGCTGCTTGGAAGTTGAAGCTCCCAAAGGAGCGTGGCGGGGTCCACTTTCCTGATTTCTACCGATATCATGTAGCGGCCATGTTAAAACAAGGCACGTGGTGGGTAGAAGATTTAGACGTCCCGGGACTCCCGACTTGGCTTCATGTGGAGGCAGCAAATGGTGGCCTTCTTCCGCTGCGGTACTATATTGGTGCTGCAGTGCAACCAGCCCGGCTGGGCAATGAAATAGTGCAGGCCACTCAACAAGTTTTCAATCTTGTTTCACCGCTACTGGGAGATGAGCAGGCCTTTACGGACGCTACCCCTCTTTGGCTAAATCAGCGCTTTAAAATTGGTGGCGAGTGTATAGCATGGACCTCTTGGATACGTCGAGGCATCTTCAACCTAGGACAACTACTTACTGAGCGGCGCTATAAAACCTTTGCAGAGTTACAATTGGAATATCAGCTACCCTACAAATGCTTGTACCAGTGGGCCCAGTTGAGACATTGCCTGAGCAAAGCGGGGGTGACGCCGTTGCACAGGGTCCATGGACAACCGGCATATCTTCGGATTCAGGAATTCCGGATGGGAACTGGACTGATATCAAAGTGTGTGAAGCTCCTTAGATCAGCTGATAGCCGTGATCCCAGTGGTGCCCGGTTTGATATGGGAAGATGAAGTAGGGCACCTTCCAACTCCGGAAAAGTGGACACTCTTCTGGGGGTCCCAGATCAGGCTATCGAGGTCAGCCTCACTCAAGCAGACGATGTATTTTTTGGCACACCGTGCATACTTGACCCCGGTCAAGATCTCCAAATGGCAAAAACAAGAGAGTGACCGCTGCTGGTCTTGTGGCACGGACGTAGGAACCTTGGCACACATGCTCTATTACTGTCCACAGCTGTCGGCCTATTGGCAAGGGGTATGGCACAAAATACAGAAGTTATGCTGGATTGATGCGCCTCTAACTTTTCAAATAGTCATCTACAAGTCCCTGGCAGATGTGCCCAACCTTCAGCGGCAACATGTTGCGTTATTCAATCTGCTGTTGAGTTTGGCACAAAAGTCCATTATGAGCCACTGGAAAAGCTTCAGTACGTTGAGTGTGGCATATTGGTGGAGCCTAGTTTGTTATCACCGCTCCTGTGAAGTGGCATATGTTCGGTTAAATCCTACCTTTAGCAGTCTACTGCGAAAATGGGACACCCTTAACTTGGAGTAGTCATTATATGTATTTAATACAGAGGTATGACAATTGCGGTCTTCTTCCCTCCTCCCTCTCCTGTTAACCTTGTGGCTTAGGTAGCCGTATATCAGTAATGAACCTGTCTGTATCTGCCATTGTTTAGTTTGATTCACATGTTATTGTATTGTTTGTTTGTTGTGTTTGCAAACTGATAAATAAAGTTGGCAAAAAAAAAAAAGTTTCTAGATGAAATAAATGACTGCTTCTTGGAGCAGCTGGTTCATGAACCGACCAGAGGGGAAGCCATACTGGACCTAGTCCTTAGTGGAACACCAGATCTGGTGCAAGAAATAAGAGCGTTGGGACCACTTGGCAATAGTGATCGTGTTTGATTTAATTAGTGGAGGAGGGATAGTAAAGAAATCCACAGTACTACCTTTTAACTTTCGAAAGGGAGACTATGATAAAATGAGGAATATAGTTAAGAAAAAAGTAAAAGGAGCAGTTGCAAAGGTTAAAGACTTACATCAAGCTTGGGTGTTGTTGAAAAATACTATCCTGGAAGCCCAGACCAGCGGTATTCCACGCATTAAGAAAAGTGGAAGAAAGTCCAAAAAACTGCCAGCATGGTTTAAAGGTGAGGTCAGAGAGGCTGTTGCTGCCAAAAAAGCATCTTTCAGGAAATGGAAAAAAGAGCCAAACGACGAAACCTGGAAAAAAGCACAAGCACTGGCAAGTTAAATGCAAAGCATTGATAAGGCAGAAAAAGCGAGAATTTGAGAAGGAACTTGCTACAAAAGCAAAAACACGAAATAAAGACTTTTTCAAGTACATTTGTAGCAAAAGGCCTGTGAGAGAGTCAATTGGACCATTAGATGATAGAGGGGTAAAAGGGGCAGTAAGAGGAGACAAGGCTATAGCGGAGAAACTGAATGAATTCTTTGCTTCGGTCTTTACTGAGGAAGATGTAGGGATGTTACCCAAGACTGAAGTGGTATTTAAAGGTGATACTGCAGAGGAATTGAGAGAAATATCGCTACACTGGGAAGATGTATTACAACTATTTGATAAACTGAATAGTAGCAAATCACCTGGACCGGATGGTATACATCCAAGAGTGTTAAAAGAACTGAAATATGAGATTGCAGACCTGCTATTAGTAATCTGTGAACTTTCATTAAAATCAACTGTAATACCTGAAGATTGAAGGATCGCTAATGTAACGCCAATTTTTAAAAAGGGTTTCAGGGGTGATTCGGGAAATTACAGACCGGTGAGCCTGACGTCAATACCGCGGAAAATGGTAGAAACCATCATAAAGAACAAAATTACACAGCATGTAGATAGTCATGGCCTAACGGGATACAACCAACATGGCTTTAGACAAGGAAGATCTTGTCTTACTAATCTGTTTTTTTGAAGGTGTGAATAAACAGGTAGACAAAGGTGAGTCAGTTGATATCGTGTATCTGGACTTTCAGAAAGCCTTTGACAAGGTCCCTTATCAGAGACTTTTGGCAAAACTAAAAAGTCATGGGATAGGAGGAAGTGTACTATTGTGGATCGGGAACTGGTTAAAAGATAGAAAGCAGAGGGTAGGGTTAAATGGTCAATTTTCCCAATGGAAAAAGGTGAATAGTAGAGTACCCAAGGGATCTGTACTGGGTCCGCTACTTTTTGACATATTCATAAATGACCTGGAAAAGGGAATAACTAGTGAGGTTATCAAATTTGCAGATGACACAAAACTGTTTAAAGCTGTTAAAACCCAAGAGGACTGTGAAAAACTGCAGGAGGATCTTGATAAATTGGAAGACTGGGCATCCAAATGACAGATGAAATTTAATGTGGACAAGTGCAAAGTTATGAACCTAGGAAAGAACAACCCACACTGGTTACACAATGCAAGCTTCCACATTGGGAACCACCACCCAGGAAAAAGATTTAGGAGTCATCGTGGATAACATGTTAAAACCCTCTGCCCAGTGTGCAGCGGCGGCCAAAAAAGCAAATAGAATGCTAGGTATCATAAGGAAAGAAATAGAAAATAAAACAAAGGATATTATAATGTCTCTGTATCGTTCCATGGTACGACCGCACCTTGAATATTGTGTGCAATTCTGGTCGCCATATCTTAAAAAGGATATAGCATTATTAGAAAAGGTACAGAGGAGAGCCACCAAAATGGTAAAGGGGATGGAAGGCTACTCCTGTGAAGAGAGGCTACAAAGGTTAGGGCTCTTCAACCTGGAAAAGAGACAGCTGAGGGGAGATATGATAGAGGTCTATAAATTAATGAATGGAGTGGAACGGGTAAATGTAGATCGATTGTTTACGCTATCAGAATATAGAAAGACTAGGGGACATGTAATGAAGCTACAGGGTAAACTATTTAAGACAAATAAGAGAAAATATTTTTTCACTCAACGTGTAATCAAACTCTGGAATTTGTTACCGGAAGATGTAGTAAGAGCTGTTAGTGTAGTTGGGTTTAAAAAAGGTTTGGACAAGTTCCTGGAGGAAAGGTCCATAAACCATTATTAAAAAGGGACCCAGGATATCAGTGCTTGACCCAATACAAGCATTGTGGAACCTGTGTCTTTTGGGGATACTGCTAGGTATGTATGACCTAGATTGGCCACTGTTGGAAACAGGATACTGGGCTTGATGGACCTTGGTCTGAACCAGTATAGCATATCATATGTTCTTATGTTTCAGCGTGTTTGTCCCTCCAGTCAGAGAATGGCATGAAAAATATTGAGTACTGTTTGAATGCCTATCGATATACGTGGAGGCCATTTCAAACCTGTGCATCCCCAAGCCATTCAGATGTCCAGACATCCGGACAACCCGGGGATGCACCCAATTCTGCTCCCGCGAGGGCCAGACGTCCCCGCGGGAGCAGAGTCATGGTATAAGGCCGGAACATCCAGGACATCCCAGCACTTACCCAGCTAACCCAGACTGGCTCCTGCATGGAGTAGTAGTGGCATGGCGTCCGGTTGCCATGCTACAGCAGCTCCATGCAGGAGTTGTGGTTGCTGGCTGAACCCCAGACTCTCCTTTGCCAGCAGCCCGACCCCTGTTCAGACCTTCCATGGCCAGGGTTGGACCACAGGGATCACCCTGCAACCCCTCACCTGCCTTTGGCGCTCTGGCTCCAGCATCCCCCAATGTCCAGGAGGATTTATTCCACCTCCAAGGTGGAATAAGCCCCCCATTTACATGGTCGACCCTGGACACACAGTGCTGACCTCGGAATCAGTCCTGTATATCCGGGGTCATGATGCTGCCCACTGCCCATCCTCACTCCTCCCTCAGCCC
This sequence comes from Ichthyophis bannanicus, assembly GCA_033557465.1. Taxonomy (NCBI): domain Eukaryota; kingdom Metazoa; phylum Chordata; class Amphibia; order Gymnophiona; family Ichthyophiidae; genus Ichthyophis; species Ichthyophis bannanicus. Next base: position 1,076,936,652 of record CM066032.1, read on the forward strand.
ACCCCCTCCCGCCTATAGACAGAGCTCCCGACACTACTCACATCTACATGTGGGGAGCTCTGTTCCCGCTAGCATGATCCAGGTGTTCAATGGGTCTGGATGTCCAGATCGGTGCCGTTAGCAAGTGTTATTGGTGCCCATGAGCAGTTAATATGGCAGAAAGTGCCGATAATGCCAGCTTAATGGCTGATAGCGTGTTACCAGGCGATAAAGTAGAAAAGGCGGAGAAGGGGCATAAACTGGGTGGATTGTGGGCGTAGATAGATGGTGCTACCTTAATGACAGGTGCTATTAGCCTGCTGTACAGGAACAGCTGCTGGGAACTTTAATGCCAGCTCAAAGCAGGTGTTAAGTGCTCCCTTGCAGGGAGAAAAAATTTTTCACAGGTTGAACAACTCACAGGGAGCCCATTTACCAGTCTACAGTGTGCACTTCCCAGACAGGAGCCCTGAAATTAGTGATAGTAGTCATCAATTGCCAGTCAGAGCATGGTGCCCTTTTTTACAAAGGGCACAATGTTGTGGATGCCAAAGCTGGCAAAGATGGTTACATGTGAGTGATGCAGTGGATCCAGTTGATCTGCTTGGTGGACTAGGTGGCTGCCTAGGGTCTACATCCGTGATGTCCATTGTGACTCTGCTGTGACAGCAGTGACACACATATATGCTGCCACCGTCACAAACGAGTTGTGCCACTGTCCCTGCCACCATGCAGCCATGTTAGCATTGTGTGAAGGTGGGGGTGGCAGCAGCAGCAGTTTCTGCCTGGTGCAGAAGAAACCTTTGTCCCAGCCCTGCATGTCAGATGCAACACTGCTGTGTCTACTGTCAGAGGCATGCCAAGCATGTCACTGGCAAGTAAAACAGAGTCCATGGTGATTCCTCCATTCCATATAGTAGCAAGGCATAAGGCAGCAGCATGTGTGCTCACAGCATGCCATTCCTGCCTCCGCCCCCCATCATTTCTTGTCAGAGGGGGACAGGAATGGCATGCTGTGACTAGTTGCATGTGTACCACTGCTTTAAGGACACCCACAGCACACTGTCATTGTTGCACTGTACATTACCATCACCATGTACATCGGTACAGCTGCCCCCGATATGTTTGTCCACTTTACCTGCTGCCACAAGGGCTGCACACAGATTTTGCTGGTCCATGAGCTCCGTCATCTACTTCCTTCCATCACTTGTTCATTGCCTTTCCTTGGTGCTCTGTGCAGTGTTATGGTTACATCTGTGTTTGAGCCATACATTTCGTGCTTGCGACTTTGGGGCACCATCTCCTGTGTCACCTTGGCATCCCTGGGGCATCTTTCACGGCACCTTAGGTTTGGCCAGCTTATGGGTCACCTTATATGCTGCCTTGGAGGGTACCAACCTTTCCTGCCACCCTCTGGGGCACGCCTATGACCTGCCTTGGATGACGTGGTGCTTTATGATGTGCCTTATGGTGCGCCCTAAAGGGTACATTAGGTTGCGGCACTGGCTTTTTTGGCTGGCAATGCAAATTGTTGGGATGTGTCTGTGTTAAGTTCTACTAACTGTCCTTTTCAATGCTCCTTTGGAGTCAGGAGTGGTGCCAGAGGACTAGAGAGAGGTACATGCGGTCTCTTTACACAAATGCAGAAGTAAGGATATGGTTGAAAACTACAGGCCGGTTAGTTTAACCTCTGTGGTGAGTAAACTATTGGAAACACTGCTGAAATAGAAAATAGTGAGGTTTCTGGATTCCAGCAGATTACAGGATCCGAGACAGCATGGATTCACCAGAGGCAGGTCTTGTCAGACAAATCTGATTGATTTCTTTGACTGGGTGACCAGGGAGTTGGACCAAGGGAGAGCTCTAGATGTGGTGTATTTAGATTTCAGTAAAGCCTTTGACACCGTTCCACACAGGCCACTTATAAACAAATTGAGCACCCTAGGGATGGACCCTAAAGTTACTGATTGGGTTAAAAATTGGTTGAGTGGGAGGCAACAAAGGGTACAGATAAATGAAGCTTACTCTGAGGAGGAGGTTACCAGTAGTGTGCCACAGGGATCTGTCCTTGGTCCAATTCTTTTTAACATTTTTGTTAGTGATATTGTGGAAGGACTTTCGGGTAAGGTTTGCCTTTTTGTGGATGATACAAAAAGCAAACAGTCTAATGTATAAGAGTAATATTTTTAGCAGTTTCCCTCACCGGTAGTGTTTCACAGTTATCTTCTATAGCAATGGTTTTTATCTCTCACAAGATTATAGTATGCTCAAAAATAGATCAGTTTCCCAAGTAGTTTCCCAACGCCTCACATATGACGCCATGGCTGCATTTCTCTCAAAAATTCTGAGGTTCTTCAGGGGAACATTCTTTAATCAGCCAAGTCATTCACTATAGGATAAACCACAAAAATGTGTGTAGAAACCATCGCTATAGACGATAAGTGTGAAACACTACTGGTGAGGGAAACTGCTAAAAATAAGCCAGACAGTGTGTCATTGATGCTAATAGGCACCGCAAGATATTTAAGATATTTAAATATCTTTGTAGAGGCAGCCGATAAGTCTGAGACCACTTCCATGCAAACTAGAAGATAGCAGAGAGTTCCCCTTTTTTTGTTGACATAATTGTTCATAATGGAGTAATTTTTACTATATATTTTTTTTTTCTTTGTGGATGATAACAAAATCTGCAATTGAGTAGATACACAGGAAGGAGTAGATAACATGAGGAGGGATCTAACTAAGCTTGAAGAATGGTCTAGAATTTGGCAGCTGAGATTTAATGCTAAAAAATGCAAGGTCATGCATTTGGGCTGCAAAAATCCAAGGGAGTGGTACAGTGTAGGGGATGAAGTACTTCTGTCCACTAAAGAAGAGCAGGACCTGGCCATGATTGTGTCTGATGATCTTAAATTAACTAAACAGGTAGAAAAGGTGACGGCAAAAGCTAGGAGGATGCTTGGATGCATAGGGAGAGGAATAGTTATCAGAAAAAAGGAGGTGATAGTGGCTCTTTATAAATCTTTGGTGCGACCTCATTTGGAGTATTGTGTACAATTCTGGAGAATGCACCTTCAAAAGGATATAAACAGAATGGAGTCAGTGCAGAGGGTGGCTACTAAAATGGTTAGTGGTCTTCATTATAAAGCATATGAGGACAGACTTAAAGATCTTAATATGTATACTTTAGATGAAAGGTGGGATAGAGGAGATATGATGGAGACGTTTAAATACCTCCGTAGCATAAATGCACAGAGGCGCCTTTTTCAGTTGAAAGCAAGCTCTGCTACGAGGGGACATAGGATGAGGGTGAAAGGGGATAGATTCAGGAGTGATGTGCGGAAATATTTCTTTACAGAAAGAGTGATGGATCTGTGGAATAGTCTCCCAGTGGAGGTGGTAGACATGAGGACAGTATCTGAATTCAAAAAAGCACAAACATAGAGGATCTTTAAAGGAAAAAAGGGGACTATTGATATGGAAGGGCAGACTAGATAGGCCATGTCATCTTTTTCTGCCGTCATGTTTCTATGTTTCTTTTTTTTTTTAAACTTTTATTTTCATTTTGCAACAAACAAAAGAAACAACACACCAAAAGAGACAAAACAAGTATACAATAAGGAAAAGTAAACCCATTACCCCCCACCCCGATGCTTCTTCTCTACCCGATTATATCAGCATGTGAGCGCTTCCAATTAACAGTGATTATACATCAAACGATCAAAAGAGTATCTACAATACAGCATGATCATGGGACAGAGATATATACAAAGTTAGACAGTCAGATGAGAGCATTTAGCAAAATGTACATAGTCATTGAGCATCTTCCATTGAGACCAATGAGAAGGAGTCTGAACGGAGGAAGCGAACAGACGAGGTATTTGTTCATATTTACTGTAAAGACAGGCATGATTCCACCATTCATTGGGGCTCAGATGGGAGCTAATTTTCCAGTATTACTTAATTAGGGAAATAGCAATGCCAAGCATAAAGTTCGAAAGGAGATAAGCCATTTTTGGGAGAGAGGGGATCCCCGCAACTGGGCGAAGTCCCACTATCCTCCAAGAAAGGGGCTCCTGAGAGTGCGAGATAGACTAAATACGACCCCAGACCCGACGCCAGTAATACTGTAGTGCGGGATATTCATGCATAACATGAGGCAATGAACCAATGGCCGCAGGACGTGTCCAGCAACCATGGCCCTGAGTAGTGTTCCATTTGTCTAATCTGTGAGAAGTGTAAAAACACCGGTGGGCTAGAAAGAAGAGGGTCTGAGTGAGTGAGGCGGATCGGGAACCCGTGTCCCTCTACTCCAGATAAGACTCCATTGCTCCGAGGTCAAAGTCACATGCAATTCTCTCTCCCATACTTTCTGCGCTATAGGGGTATCTCTAGTTATAGCATTACATAAGGTTTAATAAAATAAAATTGGATGCTACACCCGGTGAACTACCGAGAGATCGGAAAGTCTCCAATCAACCTTATGTAGGGAATGCCGATGGCGGGAGTACTCTAGTGCTCCGAAGGCGATGCTGAAGTTGCACTGACCAGAGTCGGGAGTCTAAAAATTGCATGAGAGTATTAAAGGCACCTAAAGTGTCTAAAAGCATTGGTGGATAGTGGGAGTCTGATGGGAGAGTCATACCAGGGAGAAAGGTAAGAGGAATCGGTTTGCAAAGGCCCGCTTCTATATCTAGCCACACAGGTCTACTCGGTACTGGATCTTCCAACCAACGAGCACCGTGTTTGAGAAGAAAAGATTGAGGGAACACTTGAGTAAAATCGCCACCAAGTATTAATGGAGCATTGGCAGAGGCCGAGGCCAACTGCGCAATATTTGCATAGTAAGCAGGGTTGTCCACATTCGGGGCATAATGCAAATACACGTGAATTCACTATCTCCAACCTCAAGGTGTACACGGGCCCATCTACCCTCCTTGTCAGCGCTAATATCAGGTACAGTAGCGTGCAAAGACTTCGTAACCAGAATGGTTATCCCGTACCATTTGGAAGCGGTGGGAGAATAGGCAGCTACCATGTGAGGCTTAGCATTGAGTTTCAGTGTTTCAGCAGAGTTTAAATGCGTTTCCTGAAGAAACACTAAATCAACATGCTCATGGCTAAAATAGCTAAGGATTTTCTTTCCTTTGAGTGGACCATTAATGCCTTTGACGGTGAATGATAAGATTTTACATAAGGCAATTCAGAAATGTTAAAAATTCTGAGCATGATAGCACACATAATTTCACTATGTCCCTCAAGCTGACTGTATCTGGCTGTACACATGACATAGGAAAAATAAGCTAATATAATACAATGAAGCGCCCCACATTAACAAAGAAAACCGCAGTACGGTAGAGGAGAAGCAAAACCCCAAAATTACTGGCGACCATGTGTCTGCGGGGAGAAACCCCAGAGAAGGCCGAAATTGAAAAAACACATAACCTGTAGGACTGTGCGTGCTCCGAATCCGACCGAGGCACACATCATGAAGGGATAGGAGACCAAAAAACAAAAGTCATATAGAGAAAGAAAGAAAGTCCAGGCTATTTCTGTGCTTGGCTATGACCGCCGCATCGGGCCCTTCAAAATGGCGGATAGAGCCGGCAGATAAGAGTCCAAGATTTGGGATTAGCGCATCTGCTCTGCTTCTTTGGAGTCTAAAAATGTTGATAGTAGATCAGGATCTTCGAACGTCCTGGTTTGGTTGTGGAGAGTCACTCGGAGCTTCGCTGGATACAACAGGCCAAAGCGAGCCTGTAGCTGTTGAAGTCGAGGGCGAAAAGCAAGGAGTTTCTTCCGACGGTCAACGGTAGGCTTTGCCAAATCAGGAAAGAAGGAGACCTTACAACCTTCAAAGTCCAAATGATGATTCGCTCGGGCAACATGTAAAATTTGTTCCACTTGTTGATATCGTAGCAAGCTAAAGATAATAGGCCGGGGGGTCGTGCGGTTGAGCGCCATGTGGGCAGGAACACGGTGTGCTCGATCGATTTCCAGTTCTCTGTGAAAAGTGATCTTCAGCAAGGAGGGAAGAGTTTTGAGCAAGAATTCTCTTATATCTCCTGCTTCCACCCCCTCCGGTATTCCGAGGAGCCTCACATTGTTGCGACGGGCTCGATTATTGCTATCTTCTAACTCCTTTTGAAGATTCTGTATCTGGCGCTCAGCCTTGTCCAGTTTGCCCAAGCGCACCTCGTGCGAGTCGAGGACCCCCGCCATGTTGTCCTGCCGTAATGAAAGACTTTCAAGTCGGTCCTGGAGCACTCCAAAGTCTTCTCGCATGGCTCGAAGCGCTTCTCCATTGGACTGCACCAATTCCTTCACGCCGCGTATTTCCTCCAAAATCTCCAGGTGCATTTCGGGGTTTTCACGAAATGGGACCATCTTCTGTGGGGAGGACACCTCTGTTTTGGAGCGTTTTCCGTGAGAAGAAGAAGGAGACCCGAAGTCTAAGCGCGCTGGTTTATGGGCCGCCATCCCCCCCGAGGTGCCCCGGTCAGCTCGGAGCGAAATAGTAAATTTGTATAGGTATTAAGTCAGGATTCTAAGTAGGCCTCTCGGGAGCTTCAACGCAAAGCGTCCTACCCGCTGGACATCAGGCTCCGCCCCCATGTTGTTTCTATGTTTCTAATATGGCCATAGTGGCACAGAACAGAGAGGAAAAGAGAGGAGGTAGCCGTGGCCATATTAATGCATTATAGTTCTGTTCTGAATTGCCTGGCCTAAGGCATTTTTAGTAAAGCAGGGAGTGTTTATTTTTGCTTTACTAAAAATGCTGCAGCCGAGCTACTTTAGTACAGCACAGTTATGGGAGCAAACAAAAATGCTCCCACGGCTGTGTTAAGCAGGGAAAGGCAGAGAGAAGGTAGCTAGCTGGGAGTGATGTGGGGAAGGAGTTTGCTGTTGGATCTTGATCCCCTTATTCTCCTGCTCATCACCTATCTGTATCTTTGCCATTCCTCTAGATTTACCCTAGTCCCCAGTTGTGTATTCTATCTTGATTAAATTGTTAGCTCTGATGAGCAGGGACTATCTCTTACTTGTATTTATTTATTTATTTAACATTTCTTTTATACCTCCTTTCAGATTATGAAGGCAGTTTACATGCAACAGTAAACTTGTTATACATGGAACAGTGAGTATAGAACGTACTACAAGAACTGGGGGATGGGAGTAAACATATTAGGAGGGTGGTATGGTTATGTGTTAGCATTATGCTGTAGTTACTAGATCTATGTTAACATTTATGCAATAATGATTGTGTGTGTATTTTATGGTAAACTGCTTTTCTGTTTTAGTTATGAAAGGCTGTATATCAAATATATACATATATACAAGCTGATGTTTCTTCACCTCCCCCATCTGATTGGTTCAGGAGCATGGGAAGCTACCGTAGAACAGCAGGCTGTGCAACACTTCTTCCCATTCATAAGATCCTAATGCTTGCTCAGTGAGAACTCTGTTGTTGCCAGCGGGACTGCGACAAAAAAGACAAATTGGTGCCCTTTGGACATGGTGTCTTGTGTAGGCATACAGGTTGCACATTTCAAAGGCTGACCCTGCTAAAAGGTCCAAACACTCATTTGTTCAGGCTTTCTGGCCCCTTATTGTTTTATCTAGTACCAGCAGAATAACTATCGCCCTACCCTCAGTTATTCCCTTCTCACCTTGCTTGAGTACCTCTCATAAGTATCAAATGCACTAGCACAGTGTTTTTAAAGCCTGTTCTAGGGTAGTACCAGCCAGTCATATGTTCAAGTTATCCAGAATGAAAATGCAGGAAATGCGTGCAATAAAAGTCGTGCATGCAAGTGCATTGCATGCATATTCATTCTGGATATCCTAAAGACCTGACTAACTGTTTGGTACTTTCCCAGGGCACGTGTGAGCAACATTGCCATAGAATAAGTTGAATAGATATAATTGCACTGGGTATACATGTGTGAGAGAGGCATTCTAGTACACATGGCATATCCGAGTCAATTGCATGCTGCCAAGCTCTCCTCGCCTCCCTCCAGCAGCTGGTCTCTCTCCTCTTCCTGTCACATCTGCCTATTTCCCCACCTATCACCGGCTCTGTTTCCCCCAATTGACTTTTGATGTTTGTTCTGCCACACAACCAATGACTGTTATTCTTATATATTTATTAATGTAAATAATGTATATCCCGCATTATCTAAAAATCTAAGTAGGTAAATTTACATATCCAGTCATACTGAATTGCACTAGTTAAGACTAAAATGAAAACATTTAAAAATAATAAAACAATTCAAAAATACAAAAAAAAGAAATATAAAAAACCAGACAGACACTTAGGTTTCCATGATTCTTGAACACAGACTAAAATCATCTTGCTCTGCCCTCTTAAATATCTTTAAGTAAACCTAGGATTATATTCACTGCATTTAAGTTAATCTAAACTAATCTTGTCCTGCCCTCTAAAAGATATTTAGATAAGCCTGGGATTAAATTTACTTTATTTAAATTCATCACAAAGAATGAAAAGCTCATTTAAATAGATGCACATTCAACTGCTTTCTAAATGTGAGAGTATTAATTAAAGACCTGAGGTCCACTAGTAAGGAATTCTACAAAGATGCTCCTGCCACAGGGAAATATAAGAACACGTTTCTATCAACCAAGCTTGGCAATAAGTAGGAATATCTAGCAAACATCGGCCTTCTGACCTCAACATTGGGGGAGAATGATATATTCTTAAAAGTGTGAGAATACCAGCAGGTGCCTCTTTGCTTAATACGTTATGCGCTATTGCAAGGATCTTACATTTAATTTTCCAGGTAATAGGCAACCAATGCAAAGAGTATATAATGAGGGAGTCATTTTATTATAGTATATTTTATTATGTGATCAGTGCAAAAATGTGCCTATTTTAAGCCTGTTTGGTACTGCAAACAACATTGAAACAGAGGAAATTCAAACTAGGATAGGAAAGATCCCACATAATCCAAACCTTCTCTCATTTAGTCACTAAAACATCGCCAGAGACAGACAGGTGGATGTGAGCTACACATTAGGCATTCATTTTTAGTTTGATTTTTTGTTCTAGAATGCCTAAAAATTGCCGAGTTGCCAAGTTAGCCAGTTCCAGGAGGGATATTTTAAGCCAGTCCTGGATTTCCGAGAATTCCAGCCTGAGGCTTCATGAGAGCTGCAGCATTGATTTCAATGGTTAGAATCAGGAGCTACAAAATACCACACTGCTTTCAGATGTAAGGTCAAAATCAAGGCTGGCCAAAAAGTCTCCTTCCTGGAACTGGGTAACTTGGCAGATCTAAGATTGTAATTATATTCACAAAATAGCTGAGAGCAAAGAAACCAAAAGAGCCCCTCTTTCTTGCCGAGACAGTGGCATAAATCACTCCTTAAATCTTGCTACATTTTGCTAAGATCGATGGGGGCATGTGCTGCGTATTTTTAAAAACACTTTTATTATGGGACAAAAGAACCAAAGGCTTCTAAGTGCTGAGAAACAAACACTTCGGAGCAAAGCATTCAGCAGCCTCACAAATTAACCCCTAGAAAGCAGTGCCTTCCTCCAACATTTTTTTAGTGACTTGCAGGCCTGTATCTTTCTGCAACAGCATCAGGATTCATGACTATTTCAATAAACTGGTCTGTTACTTCTCTGGGACAGGAGAAACATCTGTTGAGAGGCCCGATGTAGAGTCTTAGGTACTGTATCCATTCCAATTATTTATTTTTTAAAGAATGGAATGCACTGGAACGATTTGGCATGTTATAGTCAGAAAGCAGCAACGTTCTAAGAACTGGGAGCAGTCCTGGGAAATCCATATGGACATGACAGCACGTGGCTAGTCAGGGTGCGGCATGCTACGCATGGTTGGCAGAGGCAAGCAAGGTTCTAGTTCTTTGCCATGGTGCTTTTGGGACACCACCTCCACATCTTCCCCTTTTACACCAAAACGAGAGTCGCTATCAAGCAACGTTGATAAAGGCAGAAAAGAAGAGTCCTTTATCTTCATCAGAAAACGCTTAGTGCATATGGTTCCATGCTATGAAAGAAATCTGCTGGACTATATTGCTCAAAGCTATGAGATGTAGAAAACTTACCGAACGCATAAAGTGCCCCAAACTTATCAACTAAAGTATATTTATTTATTTATTTAAAGTTTCTTTTATACCGCACTATTCGGCATCAGCGCGGTTTACATGGAACAAAAACATCTCAGTACATTTAACAAGTATGAGTTTACAGATAACAGTTTAAGAACTTGGATAACTGGGATACTCTATTTGTGTTATATTGTGTTAGAGGGATGCTTTACATGAAGACTACAGATTCCATCTTCGACTGATGTAGCCTCACCTTTGTGCCATCTTAGCATCCTTTCCCTAGCAATTGTCTCTTCTGTAACAGCAATGCTATAGCAAAGGAGATTGTGCTATCTGTGAAGGAGACAAAGCCATACCTTCTTCATAATAGCTAAAGAAAAGATAGTCAAAGGTTTCAAGGGCTACTGCATTTATTTTATTAAATTTTATTTTATTTATTTTGGCTTTTAGCTCACACCATTTTACGGTACCACAAGCAATGTTCCCTCTAATTTTCTGTAGGCTGTGTGCGCACAAAATATCAGCTGTGCAGCTTTTCAAGGAAGGTTAAATTTTTGTGCGCCACATAACGACACTCGGAGTTATATACTTTAAAATTTGACTACACGTCAGAATACAGTATGTACACCACATTGATTTTAATCAAATTAAATGAAAATAGACGATTACTAAATGAAGCGGGAAATTTCTAGTAATTACAATCATAACTTTTAAATTTTAAGACGTCTGTGTTGTTTTCAATCAGAATCAGAGCTGTAATTTTTGTGCGCTCTGTTGTAAAGTATGTGCGCTCGCTCGGCGAGTTGTGTGCGCGCGCACATGCGCACAGCTTAGAGGGAACAGTGACCACAAGGTGAGTTACACTCAGGTACAGGAAATTGCAACACCGAGCAGTATTTGAATGCATTTTCATCAATAAATCCTTGCATCTTACTTTGGCCTTGGGGCATAGTGGTCAGTAACATAATGTTGATGGGAAATTGGCCTTTCTGAGAGATTTACCTTCTTGAGGTCTCCAAGGAAACAGTGACAGAGAAAAAGTGAGATTTGAGACTCAGTTATGAAGCACTGGATATGGGGGTTGGTGACGTGCCTGCCCACCAAAGGACTCTATCAGGATTCAGCCTCTGCTAGAGGGCACGGTGCTGGGAATAGGCCAGTGGCTTATCCAGTAACCACTGCACTGAACTGGGAAATGTTATCCTACTTCACAGGAACATTCACACATGTAAAAAATTATCTTAATGCTGGTATGCAATTTCATGTTTTTAAGATGTGGTTCCATGGAAAAAGAAAAAAAATCCTCCTTCCATTGCATATGTATTTTTTAAATATTTCCCATCTCAAATTCCCAGAAATATTTCTGATGATAAGGCCTGGAGCAGGAACGGTATAATATACATTGAAGCTCTTTTGGCATCGTATATTTACACGTGTAGTCCTGCTTTTTACAGCAGTATCTGTTGAGGATCATCCTAGAATATGTGCTGTAGGCAAGAATGCAGCTTTATTCATAGCAGACACAGGAAACTCTCTCTCTCTTCCTTTTCTTGTTATCTCCGTTGTTCCTGGCCTTTCTTTTATTTACTTCTTACTATTATTTTAAATAAATGGCCTGAGCTGTTATTAGAGACACATTCATGAAACTTGCAGTAGGAGATAGCTTTTTCACTGAGCCATGGAAGCTGGAACTAAATATGGGGGTGCCAGGTAGTTGCCAGCATTAAAATTGGCATGGCCATATGAGTTCCTTGCTAACCTTAACACCTGAGCTACGAAACTAATGAGATGGCGAACAGAACAGCATTACCATGCCTAATGTCATGCTCCTCCTGTTGCACCCCACACGGCACCCCCTGAAGTCTCTCACAGTGCCCACCCCCAGTGCACCCCCCCCCCCCTCCCCATCTCTCTCCCTGTGCCACTTTTGCAGCCACTTCCAGGGAGGAAGAAGAATGTCCTAGAAATGCGAGTAATAGTTGAATTCTGGTTCCACATAGAGGTCACACATGCTGTTCCCCTTCCCACGCCCCTCCCTGCCCCATGCCTCTATCTTCCTCTGTTTCTTGCGCCCTTTGCTCTTTCTTTCTTTTCCTTCTTTACCTCTTTTTCTCTGTATCATTCTTTCTCTTTGTGTTCATTCTGTCCTTGCACTATGTCTCTAACCCGTTCTTTTCGCTATTCTAATCCTCCCCCTTGTGCCCCTCTGGCCTTCTACCCTCCAGCTATGAAATGACATAAGGTTCACTGCTGGTATTACAGCCTCTAAGTAATCTGTTATACTGACACCTTCTGACCACTTCTAACACTACAGTGTCTTTTATTTTCCTGCAGACAAGTATTATTGTAATAGATTACACAGGTACACTACCAAAAAACTGCCTCCAGTTTTGCAACTGATTCCTATAGATTTTGGGGTGCTGAATCCAGGAAAAATAGCCAAAATGTTCCATCACGTCACGTTTTCTTGCAAAATTAGATTTCTTACCCATATAAGGAATGTTCACATAATTTCTTTCTAGCCGACTGCAGTTTATTTTCTTGGCCCAAAATAGAGGTTGTAATGGTTAACTAACTAGAAACACTCCCTCATGATATTTTAGAGTGTTTTGTATTCATTTTATACATTAACAGGACAATTGGGAGGCGGGGGGCTAAATCCAGTACTCGCGCTGGCGCATGTTCTTTCCTGTTCGCCTCGCCTCGTTCAATCGCTCAAACACGGTGGTTGCGACATGAACGTTCCTGTCAAATTTCAGTTTCTTGCAAGTTCATTATTACCTTTTGTTTGCTCAGTCGTAATCCAGCTTTATTCCGAAGTGGTTCACTACAGTTGTAGTTTGCAGTGCTGTGTATTTGTGATGGCTCACAGAGCCAGAGGTTGCGTCAACTCTCCGGACAGTTTTTGTTTTATTTGTGGGGAATATACCGTGAAAAAGCGGCAGAGGAACATTTCTGCATTTATTAAAAAAGTATATTTTGCCTATTTCGGTTTGAAGTTAGGCGATCAAGACAAACCGTGGGCTCCTCACAAAATGTGCAAGACATGTGAGGAAGATCTACGCTTATGGATGAAAGGTAAAAAACAAGCATTTCGTTTCGGAATACCTATGATGTGGCGTGAACAAAGAGACCACAGCAGTGACTGCTATTTTTGCTCTTGCATTGTGAAGGGATACAACTTAAAAAATAAGAACGTAATAAGTTACGCCAACCTTCCCTCAGCAATTAGGCCTATGCCTCATAGCAACGAAGTACCTGTGCCTGAACCACCAAAATCTTTGGATCATATTTGTGTGGACGGTTCTGATCATGATGAGACTCATCAGAGGGCTTTTCCCGATGAGTCCAGTACTTCCGAGTTTGAAACTGAACCAGACCCGAAACCTGAACTTTTCTCTCCAGCTGAATTGAATGATTTAGTCCGGGATTTAGGACTCCCAAAAGATGCTGCCCAACTGCTAGGTTCTCGGCTTAAACAGAAAAATCTATTGTTACCAGGAACAACTTTTTATTGGTACCGCAACCGCGAGACACAATTTTTGAAGTATTTCAGCAAAGAGGAAGATTTGGTATTTTGCAACGATATATACGGAGTGATGGAAAAGTTTAAACTCAAGTATGATCCTGCTGAATGGCGGCTGTTCATTGATTCGTCAAAAGACAGCATAAAAGGTGTTCTTCATAATGGCAACACATTCGCTTCAGTTCCTATTGCTCACTCTGTTATTCTCCAAGAAAAATACGAGAATTTGGCCCTGATTCTTCAGAAGATTCGTTATGATGAGCATAAGTGGATGATTTGTGGAGACTTTAAAATTCTATCCATGCTATTAGGGCAGCAATCCGGTTTCACCAAATATCCCTGCTTCCTTTGCTTGTGGGATAGCCGGGCCTGCGACCTACACTGGGGGAAAAAAAGACTGGCCAATTCGGGAGTATTTGAGACCCGGTGAGAAAAATGTTCTTCATGAGAGCTTGGTACCTCGTGATAAAATTCTATTACCACCTCTCCACATTAAGTTGGGTCTCATTAAGCAATTCATCAAGTCCCTTCCAAAAGATGATGAGTGCTTTCGGTACCTTTGCTCAAAGTTCCCCCGACTTTCTGAAGCAAAGCTAAAGGAAGGAGTGTTTGTTGGCCCTGATATAAGGAAACTCATTTCAGATGGAGCATTCGCTGAAACGATGTCTGAGAAGGAAAAAGAAGCCTGGGATTCCTTCAAGGATGTTGTTCTCAAATTCTTGGGGAACAGGCGGGATGAGAACTATAAGGATATTGTTGCCAGGATGCTCAATGCCTTCAAAGAACAAGGCTGTAACATGAGCCTGAAAGTCCATTTCTTGCACTCCCATGTGAACTACTTTCCCGAAAACTTGGGGGCGTACAGTGAAGAACAAGGTGAAAGGTTTCACCAGGACATCAAGGACGCAGAGAGAAGGTACCAAGGAAAATGGAACACCACTATGATGGCTGATTTCTGCTGGTTGCTGCTGCGGGAAACCCCAGATGAAAAATACGCCAAGCAGCGCACCAAGAGAAGCATTCGGGGGAAGAAGAAACGGGCCCACCAGGAGATTGATTGACCCAAGAATGACTTTAAAATCTAAACTGTGTTGACAAATATCGTGTTTTTACTAAACTTTGAAATAAAAATTTGCTAGTTATTACCACAGTGTCGGATCTCATTTATTAGAATTTTATTTTCACACCATCGGGTGTTTGTCTTCATGTATTGCAATGGTGCGGTTTGCGTTTTCTATTCTTACATACATACCTGTACAACATTTTTTGCACATTGCTTTGCTTTGCTTTGTGTCTAACCTCGCTCTTATATGCTCAATGTTTGTGCACATGTATGTGGCTGTTTTAAGTGCAGACAATTTTGCTACCATCACAGTGTTTTGTTGACATTACTCTATTCTTATGTGCTGCCTTGTTACAATTTTCTTTATTCTTATTTGAATAACTACTAAACAATTAGTATAAAGAATTCATCCAAGAAACTTTTATCTCGATCGCACTCAATCTGAAACGTTCACCTCAAACTGCTAACCCAATGTAGCAAAAAATCTGTACGTGATGGAGCAAATTGGTTACCAGATTTGGATTCAGCGCACCAAAAAACATAAAAATCAATCGAAACATTAGAGGCAGTTTAAAAAAAAATTTTTTTAGTGTACCTGTGTTATTATTAAAAATAACAATTTAAAAATTGTAAAGAAATAATCATTAAAGAAGCATTCAAAATAAACAAAAAAAATGATAGTGAGAAGAAATGTAATGTTTATAATTTTATATAGAAATATTGGTCAACAAGTACATGCTCAGCTGTAATTGTATGAGCACTGAAAATTTTACTAGGGAGGGGATTCTCAATGAAGACATTAGTAATTGGAAAAGTCTAAAAATAGCAGACACAGCTGATTCTCACAAGCTCCGCCCCCAGAAACGAGTGCCTGCCTGCTTGTATCAATCTCAGACACAGCTGATTCTCACAAGCTCCGCCCCCAGAAACGAGTGCCTGCCTGCTTGTATTAATCTCAGACACAGCTGATTCTCACAAGCTCCGCCCCCAGAAACGAGGTACTCTGCTCCCTGCCTACAAAAGACGAGCGCCTGCGGTGCTGGACTCTCTACTAGCTGTTCTTGCTGCTGTTAATGTTGTTTTCCTACTTACCGAGTGTCCCTTCCTCTCCCTCTCCCTGCAGTGCCTGCCTGCTTGTATCAATCTCAGACACAGCTGATTCTCACAAGCTCGTCTTTTGTAGGCAGGGAGCAGAGTACCTCGTTTCTGGGGGCGGAGCTTGTGAGAATCAGCTGTGTCTGAGATTGATACAAGCTCCGCCCCCAGAAACGAGGTACTCTGCTCCCTGCCTACAAAAGACGAGCGCCTGCGGCGCTCGTCGCCGCGGCGCGCGACAGAGGCGCGCACCTAAGGAGCACGACGTGCTCCTTAGGGGTGCTCCTTGGGGCTGCTCCGGCAGCGGAGGCCACGCTATTAATTTCACTTTGCTCTTTGTCTCTGTTCTAGTCCTCTCTCTGTATTACCAGATTCAATTGGACAATCTCATCTCCCCCTCGGGCTCCATTTTGGGATTTACTACTCGCGTTTACCTTCAATTCCCTCAGGTACAGTCTACTGTTTTTAACTTCTTCCATTCCTCTCTCTTACCCTACAATACTATGGCTTTCATACCCACTCTCTGGGGTCGCCGCCCACCTAAGACTCTCTTCAAACGCTATCCTTCTACAGCAAATCTTCGTTATTGCTTAGCTCTCTCTTCTATCCCCAATCGCTCGACCCCCACCCCCCCTTCCCTCTCCTCCTTCCAACTAGGTCTTTTGAACTGTCGCTCCTTGCGATCCAAGACTCTTCTTGTCCAGGATCTCCTTCTTCGGTCTGCACTCGATGTTGCCCTCCTCACCGAAACCTGGCTGAAGGACGGTGAGGATGCCCTCCTTGCCCGATGCCTCCCTCCGGGCTACTCTGCTTTCTCAGTTCCCCGTCTAGGACGCTCTGGTGGTGGAGTAGCTGCCATCTTCTCCCCTGCCCTCCCAGCCTCCCAAGTTTCCTCCCCCCTGCTCTATTATCCTGAATCTCTTTTGCTCCACCTTCACACCTCACCCCCTCTATATATTCTTCTCATCTACTCCCCCCCCCCCGCCCTCCGTCATGACCTCTGGGAATCTCTCATCAAAACTTTATCTGATCTCTCCCTGGCCTTTCCACACCTTCTCATCGCTGGGGATTTTAATCTCCACCTCAGCTCCCCCTCTTCCTCAAGAGACCAAGCTTTTTTAACTCTTCTACAAGATCTTTCCCTTACTCAACATGTTCCCGTCCCTACACACTCGGCTGGTCACACCCTTGATCTTCTCATCACCCCTGCAGCATCCCAGCTCTCCTTCTCTAACCTTGTAGCGTCCCCTCTTCCATGGACAGACCACTTCTGTCTCACAGTCTCTTGTTCCCTTTCACCCCCTTTATGTTCCACTTCCCACCACCCAAATCCCCCTCCCCCTCGACTCTCTAGACTACTCACTCCAGACACGGTTCATAATTTTCCCTCAATTACCACTCTTCTTCCCTCTGATTTCCCCTCCCTATCCCCTACTGCTCAAGCATCTTCCTGGTTTTCTTCTCTTTCGTCTGCCCTTGACTCTATCGCCCCCCTTCGCCCCCGTCCAGTAAACCAGCGTTTTTCTCAACCCTGGTTCCATTCCGGCCTCCGTCTCCTCCGGTCCCAACTCCGTAAAGCTGAACGTTCTTGGCGCAGAAACCCATCCCCAGCTACCCTATCTTCTGTCAGAACTCATCACGCCTTTTACCGCTCCCAAACCTCTCTGGCCAAGCGTACCTTCTTTTCTAATGCTATCGCCAACGCCCCAAATCAAACCCGGCACCTCTACTCCACACTCCGATCTCTCACTTCTCTTCATCCTAACCCTATCTCCGTCTCCGTTCCCTCCGCTCCACCCCCCTCTGTATTAGCTTCTACCTTCAGCTCCAAAGTCAGCTCCTTAAGAGCGTCCCTGCCATTCTGTCCCCCACCCATCTCCTCCCCCCCCTACAGCTTCTCCCCCTCCCTCATCCCTCCATTCTCATACCTGGTCTACATTTGCCCTAACCTCCTCCGCCGAACTCCATAAACTCATTTCCACTTCCAATAAGACTTTCTGTTCCCTTGACCCCATCCCATCCTCGTGGCTTCTTGAACCCTCTCTCTCGTCCCTTCCCTATATTCTCTCCATCCTAAACAACAGTCTATCCTCGGGTGTCTTCCCCCATCCTTGGAAACACGCCCTAATCCGTCCAATTCTTAAGAAATCTTCCCTCGACCCTCTCGATCCACTAAACTATCGGCCCGTTTCACACCTTCCATTTCTCTCTAAGCTTCTGGAAAAGATTGTATTCGCACAACTCTCCCACCATCTAGACTCTACTAACTATCTTCACCCACGCCAATCAGGTTTCCGGCCAGGTCACAGCGTCGAAACTATCCTTCTTGCCTTCACTAACTCTTTGCATGTAGCACACGATCGGGGCGATATCTCGGTTGTGGTGGCACTTGATCTTTCTGCGGCTTTCGATCTGGTTGATCACTCTCTTCTTCTAGCCCGTCTCAGTCAAGCCGGTGTTCACGGCACTGTCTTTAAATGGTTTCATTCTTTTCTTCACGCCCGGTCTGCCTCTGTACTACCCACGTCCCCCTCTTCTCTACCTTCTGCCCCCTTCCCTTTACCATGTGGGGTTCCCCAGGGTTCTGTCCTAGCTCCCCTTCTCTTTAATCTTTTCCTGGTACCCCTCACACTTATCATTCAACAATTTGGGATCTCTGCTTTTTACTACGCCGACGACATCCTTCTTCTTCATCACACCTCCCCACTTTCTCCTGATCTGACTCCCCTTAACAACTGCCTCACTGCTGTCACCTACTGGTTAACCCAAAACTGCCTTCACCTGAATCTGGCCAAAACCACTGCTATTTGGTTCCCCCACAGTCACCCCTCCCCCTCGTTAGCTCCTTCCTTGTCTAACACTCCCATATCCTTAGTCACTACCTTCCGTTATCTTGGTGTTCTCTTTGATTCAGATCTTTCCTTTCACGCCCATATCTCACATATTACTAAAACTTCCTTTTATTTCCTGCGTCAAATCCTTGCTGTCCGTCCTTTTCTTTCTCCTTCTGCCCTATCTACCCTCCTTCTCTCTCTTGTCATGTCCAGGGTTGATTTCGCTAACTCTATCCTTATTGGCCTGCCTTCTTCTCATTTACACCGCCTTCAAAGAATCCAGCATACCGCAGCCCGCCTTCTTTCACACTCTTCTCATTCGCACCATATAACTCCTCTTCTTATCCATCTACACTGGTTGCCTCTTCCCTTCCGCTCTCAATACAAACTACTTACTTTGGTTCACAAGGCCCTCCACACCAACTCCCCACAATACCTAGCTGATTTAATTCACTTCCACACTCCCAGATATACCCCCCGTTCATTTCACTTAAACCGGCTTACACTTCCCCCCCCTCCCTCTGCCGCCCACTTGCAATCCACCCGCTCTTCAGCTTTTTTCTTTATAGGCCCCGCACTATGGAACTCCCTTCCCTCCTCTATCCGTTTAGAACCCTCCCACTCAGCATTTAAACAGCAGCTAAAAACCTACCTCTTTTCCCTAGCCTTTAACCTCCCTACTTCTCCCCCCTCTCTATAATCTCACTCCTCCCCTCCCACTTTCTCCTGCCCTTTCTGTTCTTCCTCTTTCTTTTTATGAAATGTAACTTCTTTTCCTTTTACCGGCCTTGCGCCCTATTTTAAAGGTTTTTATATGTTGTAAACCGCTCTGATTTTATTGTGAAGGGCGGTCTATCAAGTTTTATTAAACATAAACATAAACATAAACATAAACATAAAAAAATAGTCTGTATGCAAAGCAGCATGGGAAATGTAGTCCAGAAGACTATTTCCATCTTGAAAAGCATAGAGGCCAATTCAGAACGGGGCCTGTTTAGCCTGCCCAGATGTCCAAAATCTGGATGGGCTGGATCTGCACCTGATTCTGCATCTGCAGGAGCTAGACACCCCATGGGATCAGAATCGGGTGCAGAGGGCCTGCACGTCCGGCCTGTTCCCTGTCCAACTCCCCCCAATGCTCCTGCATGAATCCTCAGTGCGGTGGCGTCCCGTTGCTATGGCACCGGGACACCATGCAGGAATTCCAGTCCACTGGAAGCATTTAAAAATAGCTTTCCCCCCACCTGACCCCATGATTGGGCCTGTCAAGGCCAGGATCAGGCAGCGGGGAGCCCCTGCTCTGTTCACCTGATCAGTGCTGGTCCCGTCGCACTGTCCTCCAACATTGGGGGGACTTATTTCACCTCAGAGGTGGAATATGTAACCCATCTAACTCAGCAACTCTGGATGTACAGGGCTGCGACCAGAATTGCCCCTGTAGGTCCAGTTTCTAATCAGTTGCAGTCCAGGGCCAGAGTACCAATTCTGCCCCGCCCTTGCTCCTCCTCCAGCCCTTCCCCCCTGCCCCTGTCCAGAGCTCCCTGCACATCTCAGAATGACCCCCATAGCGCCTAACTATAGGTCCCATCAGTGGTGGCACAGGGTGATGCAGGACTGTGAGGTCATGTGCATAGACTCAATGCAGGGATTCATTTGCATAAATATTTGCATATCAACTGGCCTCATTTGACTACAGATTTGCATACCAGATTTATTTGCCATTGCTATGACCAGGTTAATGATAAGGACGGAAGATATAAAATGAGAAAATGGTAGATGTGAATTCAAGATCACCGTGCACAGGCTGGATTCGACGATCCCAGAGCTGGAAAAGCCCAGAAATCAGCAACCGTGAAGCTATCAGGCCACAAAATAAAATTAAACTGAGATGTTCCCTTAAAATTTGAGATTTCCTTGAATTTGAAATGGCAAAATATTTTACATTTCAGACTGGCAGCATCAGGGACACAAAATTGCAAATCTCAAAGACAATCCATATACCAGTTACCCCCCTCCACACCCTTCAATTGACTCCATGCAAAGAGCAAAAAGAAAAAGTGAGACCCACGGCACAGGACCTCTAGAGCGCATCTACCATTCAATAACAGCACCAACTTCTAAAATTCATACAAGAAGCCCACCCAGAATAAGGCATCATCTTAAATATTGCAGGGGCCCTAAAATATCCCTACCAGGGAGACTGAACAAGCCGGATCACTACATAGAAACTCCACGCTAAGAGAACACCAGGCCGCAGTCACACCACTAGAACATAGGCAGACCCTAACCAAGTGCAGAATAAGTGACCACAAACAAAAAGAAGAAATGTGTAGACAAAAATTAAACCAAAACCCCAAGAAGCCAGACTCTGCATGCAGTGCAACACTAGGCAAACAGAAAGAGAGGCTTATAAATGTAGCACACATAGATTGTGAAAACTGACATATTCCAGTCATTAAATTGAAAATAAAATTGCTTTCTACTTTTGCAGTCTAGTGATTTTATTTTTCTAATTAGTTGCAGTGTCCGGTTCTCCTTTGCTTTGTCTCTCTGTTCATTTGGCCTTTAGGGCTTCCCATCCATTTGTCATTTCTTTTTTCTCCTCCAGCAAGGGCTGATACAAGGATAGGAGGTACCCTAGCTGAACGTCATTCCTGTTGCCCCCTGCCCCCAATGTCACTACTGTCGGTGGCAATTACTTTTAAACAGCAGCACAGTCCTCACCTTAACTTTCGGCACTGCATGCTTTTCCTGGTTCTGCTCCCTCTGACACAAATTTCCAGAAGTCCAACAAAATGTCCTGTCTATGGATTACTGCTGCTGCTACTGCTACTGCTACTGACATTGCTACTGCTACTGCTGCCACTACTGCTACTTCTACTGCTACTTCTACTGCTACTGCCGCTGCTACTGCTACTGCTGCCACTACTGCTACTGCTACTGCTGCCGCTACTGCTACTGCCACTGCTACTGCTACTGCTACTGCTGCCTCTACTGCTACTTCTACTGCTACTGCTACTGCTGCCGCTACTGCTACTTCTATTGCTACTGCCACTGCTACTACTGCCGCTACTGCTACTGCCACTGCTACTTCTACTGCTACTGACATTGCTACTGCTGCCACTACTGCTACTGCTACTGCTGCCACTACTGCTACTGCTACTGCCACTGCTACTGCTACTGCTACTGCTGCCACTACTGCTACTTCTACTGCTACTTCTACTGCTACTGCCGCTGCTACTGCTACTGCTGCAACTACTGCTACTGCTACTGCTGCCGCTACTGCTACTGCTACTGCCACTGCTACTGCTACTGCTACTGCTGCCACTACTGCTACTGCTACTGCTACTGCTACTGCTACTTCTACTGCTACTGCCACTGCTACTGCTGCCACTACTGCTACTGCCACTGCTACTTCTACTGCTACTGCCACTGCTACTGCTACTGCTGCCGCTACTGCTACTGCTACTGCTACTGCCACTGCTACTGCTGCTGCTACTGCTACTGCTACTACTGCTGCTGCTACTGCTACTGACACTGCTACTGACACTGCTACTGCTACTGCTACTGCTACTGCTGCTGCTACTGCTACTGACACTGCTACTGCTTCTGCTGCCACTACTGCTACTGCTGCTGCTACTGCTACTGCTACTGCTACTGCTACTGCTGCCGCTACTGCTACTGCTACTGCTACTGCTGCCGCTACCGCTACTGCCACTGCTACTGCTACTGCTACTGCTGCCGCTGCCGCTACTGCTACTGCTACTACTGCTACTGCTACTGCTACTGCTGCCGCTACTGCTACTGCTACTGCTACTGCTACTGCTGCTACTGCTACTGCCACTGCTACCACTACTGCTACTGCTGCTGCTACTGCCACTGCCACTGCCACTGCTACCACTACTGCTACTGCTACTGCTACTGCTACTGCCACTGCTACTGCTGCCACTACTACTACTGCTACTGCTGCCACTGTGTCTTCTAGGTCAATGCAGCGGCAGCATCACCCCACCACCACCACCACCGCCGCCGCCACTGCTGCCACCAACCCAGAGCCGGTGAGAAGCAGCAGCAGTGGCAAGACATCAATTTAAAAAAAAAAGTGCAGGGTCTTCAGCCAGCTTGTAAGGCCCTACTGGTCCCGTCCCTTTATGATGCATGCTTTTCACTTCAGAGCGAGGCGGGATCAGCAGGGCCTACCAAGCACACTGGAGTCTGAAGACCCTGCGCTTCTGGTTTTTGTATTACCCCCACTACCGTGGAGTTAGCAACAAGCCGGGGGGAAATGGCTAATACTTTTTTTTTTTAGTTCCAGGGCTCCTGGGCATGCAGTAATCGTGGGCTGGGGGGGGGGGATTCCATAGTGCAGATTGGGGCTGTAGCTGCTGATCTCAGAAGTGGTTTTATTGGGGGGGTCTGCCTATTCTACACCATGAGCCCTCCTCCGACCCACAATCACAGCAGACCCAGGAGAAACTGACGGCCTGGAAATAAAAGAAATGTATTAATCCCTGGATTACATTAGGAAGAGAGAGAGGTGATGCTGGATGTCATCATCAGGGGCAGAGGGCAAAAGCTGACCATGGGGTGTGGGGGACAGAGGGCAGATGATTGCCACAGGGTGGGGGAGGTGGAGGACAAATGATGGACATGGGATGTGGGTAGAAAGAAGATGATGGACACTGGATGGGAAGCATAGGGGGATGGAGAGCAGATTCTGGGCATGGGGGAGAATGGACAGTTGATGCTGGACACAAGATGGGGATAGAGGGCAGATGGCAAATGGTGGCCAAGGGGTGGGGGCAGAGGGCAGATGGTGGCCACAGGGTAAGGAAGATAGATGGTGGACATGGGATGTGGGTAAAGACAAGATGCTAGACTTGGGGTGGAGGGCATAGGGGGATGGATAGCAGATGCCCAGCATAGGCAGAGATAGGGGAAAAAGGGCAGATGCTCGAAATAGGGTAATGGAAAGGAAATTCTAGACACAGGGCAGAGATAGATGAGATGCTGGATATGGGTGGGGGGAAGAAGAGAGAGAGTAGAAAAGCTGAGCATTGTGAGGGAGAATGACAGAGGAGAAATGGTGGACACAGGAGGAGGGAATGAGAGAGAGGAGATATGGTGGACATGGGGAGAAGGAGAGGAAGATGTAAAATGCTGGACATGTGGTATAGGGAGAAAAAAGAGGGATTTATTGGACACAGGAGGAAAAGGGAAAGAGGGGGAACACTAGAAACATAGAAACATGATGGTGGATAAAGATCATATGGCCTACCCAGTCTGCCCTTCCATACCAATTCTAAGTTCTACAGTACATTTCTTTCCTTTAGATAGTAGACATGATAGGGTAAGAAAAAGGGGGAGAAGTGCTGGATGGAGGAGGAAAGAGGAGAGAGACACTGGATAGGGGAGGAGTGGAGAGATGCTGGATGTCGGGAGAGGAAGAGAGAAAGGAGTGTGATAATTAAAGATTGGGGAATAAGAGGCCAAGGAAGGAGAGGGCTGTGTTAAAAGTTGAAAAGCGGTAGATGCAGTAACAAAAGGAGAGATTGAGGACTAGATGGTAAGAAGGAGAAGTAAAATCTGAGCTTATTGAGAAAGAAAAAAATAAATGGAAGAAAGCTAAAAGGAAAAGATAAATGACAGAGATGTAAGGAACTAAAGAAGACAGGAGGGAAGAGAATAGGCAGATGAGCCATAGACCTTAAAAAGTATAAAGAGAAGACAGAGAAAAGCAGAAACCAGACACTGACATCAACATGATTAAAGAATAAAATGGCCAGACAACAAAGGTAGAAAAATGAATTTTATTTTTAATTTAGTGATTGAAGTATGATAGTCTTTGGAAATTGCATGTTGTTCTTTATAATTTTGCAGAATGCAGGGGCATATACATCTCCTTTTATTTCTGTGGTGTTGTAATGCATCATGAATCTGGCTTATTAAGGTTTTAGTTTAATTTTTGTCTACATATTTGGCAACCTACTTCCAGTCACACCTTGCCAAGAAAACCCTATCTGCAGGGTGGCCAGGAGTCAGCATTGACTCAATGGCATACAATCACCACTACACATCTATTTTTAGTTTGTGTTAATTTATTCCCTACTTGGTGAGATCTATCTATGTTCTGAATGTGTGACTGAGGCCAGGTATTCTGTTAGCATGGAGTTTCTATGTAGGGATTAGTTGTAATCCGGTTTGTACAGTTTTCTAAAATAGATGTAAGGATGTTCTAGGGCTCTCATCAATATTTTTCATGTTGCTCTTTTCTGGGTAAGCTTCTTGTGTGAGTTTTGGAGTTTGTTACAGAACGGTATATTTTTTCTGTAGACCCTGAGTGATTTTTGTAGGGTTTTGTATTACTTCTCTAAAGGCCCAGTATTGATGAGGGTTTATATTGCTGTTACTAAGATGACCCCAGAATCAGAAATTATTTTGTTATGCTGAGTTGTGTCGGAAAAGTCCTAGGGGTATGTTTACTAAAGTGCGTTAGTGCAAATCGCGTTAGGAGCCGCGTTAGTGAAAGGAAAGCCAAAAAAGGACATGGGCGGGACATCCTAACCATTAACGCGCGTTCCAAAAACTAACGAGCGTTACAGGGCGCCGTGGCGCGTTACTACGTGTTAATCATATGAAGGCGTACACACAAAGCACTGAAACAGAGCTGTAGCACAATGGTTAGTGTACTGACCGCTGTTACAGACAGCATGGGTTTGAGTCCCCAGTGTGCCTAACGCAGAAGGCTGGCCCAGGCATCACCCTGTACATTACATAGGGAATGAGGAGGCATGTTTTTCTTTACGTTGAGTAGTGGTGCCAGAAACACACCCTCGCAGTGTGCCTAGCCACGTGCATGGCTGCGTGTGTTGGTACGTGCGTAGCTACGTGCATTGGTGTGTGCGTACAATCGTGCGTGGGTACGTGTGTTTTTACCAGCGTGGGCACCTAATATTACAGACTCTTTAGGGTGTCCTGCACCTATACATTATGCTAACAGATGTACGTGTGATGGCCTATGGTGTATCTGAGCCTGTGAGCAGGTGCTGGATTTACCCAGGGTTGGATTGTGCCAGTCACACCCATGATGCACTGCACATGCAAATCAGCCGTCCACAGATACACACCATGGGGAATGTACCCCCACAGCACCTCAGTCTGGTAGGGGGGAAGTGATCAGGTGCACCCCCACAGTACCTCGGCCTGGTAGGGGGTACTGACCATGTGTTGTACTGGCACAGAGTAGCTACACACTGTCACATTGTGCGGGTACTGTGCTCACCCTGAGGGTGCAGTGAGGCGCCCAGCACTAGGTCCACAGCACCGTCCATGACTGAAAGAGGCCATGGCGCATGTCCAAAGCAGTGTTAATGTGTGAGATAGGTTAGTTTCTGCAGGAACACCTTGGACATCTCTGTCTGTTTCAGTCAGGTGTAGCCCCCATGCACCACCCCCCTCCCCCAGGGCTGAGGGTGGCAAACAGGGTCTCCTATCAAAAGATCCACGTCTACCTCCCTGCAAAGGTGGCAGTAGAGGGGAACATCAACCCCAGTCCTGCTGAGGAACAGACACACCACAGGGCAGTCAATGCAGCTCTGTACACATCCATAACACAATAGCAGACAGACATTAGGCCTGGATATGGTATGCTGCACCCCACCACTATCTGATATTCCCCTGGTGCAAGCCATCAGCCACTGCACCCTACTCCATCACAACACATACCAGCTGCAAACAGTCTGCTAGTGCCCAGTGGAGATGCCTGCACCCAGAACTGGGATGTCAGCATACACAGCAAGCAGATACATCAGTGACTGGGCCCCAAAAGAAAACCCATATCTATCACATGAGAGAAATACTAGATAGCACTATGAGAGTGCCTAGCCATGCTCTGGTCACTGCACAGTCAGGGTGAGAGTGATCTCTCAGCAGGATATACTGAGGTCACCCTGTCTGTGTAGGTGGTGGCCGGGCACTACAATGTGCCTGTCACTGCCCTATGCCCTGTGCAGATGCACCCTGGCCAGGCCACCCTGTCCGGCCTATACCCATGGTACCTTGCTCCTCATTATGCAAATTGGCAGCCCAATACTGGCAACATTGCTGGCAGTGTGGGCTGTGAAAGGTGTTTGCAGCCACCACACACTGGATAGACCAGGGGTGGGCACCTCCGGTCCTGGAGGGCCGCAGACCAGTCAGGTTTTCGGGATATCCCTAATGAACATGCATGAGATATATATGCATTAGAGATATCCTGCCAACCTGACTGGTTTGTGGCCCTCCAGGGCTGGATTTGGAGACCCCTGCCTTACACCTCTGTCATTTAAGATTGTGAGTGGGCAAGGTACAGATGTCCTAGACATCGAAAGGGTATATAGAATGTGTCACATTCCTCCTCGATTCTCACCACCACCAAAAAGTTGTCTAATAGACAATTTTTTGGTGGTGGTGAGAAGTGAGGAGGACTGTGACAAATTCTATCTAACCTTTTTGATGTCTTGGACATCTGCACCTTGTCCACTCACAATCTTAAATGACAGAGGTGTAAGGCAGGGGTCTCCATATCCAGCCCTGGAGGGCCACAAACCAGTCAGGTTGGCAGGATATCTCTAATGCATATATATCTCATACATATTCATTAGAGATATCCCGAAAACCTGACTGGTCTGCGGCCCTCCAGGACCAAGTTTGCCCACCCCTGGGATAGACAGACAGCCACCCCACACCTATGCCAGCATTGTGCTACTATAGAGGTGGTCAGCAGCCATACCCACCACACCAGTCCTGGGCATAGTACAGGCATGGATATGGTACACAAGACTGTTGGGGGGGGTCACTCCCCAGGGTGGTGAACACTGTCAGAGACCAGACCTGCAGCACACACCGCAGACATCAGAATGATTGTAATGGTGGAGCTCAATGAGCAAAATGTGCTTAACGTAGGAATTGATATCTGCCAGTTATCATAGGAAACGTTTGATAGCTGTGTACCATATATCCAGGTGTAGGGTGGCATTGCTAAGGTATGCAACTGCTAGTGTTGGGAGATACAGGCAGGGCCCAATGTCTTGCCTCTCCAGGAGGCATTGGCCAATGGGGCCTGTGGGTGTGTGCATGGCCCTGTTGGCTGCTGCTTTATGGCAGAGTTCCCCAACTCCAGTCCTGGTGTTCCAAACACTGTTCGGGTTTTCATGCTGTCCCTCATAAATATGCATGAGCTACATCTGCATACCATGGGGGTGGTGCATAGCTATGCAGCACAGGCATCTTTATTAGAGGCAGCATGGAACCGGAATGGTGTGGGGCCCTCCAGGACTGCATTTGCGGGACTCTGCTTTAGGTAATGTGCCTGTTTCTGGTGTCTGTGTTTGGTGTGGTAAAATATAGGCATAGTTCTCTGCAATAAAGGAGTGTCTTTACTATCACTGTTTAGTGGTGGGTAAAACTATGGGGACTGGGGTGGCAGGAGCCCCAGCTGGGATTTGAACCTGTGACCCTCTGGTCTTATAGGCACTGGCTGTGTCCATTGCACCACACTGTGGCCACAGAGACAGTGTAGTCCCTGGAGATAGGAAAACTGGCCTGACGAGTCAGAAACCCTGCTCTGCACAATTTTACTGTGGGCTCATTTACCTTGTATGGAGACAAAAGTGCAAATAAACCTCAAACAGACCTCGAAAAAAGGGGCAAACACCCATAACCGAGCTGGGCAACAATGATATCATTGGGCAACAATGAAAAACACTCCCAGGAAAGCTCCAATAAAATGAAATGCTTTTTGAAAGGGTCTACGGAGCGTAGACCCTTCCAAACATCATTTATTTTTTTTGGAGCTTTCCCGGGAGTGTTTTTCATTGTTGCCCATTGCTATCACTGTTGCCCAGCAGGATTATACTTTCTACAATATTTCTTGTGGTCATTTTTAAAGTTTTATGTGAACTTTTGTTCTGTGCACATGTATCACACTGCTCACGTTTTGTAGGTTTCCCCGGTTTTGCTGTACATTGCTGACGGAAATGGTTTCTCTTCCCTGTAATATGCCTTTAACGGCAGGTTTTCATTCGCATTGGAATTGAGCTCAGAAATTCAGCGCGTTAGTGAGAGGGGAGCCTCTCCCCGCCCACTCTCCGCCCATTGACCCCTTCTCTCCGCCCACTCTCCACCTTCTGCGCTGTTTTAACGCGCCGCGGGGCTTTACGATCATTACGTGCGGTTAACGCGTGTAGTATGACGTTAACGGTCGTTGGCGCGTGATTACGCGCGTTATACTGCACTTACGATCGTTAACGTCATACAACGCACGTTATTTAAGTTTACCGCACTTTAGTAAACATACCCCCTAGTTCTGCTCTGCGCCTATTGTTGGAAGAGGGCTTTTTTTGGTGCAGAATATATGTTCAAAAGAAAAGGAAGAAACACAACAGAGTTTAAATAATGTGGTACAAACTACACGGTAGTTCTCACTTTCTCTTTTTGCTCCTTGTTGTGTCATCGCTTTGCAGCTCTTTAGCTTTTGCAGAACATATATTTACGTTAAATATCATGTCAGTCCAATGTGATATGTTAGTCGTCAATATCTTTTATATTACTGTGGATTCCCAGGCTAGAAAATTAAACTGCTACAATTTTTGTTGTCTATAAGCATTATTGCAAAGTTTTAAAAGATTATCTAGGTTGGGAAAAATATCCTTAGTCCTGTTCCCTGACTAGAGCTCTGAGTAGATTCTTTCATTTTGGCTCAAGGGGGGAGCACCAGCTCATTTTTTGTCTCAGACAGCAAATTGTCTTGAGCCGCCCCTGGGAGGGACACTGCAGGACAGAACGTCTGGAAGCTGAATAAAAACTCAATTTGCTTACTTTGCTGTGTACCCTAGGTAGCAGGCAAACACAAATTCACCTCCCCAACGTCAGTGACCTATTTGTATGCCGAGGCGTGTGCAGGGCTGGCATTACCATTGGCAAACAAAGTGGTTGCCTTGGCTCCTGGCCCTCTAAGGGCGCCCATTGATACTGGTGCCACCCCTCTCCGGGCGATTTCCTACTTTTCAGAATGTCCCATTTCCATCCCTCTCTGAAACTGGAAGAGATGTCGGAGTGGGTGGAAATGGCACATTGTGAAAACTAGGAAACGGCGACACAGCACTGGAGTGTGTTAGCGCTACAAAATTTTCCCCGCTGAGTGGCCCCATAAAACGGATTATTAAACGACATCAGAATGTGTTAACTGTTCTTCCTGGTCTACAAGATAAAAAGATCCGATGTGTGTGGACAAGGCACCCAAATCTCAAGGAAAAACTCAGTCCAGCAAAATTAAAAACTCCTACACCAATAGATACAATTCCAGTGCTGGGACATAGACCGTGCGGACATTTCAATGTGTGCCATATTTCAGAAGAATTTACAAACTTCTCTTATCATGGCCACAATTACAAATTGAGACACTGCACATCTTGTGAATCTGATCATGTCATATATGGAATCCGTTGCCCGTGCGGTTTATTATATATAGGAAAGACAATACGATCACTACGAGTTCGAATAAACGAACACAAGAGCCGGTTAAAATGCGAGGTGAAGGAAGCCCCATTGTTAACCCATTGCATTCAAAATCACCATATTTTTGATGATCTCCGCTACTTTGGAATAGACTGGGTAGCGACAGGAAGGTCAGGCAACTCCAGAGCCAAAACATTGGTGATCCAGGAACAAAAATGGATACACCGACTTCAAACTGTGGACCCGGGAGGTCTGAATAATATGGTTGACTGGGGAGCCTGCATTTAAGAGACCAGAGGGATTCAACTGATCCTGTCCCATAAATTTCCTGATAAGATAACGTGTCGATGGCACCATATTTCACGTAATCCATACAGTTTAAAGCTCCATCGTTGTTGTTGATCCGCCTACATTTAAGAGATTAGAGTGGCTCAATTGCATCAACAAATTCGCGACAAGGTAATGTTCCGATGACATCATACTTCTATGTAATTCATAGAGTTTAAAGCTCCACCGTTGTAGCTGGTCCGCATGCGCGGCGTTCCAAGAAATGGTGAACCTCGTTGTCGAGTCAGAGAAACCGCACATCGTTTACATGACTTTTGCAACTTTAAAATTACTGAAATTCTAAATTATAGAATTCGCATCTCAACACGATAATGAGCTTGTGGGTATGAGATAAAATTAACTCTGTACATATCTTTCCTAATAGAGATTGTTTTGACGAACCAACCCCCTGAAGAAGAATCGAAACGCATGATTGGTACCGGGAAGGTGGCGTTGGGGCCGTTCATTTTTCCTTTTCTAAGATAAGCACAATCTCTTTACTTTATGAGACAATAATAAGGAAGGTCCAAACGGTATTAAGAAGATACGTAATGAAAGTTGACATTTTCATATCTTAAAGAACCGTAGTTAAAATGGTCGTTGATGCAACATAGGCATATATCTTCTGTAAGATTTTCATTCAGAACTGCTGCTGACTCAGTCTGAGATCATGGGTTCTTTTAATGCTGAATACTTGTTAATATAAAAAAAATATAAAAAGAATATAAAAAGAATAGTAAACAGGTATAGCATCAGAAAATTGGACTTTATTCCTTTTATTTATTGAGGGTGTCTAATTTTCATCCTTATTTTTGGTTACCCGAAACCCTCGTGAAATAGACCTAATTCATTGTCTGATTAATCCATGAGCAATGTCTGTGCCTAGTTTGACCTGAAACATATAGTGTTTAGCTTGATCTGGACTAGGGCTCCTTTATTTGGATTTGTGCCCATTGCTCCTACCAGTCCTTCCTCCTCTCGCCCTGCATGACGTAGAGTGATAAGACAAAATTTTAGAATGTAGCAGTTTTTCTCCTAATAAAAGAAGGTACTGCAGCCTAGCTTGAGAGAGATCACAGGAGATTGCTCAACTTTGCAGGCCTGTGAGTATTTCCCTTAAAGTCTTAAGTACTGTTATTGATATAATTCTGTATATATGTGTGTTTTTATTTCATTCCTTAATTGAATTTAGAGAACTGAAGTCAAAGAGCCGAGGTTGGATTTTGCCACTTGATGCCTGGTCAGGATTACAGCATGCAATCAATTTGTTTTTTGAATAAATTAATGAGTTACTTTTTCTTGCAAATGCAGCGTATTTTTGTAATAACAATTTTTGCAGTAGAAGTGTGGCTTTGGAGCTGTCACATTTGTTTGGTTTTTTAACCTAGGTACATTATTCACCTGCACCAGCTTCTGTTTTCTCCATTCCTCACTCTCTGCAGACTCTTGTTCCTGCCTTCCCTTCAGCTCCTGAGCCACACATGAAGCCCCATATTTTATAGGATGTTTAGGTCGGAAATGGGGTGTCCGAGTTAAGACATTCTGAATTTGCAAGATATTTTACAAAAGGCTCGTTAAAAGTGGAGCAGTATGCAAAGTATGGACACGGCTACAGAAAAAATATGGGGGTTATTTCAGAAGCTTTATGTGCCATTTTCATCAGTGAATGGTGATTTTGGACAGGGCTAAATTTACAAGTGGATGTCCATCATATGTAGAGATTGCAAGAGGGTGTGTTGGGGATGGGATTATGGCATGGTCTGGGTAGGTCAAAAATCTACATGTATATTCCACATTTTCATATAGGGAATGTATCTGTTTGACCAAAATTGTCTACAACAGGATTTACAGTTACTCCTTGGCACATATAGATTTTTTTAAAAAGTGCTCGTTTCAGCCAGATCTTTATAGAAAGGATTAGGGGGGTTATCCTCCTTAATCCCCCATTATTTATTTTGCCCTCCAAATTGAAATGCATTAAAGGTAGCAGCCGCTATAGTTAGCTGGCCATGTTTATACGTATCTGTTCACAAAATCCCAACTTAGAGGCATATTGCTAAAGCGTGCTACCTGGATAGTGTGGGGGGTAGCGAGCATTTATGGCACCACACTAAAAAGAAGTACAAGGCCCTGTGCTAAAAAAAACAACCCATGCTACCTGGGCAGTGGGCATCTGTGCAGCACCTGGGGGGGGGGGGGTGCTGCTGCTGAGTTGGCGGGGAGCAACTACTGTCAGGACAATGAGTGGAAATAGTTGCTCCCTGAGGCGGTATTAATGTTGATATTCATGGCAAATATGACTGTAAAAAAAAGCAAAAAACCTTGGGACAATTTTCAACTGACCTTCTTCCCAGTGATGAGCCATGACTCACTTTGGTGTGTAACAATGGTTCCCAAATCTGTCCTGGGGGTCCCTCCGCCATCTTGCTTTTCAGGATATCCATAGCGAATGTGCATAAGACAGGTTTACATGCACTTCTTTTACTCTATGAAAAGTTATGTCAGGAATATTTATTGCAGCTATCTTGAAAGCTGAATTGGAGCCCCCTGTGGCAGATTTGAAACCCGCTGGTTTTCACCAGGTTACACAATAAATCACTTTGAATTTTCAGTGTAAATGGATCATTTTAAGTACAGTCAAGTGAAAAAAATCATATAAAATAATTAAGAGGAAAGCAAAGCTCAGCAAACCAAAATTTGCAAATCTCTATACTTCACCTGCAATCTCAACCTGCAATTCACTTGATTCATATTCATGATTCAGGGCTGAGGTTTTTAAAAATGGGCTAAATTATTGTGTTCCCTGGTCATAATTTACCAACATGTAATTACATCTTTCTTGCCTTGACCTCAGATTTGGAAAAGGCAAGTAGTCTAAAATCCAAATCCTAATTATAAAGGTGAAAAATTAAGCAAACCATATATCCTTGATTGACCACTAGATGGCACAAGGGGGTTAAACATTTACTTCTCTTGTTATTATCTATAAAGTTTGTGCTGTGAAGTCAAATGCTGATTTTTGGAGATCCATCCTCCCCACCAGGGGTTGTCTTGACAAAGTGTGACCAGAAGTAAATTGCCAAGCCCCTTTTCGGTGCAGTAAGTCTATAGCACCTGGTATTCCAAGGTGGTCTCCCATCCAAGTACTAGCCAGGCCTGACTCTACTTAGCTTTTGAGATCAGAAAAAATCAAGCTTATTTAGGGCAGCAATGTATATAAAGCAATAGACTTTGGGGTATGTTTACTAAAGGGCGCTATTTGCGCTGCTGTCACATTATCGCACGATAAGGCGCCTTATCGCATGATAATGGTGCTTTACCAGGCGATAAGATGCCTTATCGCGCGTTAACGCGCACAGCGGCGCAAACGAGCGCTGAAGGCGGAGAAAGGCTCCCGGAGGGCGGAGTAAGGCTCCCCAGGGGCGGAGAGAGAGGGTCAATGGGTGGAGAGTGGGAGGGGAGAGGCTCCCTGCACACTAACGCTGTGGATTCCTGGGCTGAAAACTAACGCGAGTGAAACCCTCGCTTTAGAGCAGATTTAAAGGGAAGAGAAACCATTTCCGTCAGCAATGTACAGCAAAGCCAGGGAAACCTACAAAAAGTGATAAGTGTGATACATGTGCACGGAACAAAAGGGCAAATAAACATTGAAAATGATCTGAACAAACTGGAAAAAAAACATAACCAAGCTGGGCAATAGTGATATTAATGAGAAACATCAAAAAACACTACCAGGAAAGCTCCACAAAAAGGATATCAATTTTGGAAGGGGCTATACTCTGTCCTCATACAAGGTGAATGATCCCACAGTGAAATAGCGCTGATCAGGGTTTTCCCTTTCTATTGGACAGGTTTCCTATGACGTGCACATGTCCCGCAACAGCAGGATGGGCATGTCAGAATGGGCAACTGGACAGATGCTGGAAAAGGGGATACAGAGGGCTGCAGGCGGCACATGCTGTGGTGCAGCTGGGCCACAGTGCAGACTAGGATGATGCCTAGGTGGCCCATAGGAATGCTGAAGCAGTAGAGCCACCAGACAGCAACTGATGAGGGCCCAACATGGGCACGAGTGTGTTTCCCACAGTGTCATGGGGATAGTACCCAGCAGGTACCCCCAAGGGCACAGAACATTGGCAGGCGGTGCTGGGGGGAAGCATGGACGTCTATGCAGGCACCCCTACCCAAGAATCCACACCATAGGCAGTGACCTACCAGCACACTGGATGACCTGAGACTGCGCACCACCAGCACCACCAGCAGAAGGGCATGTCAGCATGGTGACAGAGGGGTACTGGTGGTGGAGGGGGCAGTGGCAGCTGCCCACAGCAGACCATGGCCTAGCCCTGTTTAGGTGGGTGCCATGCACTGCAACAGACAGGCCCTGTCTGACGAACAGTCATGGTATCCCCAGGGAATGAACTGTCCCTGTGGCAACAGTGTGGTGCAGTACACACAGACAGTGTGTTCAGGAGCAGAACGTCACAAGTTCAAATCCCAGCTGTGGCTCCCACCAACCTAGTCTCCATATTTCACTCAGTAATAAAGAGGGAACCTTTATTGCAGATAACATAAACATGCCTGAAATGCCTATATTTTACCTTACAGAGCACAGACAACATAGACATGTGCAATACCTAGAGCAGAGTTTCCCAAATGCAGTCCTGGAGGGACAAACTCCATTCAGGCGTCCTGCTGTCCCTGATAAAGATGCCTGTGCTGCATTTCTATGTGCCGCCCCCATAGTATGCAGATGTATCTCATGCATATTCATTAGGGACAGCATGAAAACCCAAACAGTGTTTGGCCCACCAGGACTGGAGTTGGGAACCTCTGCCCTACAGCAGCGGCCAACAGGGGCAGAAACACACGCACTCACAGGCGCCATTATCCAAAGCCTCCTGGAGAGGCAGGATGTTGGGCCCTGCGTGCAGCACCATCTCCCAATACTAGCACTTGCATACCATAGCACTGCCACCCTAAACCTGAGAATATGGTACACATATATCAAAAGGTTGCTATGATTACTGGCAGAAAGCAATCACTAGGTTAAGCACAATCTGCTCATTGAGCTGTATCATAGCAACCTCTCTGATATCTGTGGAGTGTGTTTCAGGTCTGGTGTCTGACAGTGTTTACCACCCTGGGGAGCGACCACAACAGTATTGCGTACCATAGCCATGCCTGCACTGTGCCCAGGACTGGTGCGGTGGCCAGGCTTGCCAAAAGCCTCTATAGTTGCACAATGCCGGCATAGGTGTGGGAGTGTGTGTCTGTCTACCCAGTGTGTGGTGGCTGCCAACACCTTCCTCAGCCCGCACTGCTTGCACTGTTGCCAGTGTCAGCCTGCCAATGTGCATAATGAGGAGCAAGGTATCATGGGTATAGCCAGGAAAGGGTGGCCTGGCCAGGATGCATCTGCACAGGGCATAGGGCAATGGCTCGAACATTGTAGTGTCCGGCCACCACCTGCACGGACAGGGTGGCCACAGCATGTCCTGCTGGAAGGTCACTCTCACCCTGACTGAGCAGTGACCATGGCATGGCTAGGTTCCCCCATAGTGTTATATAGTATATCTCTCATGTGATAGCTATGGGTTTTTTTGGGGGGGCCCAATCACTGACTTATCTGCTTGGTGTGTATGCTAACATCCCAGTTCTGGGTACATGCATCTCCTCCAGGAACATGCACCATGGACTAGCTAGCAGACTGTCTGCAGCTAGTAGGTGTCTGGCTGGAACACCTTGCAGGGTGCAGCGGCTGGAGGCTTGCTGCTGGAGAATGTCAGATAGTGGTGGGGGACAGCTGAGCATTTCCAGGCCTACTGTCTGTCTGCTATTGCTTTATGGATATGTACAGATCTGCATTGACTGCCCTGTAGGGTGTCTGTTCCCCATCAGGACTGGGGTTGATGGTCCCCCTCTACTGCCACCATTACAGGGAGGTAGAATGTGGATCTATTGGTGGGAGATCCTGTTTCCCACCCTGAGCCACAGAGGGTGAGTTGGGTAGTGGTACATAATCTGCCTATGGGTCCAAACAGCTCCCCCTCACCTACATCATGTGACCATAGCACAAACACAGGATATACACTATTCTGGGTGCATCATAGCCCATAAAGACTAGACATGACTGAAAAATACAGTTGGACACAGATGTATCCTAGGTGTGTCTGCAGGAACTACCTATCACAGACACTAGTACTGATGAGGACCTGCAGAATTTCAGCTATGAAAGGTGCTGTGGACCTGGTGCTGGGCGCCCCACCTCACCCTCAGGGTGAGCACAGTACCCGCACAATGTGACGGTCTGTAGCTACTCTGTGCCAGTAACACACATGGTCAGTACCCCCTACCAGGCTGAGGTGCTGTGGGGGTGCACACGGTCAGTTCCCCCTACCAGGCCGAGGTGCTGTGGGGGTGCATACCCCATCTTGTGATCATCTGTAGACTGCTGATTTGCATGTGCAGTGCATCATGGGTATGGGTGGGTTTAACCCTATACTGGTAACCACAGCAGACAGTTTGTGTGGTGACCTGCAGTCCTTCTGTAGCCAGCCAGGGGTTTGTTAGTAGCTGTAGCCCACTGGTTGCTTCACTGCCTGTGGGGCCAGAGATCATGGGTTTGATCCCACAGTGGAGTTATTTGATAGGGCTGTCTGAGGCATTTTCTTTTTCAATTTAAATTAGTGCTGCCAGCAAAAACACCGTCACAGTGCTGTAGCCTTAAGGTGCCTCATAAGGCGCTCTCTAAAGCGCTCTATAAGGCACACTATAAAGCACCCTATAAGGCGCCTTATAAGGCGCCCTATAGGGAACATTATAAGGTGCCTTGGTGGACAGTGCACTTTATAATGTGCCCTCTGGAGTGCCTTATAGGGTGCCTTATGCAGCACCTTAGGTTACAGCACTGTGAGGGTGTGTTTGCTGGCAGCACTAATTTAAATTAAAAAAGAAAATGCCTCAGACAGCACTGATTTAAAGTAAAGGTAATGCTTCAGACAGCCTTACTCATCAAGCCCACTGGGAGGATCAAACGCATGACCCCTGCTTCATCAATCAATGTATTAACCATTGTGCTACACCTCTGTTGCTGTGTTTGTAGGTCAGCACACCTAATTAAGGCTAACGCGCATTAACGTGCCACGGCTCCCTCTATCACACAAAAAGTACCTTATTGCATGATAACCCTAAATGCTACCTTAAGACCGGAATGCCCACTACCTTATATGGCATCCTGCACACTAACGCCGGCTGCACGTTAAGACTGCTTAGTAAACATACCCCTTTACTTCATAAGTTTTATTTACAGAAAATTACAAATAGTATTTTATTGCAATAATCAGAAGACATCATTTATCATAATTTCTGATCCAGAAGGAGTAATGTTTGCAACAAATTATTCTGCACCTAGAAACAGACTTGCATATTCTATGTGTAAGAATATGGAATCAAACAAACATGAAGCACCCACTCGAGTAATTGTTTAATCACTCCCCCCCCCCTTCCTCTCGTAGGGGCACGGTTTAATCACTTCTGCCTTTTCACAAACACTCGAGTGGGTGCTCCATGTTTGTTCCATTCATATTTGTTTGATTCCTTATTCTTTTCCTTGCTCAGTTTTTTATTTCATTTTTTGGAAAAGGGGAGGAGCTTTAGGCTCTGGTTTAGTATTTTAGTCCCGCACATGCGCGGCATTCTTACTCTTTACCCACGCTTTGTGTGGATCAAAGCAAGCTTGCTGTGCACCGTCATTCCTTGCTTTTATTCTCTATTTCTGGTTTATTATGTGAAGGACAGTTGACTTAATTTTAAAGTGTTTTTTCAATATATCTTTTATGAATCCGATGTTTGCATTGGTGATTACACTTTTAGTCAAATAAGTTAGAGTTGTCGGTTTTGAAGACTACAATCGGCTGGGTCCCGGGTTCATAGAGTTATCGGCATTCACAGTAGTTTTTTGAATTGAAGTGCATGATGTTTATGGCAATA
Organism: Ichthyophis bannanicus; assembly: GCA_033557465.1. Lineage (NCBI taxonomy): Eukaryota > Metazoa > Chordata > Amphibia > Gymnophiona > Ichthyophiidae > Ichthyophis > Ichthyophis bannanicus. The sequence goes on from CM066032.1 coordinate 1,076,975,062, forward strand.
CTAGAGGTGGTTGTAATCCTTCTTTATAATGTTTTAAAGATTTTTTAACTATTCTCCAGCATTGCCTTGTAGGCTGGTACATGAAAAGTGAATATCACTGTTTCCGTAGGCATCGGGATTCTCGGTCCCAGACAGCACTGCTAGCTCTTGCACAGGACTGTATGGGGTATGTTTACTAAACTGCGGTAACATTACATACCGTGTGTTATGTAACATTAACGATCATTAGGTAACGTTAACGCGTGGTATGGCGCGTTAACGTTACTTAACGATCGTTAACGTCCCCGGCCGCGGTAAACACCGCAGAAAGTGGAGAGAGGGCGGAGAGAAGGGGTCAATGGGCGGAGAGTGGGCGGGGAGAGGCTCCTTTCACACTAACGCGCTGAAATGAAGGGTTGAATCCTACCGCGAATGAAAACCTGCCGTTAGAAGCACATTTGCAGGAGAAAGAAACCATTTAAGTGTCAGCAATGTACAGCCTAGGCAAAGAGCCCAAGAAGTGTGATAGTAGTGCTCCATTTTCAGCAACACCATAGTGCCAAAGTATGAATGGCCACTATGGCAATGGTGCAAATGGGGCATAGGGGGCCGCAGGCGGGACATGTAGCATGGGCATCTGGGGCACAGGGTGGACCAGACAGGCGCCTAGGTGGCACATAGGAACATAGAAACCGCAAATCAGCAAGACAGCAGCTGACCAAGGCCAAACACAATCCACCTATATCTACTTGGTTCACCCTAGCCAATAGTTGCTGACCTGACATCCCCCCAGCCATCCTGCCCCCATGTGGAAGGGACATAATATTGGTAGGCAGTGATGGGGGAGGGGATATGAGGATGTCCATGTATGCCCCCCCCCCCCCACCCCGGGATCTGCTCCCTAGGCGGGCGACTACCTACACAGTGGATGGCCTGGGACTGCGCACTACCAGCACTGACAGCAAATGACCATGTCAGCTTGGCAGGGGGGGTGTGCCCGTGCTGGAGGGGGCAGTGCCACCTCCCTGCAGTGGACCTAGGCCATTCCCTGCATCAGTACGTGGTGTGCAGTGCAACATACAAAGTCTGGCTGAGGAAAAGTACAAGTAGCCCCAGGGACTATTGTGCATGTGTGGTGCAGTACACCCAGCCAGTGTGTCCAGAAGCAGAGGGTCACAGGTTCAAGCCCCAACTGTGGTTCCTGCAGAGCATGTCCCTATGTTTTACCCTACAATGCAGATATAACAGCAGCATGTGCAAAGCAGTGGCAAACAGGGGTACAAACACCTCACCCACACAGGCACCACAACCCAAAAATGCATGGAGTCAGGCTGTTGGTCCCAGCATTGAGCTGAAGTGATCACCAGAGCACTACTACTACCCCCTGCACAGTTTAGCAATGTCGGCACTGTGATCAGGACCAGTGTGGCAGGCAGGGTTGCCAACCACCCCTATCTTTGTACAATGCTGCAATAGGAGTGAGCGTGTGTGTATGTCTATCCATTGTTCTGTGGCTGCCCACCCTTCATTGGGCCAAAAATGTCCCACTGTTACCAGCATTAGCCTGAATAGGTGCATAATGAGGAGCAAGGTATTTTGGGTATGGCCCGGACGGGGCAGATTGGCCAGGATGTATCTTCACAGAGTGTGGGGTAATGGTTGGGACACTGTAGTGCCTGACCACCACCTGCAAGGACAGGGTGGCCACAGCATGGCATGCTGGGAGGGCACTCACTCTGACCGAGCAGTGACCATGGCAGGTCTAGGTTCCCACCTAGCGCTCTACACTAATTTGTCTCCAGTGATATATTTGTGTTCCCCAGTGCTGGGGGTGTCAATCACTAAGATGCCTGCTTGCTGTACATAGTTCCTCTGTGAGTATGCACTATGGACTGGCTGGTGGACTGTCCTCAGTTAGACTGTGCATGGTCAGAACACCTACAAAGTACAGTCTGACTGTGCTGTCTGCTGGTGACTGGCAGACAGTTGTGGGAGGCAGTTGGGGTTTTCCAGACCTAACCCCAGCATTGCTGTTGGTCTGCCACTGCCCCAGTCATATGTATGGCTCTAGCCCACCAATGCTGGAGGGCTGTCTCATACAAACAGGATGGAGGTTGCTTCCCTGGGGCGGAGATACATGTTCTTTACCTACAAAAAGGGTGATGTGGGCCCTTTGGGGTATGTAGTGTATACCACTGTGACCTATAAAGGCACTCCTACACACACCTCATGCAATTCTAGAAACCCATCTGCTCTGATAACAGCTGCCCATGTCAGCCAGACCCTAACACAGGGTACACACCAATCTGGCTGGTGTCTGGTCCCACAGGGCCACATGTGATTGCAGGATACAGATGGACACCAAATTACCTTCAGCTGCACTGCAAGGAACACCTGTCATACACTGGTAGTGATGAGAATGTACAGCAGGACCTATCTCTAGCACCACATGTACTGCGGACCTAGTGCTGGGCACCCATCCTATCCCTCAGGGTGAACACAGAACCTGCACAATGGCATGGTCTGTAGCTACTCTGTGCCAGTATCACGCACTGTCAGTTCGTCTTTCCAAGCTGAGGTACCAGAGAGGTGCAGACCCCATTTGGTGATCAGCTGTAGACTGCTATTCAGCATGTGCATTGCATCATGGGTACTGGTGGGGTTACCCTATCCTGGCACTCAGATCAGACAGTTTGTGTAGTGACCTGCAGTCCATCGGTACCCAGACATTTTAAACTAGATAATAGGGGAAAGCCGACAGTCGCCCAAGAGCGGATGGTTCGGAAGAATGTATCCTTGAAGGATACTACCAAAAGCAGAGAGGTTCCAAAAAAGAGTAAAGTAGCCCAAATGCCCTTGAGTATGGAGCAGACAGAGCTTAAAGATCCCAAATTACCCATGTCTACCAATAGCCAAATTAATATGAATAAAATACAGTCTCTAAAATGCTTGTATGCAAATGCTAGAAGTCTAAAAAATAAGATGGGAGTGTTAGAATATATAGCACTAAATGAGAGGTTAGATATGATTGGAATATCAGAGACATGGTGGAAGGAGGACAACCAGTGGGACACTGTGATACCTGGGTATAAACTATATCGTAATGATAGAGCTGATCAAATTGGTGGAGGGGTTGCGCTCTATGTTAGAGAGGGCATTGAGTCAGAAAGGATTAAAGTTTTGCAGGAAACTAAATTTGCTGTAGAATCTCTATGGATTGAAATTCCATGTAAAAAGGGGAAGGCGATGGCAGTGGGGGTGTACTATCGACCACCGGGCCAGAATGAACAAATGGATGATAAAATGCTCAAAGAAATCAAGGAAGCTAACAAAAGTTATAGCGCGGTAATAATAATGGGTGATTTCAAGTACCATGGTATCGACTGGGTCAGTGTCACATCAGGACATGCTAGGGAGATAAAGTTCCTAGATGACATAAATGACTGCTTCTTGGAGCAGCTGGTTCATGAACCGACCAGAGGGGAAGCCATATTAGACGTAGTCCTTAGTGGAACACCAGATCTAGTGCAAGAGATAAGGGTGTTGGGGCCACTTGGCAATAGTGATCATAGCATGATCGCCTTTGATTTAATTAGTGGAGGAGGGATAGTAAGGAAATCCACAGTACTACCTTTTAACTTTCGAAAGGGAGACTATGATAAAATGCGGAAAATAGTTAAGAAAAAACTAAAAGGAGCAGTTGCAAAGGTTAAAGACTTACATCAAGCTTGGGTGTTGCTGAAAAATACTATCTTGGAAGCCCAGACCAGCTATATTCCATGCTTTAAGAAAAGTGGAAGGAAGTCCAAAAAACTGCCAGCATGGTTTAAAGGTGAGGTCAGAGAGGCTGTTGTTGCCAAAAAAGCATCTTTCAGGAAATGGAAAAAAGAGCCAAACGACGAAAACTGGAAACAGCACAAGCACTGGCAGGTCAAATGCAAGGCATTGATACTCGTAAAGCAGGCAAAGGGAGAATTTGAGAAGAAGCTTGCTGCGGAAGCAAAAACGTGAAATAAAGATTTTTTCAAGTACATTCGTAGCAAAAAACCTGTGAGAGAGTCAGTTGGTCCATTAGATGATAGAGGAGTTAAAGGGGCACTAAGAGGCGACAAGGCGATAGCGGAGAGACTGAATGAATTCTTTGCTTCAGTCTTTACTGAGGAAGATGTTACCCATGACTGAAGTGGTATTTAAAAGTGCGGAAGAATTGAAGGAAATATCGATGCATCGGGAAGATGTATTACAACTATTAGATAAACTGAAGAGTAGCAAATCACCTGGGCCAGATGGTATACATCCAAGGGTGTTGAAAGAACTGAAATATGAGATTGCAGACCTGCTATTAGTAATCTGTGAACTATCATTAAAATCATCTCTAATACCTGAAGACTGGAGGATCGCCAATGTAACACCAATTTTTAAAAAGGGTTCCAGGGGTGATCCGGGAAACTACAGACCAGTGAACCTCACGTCAGTACCGGGGAAAAAAATGTAGAAACCATCATAAAGAATAAAATTACTCAGCATGTAGATAGTCATGGCCTAATGGGAGATAGCCAACATGGCTTTAGACAAGGAAGATCTTGTCTTACTAATCTGCTATGTTTTTTTGAAAGTGTGAATAAACAGGTGGACAAAGGTGAGTCGGTTGATATAGTGTATCTGGACTTTCAGAAAGCCTTTGACAAGGTCCCTCATCAGAGACTTTTGGCAAAACTAAAGAGTCATGGGATAGGAGGCAGTGTACTACTGTGGATCAGGAACTGGTTAAAAGATAGAAAGCAGACGGTTGGGCTAAATGACCAATTTTCCCAATGGAGAAAGGTGAATAGTGGTGTACCCCAGGGATCTGTGCTGGGTCCACTGCTTTTTAACATATTCATAAATGACCTGGAAAGTGGAATAACTAGTGAGGTTATCAAATTTGCAGATGACACAAAACTATTTAAAGTTGGAAGCGGAGCCAGCGAGATTCCAACATGGCTGCATAAGAATTATCTCCCGCGGACCCTGACAATTAATCCTGTGCATCTCTGTCGCAATCCCTCTCTCACAAGGGTGAGGTTGAGTTGGTGCTGCCAACTATGGCTGGGAGTAAGCAAACTCGGTTGGAGTTCGGGAACCCGCCTGTGTCTGGTTCAAAACGGTCCAAGATGGACCCGCTCTCTCCGCAAAAGCAGGCGCCAATGCAGGACACACCAGGAGGCCTACAGGAGCTGCTGAAAGAGGTTCGGGCAATCCGAACGCGCGTGGACTCAAATGGGGACACACTTGCAGAAATGCAAACAGACATGAAGGATTTGTGGGCACAAATGCAGACCCTGACCCTCAGACTGGAAAAAGCAGAGGCATCGGTGGCAAGGTATGAGGAGGGGGTCACACAACATGTAAAGACCGCCCGGAAAGTGGAGTACCTCGAGAAGTCCATAGAGGACATGAATAACAGGGCCAGGCGCAATAACATCCGAATAGTTGGGCTTCCGGAGGGCCTAGAAGGGAGAGATCCGATACGGTATTTGGAGGCCTGGCTACCGGAATTTCTTAAAGTGGATTTCACTCGGCCCTTGGAGATTGAGAGGGCGCATCGGATCCCGTCCTCTCCTAACCTGCAAAGCACTAGACCGCGCCCGATGATTCTTTGTGTACTGCGACATCAGCATGCCGTTCAAATTTTGGCCGCGGCCAAAGGGAAGCAGCTCCTCCTGCCTGAGGGGCAGAAAGTATTTTTCTTCCCGGATTACAGCAAGCCTACTGTGGAGAAGAGAAAGTTATTTCTTGCATTAAGGCCAAGGCTACAGCACCTCCAGGCCAGATATGGCCTTTTCAACCCAGCAAGGTTTAAAGTCACCCTGAATAACTCGACTAAGACATTTGAAGACCCGACGGCTCTCAGGAGGTTTATTGAAGAGCAGGAAGCCCTAATGATGCATCAGAATTAGCCGTCAGCGCGGCTGGGCTAATACCCTACTACATCGGTAGAGGCGGACGGGGTATCGGCAGATAATGCTTATCTTATGCCCTACTGATCGTTTTCTGTTTTGGGGTCATACCTAGTAAGACTTAGTACGAAGGGTGGACTCAGGCCGTTTATAAATGGGCCCGGCTGTAGTAATGGCTACCTAGTCCTTACAGAGGGAAGATCATAATATTGTCTATTGTGTTAACATGATTTCCTTAATTGATGCTAATGTTAATTTTATTGAGTAACTAGATTGTCTAGTTTTCTACAGTTTGTTTGGTCCTGACTGCGCCATGCTTTATATGGTCAAGCTGCCTCACCCATATTTTTGGTTGTGGGTATGGGGTATGAATGCTGGTTCTCTGGGGAAAACTGCTGGAGTATGTTGTATGCCTAAGGGCAGTAGGTATAGGCATGAGCTGGGAGCTGTCGCCATTTATTTCTATATGACCCAATGGCTACCGGTCTAAAACTTTTGTCCCTAAATGTTAAGGGCATTAAGTCCCCTGCCAAAAGAAAGAAAATTTTGTCTTATTGTGGGAGGCAACAGGCTGATATAATCCTGCTACAGGAAAAGCACAGTTACTTACCTGTAACAGGTGATCTCTGGGAACAGCAGGAATTAGTCCTCACATATGGGTACGTCGGAACCGACGGAGCCTGCGCGGGAAAGCTCCCCAGCTTCCCAGAAAGGAAGCTTTTGGGGCCTCCCACAGCGCATGCGCGCTGCCTTCCCGCCTTCCTGACCAACTCTCTTCAGTTTGAGTTTAAAGCTGAGACAATAGAGAGAGGAAAGGAAAGAGAGAGAGAGAGAGAGAGAGAGAGAGAGAGAGAGATACAACTCCTAGGGGAGGTGGGTGGGTTGTGAGGACTAATTCCTGCTGTTCCCAGAGATCACCTGTTACAGGTAAGTAACTGTGCTATCTCCAGGAACAAGCAGGAATGAGTCCTCACATATGGGGACTCCCCAGCTAAGATGCCTGGGAGATCCCCAAGGGTATGAGACCCTGAAAGTTTCCTCGGCTCCCTATGGATCTCAGGCATCCATTAAGGGACGGAGGGCAGGAGTTGTTTAAGAATGGAACAGGTGTCTGAGGACAGCCTGACCAAACAAGGCATCCCGGCGGGAGTCCTTGTCCAAGCAGTAATGGGCTGTGAAGGTATGAACCGAGGCCCAGGTGGCTGCTCGACAGATCTGATCAATGGATACAGAATGAAGATGAGCCATAGATGTGGCCATGGCTCTCACATTGTGAGCTGTGACATGGCCTTCCAGAGAAAGGTTCTTACTCTGATAAGCAAAAGAAATACACTGAGCAATCCAATTGGACAGTGTTCTTTTTGAGACTGGAAGTCCTAAATGAGAAGGATCAAAAGCAACAAAAAGTTGAGAAGACTTTCGATGTTGCTGTGTCCTGTGGAGGTAAAAGGCAAGAGCTCTTTTACAGTCTAGAGTATGAAGGTTCCTCTCTGCATTTGATGCATGAGGAGCTGGAAAAAGACAGGGAGATATACCTCTTGATTAAGATGAAAAGGTGAGACCACTTTAGGCATAAAGTGGGGATTTGTCCTAAGGACTACCTTATCATGATGGAACCTTGTATAAGGTGGATTAGCCACTAAAGCCTGCAGTTCACTGATGCGGCGAGCAGAAGTGATTGCAATAAGGAAAATGACTTTCCAGGAAAGGAATTTTAAGGAGGCAGTGGCTAAGGGTTCAAAGGGTGGCTTCATAAGCTGACCAAGAACTACGTTTAAGTCCCATGCCACCAGAGGAGGCCGAATGGGAGGTTTAGTTAAAGTTAGACCTCTCATGAATCTTGCAATAAGAGGATGAGAGGAAACAGATTGTCCATTGATAGGCTGAAGAGATGCTGCAATAGCACTCAAATGGACCCTTACAAAATTGGTTTTAAGTCCTGCATTGGAAAGATGTAGGAGATATTCGAGTAAAGAATTCAAAGGTAGTGCTAGAGGGTTAAGACCTTTGTTAGCACACCAAATTGAAAATCTTTTCCATTTAAAAGCATAAGAACGCCTGGTGGAAGGTTTCCTCGATGCATGGAGGACATCCTTCACCTGTTGAGAAAGATTCAAGTCTTGAAGGTCTAGGCCTTCAGTAACCAAGCTCTGAGGTGAAGGGACTTGGGGTTTGGGTGCCACAAAGTCCCCTCCTCTTGAGACAGAAGGTCTGGAGCAGCTCCCAGATCCAGGGAGGGTGTCTGGGAGAGACGCAGAAGTAGAGGGTACCACACTTGGCGTGGCCAGCATGGAGCTATGAGGATCATGGATCCTTGATCCCTCTGAAGTTTGAATAGAGTCTTGGGAATCAAGGGAATGGGTGGAAAGGCATATAGGAAGGCCTGACCCCAATGAAGGAGGAAGGCATCCTTGGCCTGAGCTCCCTGACACGGAATCCTGGAACAGAACCGGGGAAGTTTGGCATTGTATGGACTTGCAAAGAGGTCTATGTCCGGGGTCCCCCATTCCTGAAAGATTCTGAGTACCTGATCCATGTGCAGGGACCATTCGTGTGGAAGCAGAACTCGACTGAGTCTGTCTGCCCAAGAGTTTTGGATTCCTGGGAGGTACACTGCCAGGAGATGGATCCGATGCTCTCTGGCGAAGGCCCACAGTTTTAGAGCTTCGTTGCAAAGCGACAGAGAGCCAGTCCCTCCTTGTTTGTTTATGTAGAACATGGCTACTTGATTGTCGGTATGAACAAGGACTGTCATGTTGATGAGGAGGGTATGAAAGACCTTGAGAGCAAGAAAAATTGCTCGCAGCTCCAAAAGGTTGATATGAAGGGTGGTCTCCTGTGGAGACCAAATGCCCTGAGTGGAGAGGTCTTGGAGATGAGCTCCCCAACTTGTTTGGGAGGCATCTGTAGTGAGAGTTGCTTGGGGTAACAAAGGTTGGAAGGGGGCCCCCAACAACAGATTTTGAGTGGATATCCACCATTGGAGAGACCAAAAAAGACGTTTCGAGGTTGCTATTTGGTCTGAGAGAGCTCCTGATGCATGGGTCCACTGGGTGGACAAGGTCCATTGAGCTGCTCTCATATGTAGGCGAGCATAAGGCACCACATGAACTGTGGATGCCATGTGGCCTAGCAGTTGTAGCATCTCTCTGACAGTCAAGTGGCTTCTGGACTGAATTTGAGAGGCCAAGTGCACTAGACGGTGGCAACGGGCCTGAGGAAGATAGGCCCTTGCAGTGGTAGTATCTAGCCAGGCCCCTATGAATTCTAGGGATTGAGTAGGGGTGAGTTGAGACTTTGGCAGATTGATGACAAGTCCCAGATACTGCAGTATGCGTCTGGTGTGGTCCAGGGAAGTCTGAGCCTCGGACTGAGATGGAGCTCGGATGAGCCAGTCGTCCAGGTACGGGAAGACAAAGATCCCCAGAGTGCGTAGAAATGCAGCTACTATTGCCATGCATTTGGTAAATACCCTTGGAGCAGAGGCTAGACCGAAGGGGAGTACTCTGTATTGGAAATGTTTTCCCTGGAACAGAAACCGTAGGAATTTTCTGTGGGATGGATGGATGAGTATATGTGTGTACGCATCCTTGAGATCTAGAGAACAAAGCCAGTCCTGACTCTGTAGGTATGGAAGGAGAGTACCTAGAGAAAGCATTTTGAATTTCTCTTTGTATAGGAATTTGTTCAATTCTCTGAGATCCAGAATGGGTCTGTACCCCCCTGTTTTCTTGGGAATGAGAAAATAAGGGGAGTAGAAACCTGACCCTTGTTGAGGAAGAGGAACCTCTTCTATTGCCTTTTGGGCGAGAAGAGTGGTCACCTCTTGGCCCAACAGGTACAGGAGAGATGGGGGAGAATTGAATTGTCTCACCATGGTATGGGGAGGAAGGCTGGAGAAATGTAGTTTGTAGCCCTCTCTGATGATAGAGAGGGTCCACGGTTCTGATGTGATTTGTTCCCATCTGGGAGCAAAATGAGCCAACCTTCCTGGAATGGTGAGAGGTTCTGGCTGTTGTTGAGCCAGAAAGGTTAAGTTCTCTAGAATCAAGTCAAAAACCCTGAGGAGGTTGGGACTGCTGGATTGTAGCAGCCCCTGTAGCCTTTGTTCTGGCCTGTTTAGTTTGCTGACGCTTAGGAGCAAAGCGAACTTGGGAAGATTGCTGGCCAGTATTTGTGGAGAATCTGGTCTTTTTATAGAAAGTTTTCTTAAAAGGTTTTTTCTTGGCAGGGGTAGAGGTAGACTTAGAAAGTCTATCTAAAGCAGCATTCTCTGCATCCATTTGAGTGGCTTTGATTTGCCACTCTTTGCCAAACAGATTTTCACCTGTACAGGGCAGATTGCCCAAGCCTTCTTGTCCCCAGGGTTCCAAATCAGAGGCCTGGAGCCAAGCCAGTCTGCGAGCAGCTATGGCTATGCCAGAGGCTCTGCTTGCTCCCTCAAAAGAGTCAAAGGCTGCTCTGTTGGAGAACTTTGAAACATCTTGAGTGTGCTTTAGCAAAAGAAGGAATTCCTCCTGTTTATCCTCTGGGATAAAGGGGAGAAACTGACGTATCTTTAATGCAATCTCTTTCAAAAACATGCCCATATAGAGGCTGTATGAATTGATTCTGGCAATAAGCATGCTAGCTTGGAAGATTTTTCTCCCAAAAGCATCCAGAGTCCTACATTCTCTTCCTGGAGGGGTAGAAGAGTGTCTTTTGGTACTCTTTATCTTTTTCATAGCAGACTTCACCACAATAGAGTGGTGAGGAAGCTGAGTCTTTTGAAAACCAGGAGAAGGAGGAACCCGATACATGGTGTCCAAACGTCGAGAATGTGGAGATAGGGTGAGAGGAGCCTCCCACAAATCCATCATGTGTTCTTGAAGAATTTCATGTATGGGTAAGGTGGCTGCCTCTTTGGGAACCTTAGAGTATCCTAAAATATCAAATTTTTTTGCTCTAGGTTCCTTTTCAGAGGATACAGATATGGAGAGTCCTTTAGCTACTTCAATAATGAAGTCTTGAAAGGACAAATCCTCTGGAGGAGACATTCTCCTTTTTGGAGAAGAGGGCTCCTCAGGAAGAGTAAAAGAGACGTCAGCAGAATCATCTGATGTATCAGAATCTTCAGAGGATTCAAAGTATCGTCTATATGCTTCCAGAGATCGATACGCGTACCGATCGGTACCAACATCGGGCGTACCGGGTATCGGAGCGGTATCGAAGAAAGCTCCGGAACCGGAGACCGGAACCGGCATGCTACTGGAAGTAGATGCTCTGGGTACCGGTATCGGTTGCGGTACCGGAATCGGAGTAGGAACCGATTGTCGCGGTACCGATGGCGGTGCAGCATTAATGAAAGTCAGTAAGGCCTGCTGCATGGATTGTACCGTAGTACCCATAGCCGCCACAACTGCCTGGAAGTCGGTACCGGTGTTAGCCGGTACCCCAGAGCAGTCTAACAGGAGATCGGTCGAGGCCGTGCCATCGATGTCTACCTGTAACCCCATAGGAGGAGCTTTGGAAGCCGGAGCTTCCCGCCAGGGTTGTTTGGCTGGGGCAGGGTCCTCAGGGTCAATTGCAAGGGCCTCTCGCTGCTTAGAGGGAGATTTGCCTTTTGAGGACTTGCCCGAAGAATGTTTGGTTACCTGAGATCCATCAGGAGAAGAAGACCTGGAGGATGTTGATGCTGGAGTATCGGTAGAAAACAGCATATGAAATTTAGCTGCTCTGTTCTGTAAGCCCCTTTTGGACATCAGAGAGCAGGATGGACAATCCGGAATGGAATGGTCAGGCCCCAAACATTTAAGACACCACTCATGGGTGTCTGTAACTGAAATAGTACCGGTACACTTAGTGCATTTTTTAAAACCAGAAGCTGGTTTTTCCATGAGGGAGACCTGGGAAGGCCTAGAGGCCTCACAGAAAAAATACACCAAGTGTAGAAAAAGTAATTATATATATATTTTTTTTTTTTTTTTTTTTTAAATAAACGAAAAAAGGACCGGCGGTACCGGTCTGGAATCGGGGAAGGCAGACACGCGATCAAAGAAACAAATTAAAATAACAATTTCTTCAGCGGTGACAGGAACACGACCTGCTGGCTCCGCGGAAAAAGAAGAACTGAAGAGAGTTGGTCAGGAAGGCGGGAAGGCATCGCGCATGCGCTGTGGGAGGCCCCAAAAGCTTCCTTTCTGGGAAGCTGGGGAGCTTTCCCGCGCAGGCTCCGTCGGTTCCGATGTACCCATATGTGAGGACTCATTCCTGCTTGTTCCTGGAGATCACACCTTACGCCTGCGGAGACGTGCAAGCTGGAGAATAAACAATTTAGGGTAATTGGCTCCTCCCCTGCGGCCCACAAGAAAAATGGGATAGTCACCTTAATTAGGAGGGCGTTGGGTGCTACGGTTGAAAGCTCAAGTAATGATGAATCGGGAAGATGGGTTAACTCCCTAATTCAGGTTGGTGGTGGTTCGCTCCTAATTTCAAATGTGTATGGTCCCAATTGCGATGACCTCTCTTTTTCCGCTCTATCTCGGGTAGGCTGCAGATGGAGAAACCGGCCCCCATTATTATGGGTGGAGACTTCAATGCTGTGGGAGATCCGCTTGTGGATCATAACCCTGGGAGGGTTGAGAAGCCTTCTAGAACCGCCTTAGCAATCAAGGCCCTGTGTGAGGCTAATGGCCTGGTTGACGTATGGAGAGTGCTACATCCGGCGGGAAAAGATTTTACTTTTTTTCCCCTTTGCATAAATCCATCTCTCGCATTGATTTTTTTTTAGTGTCAAAGTCCTTGGTGGCCTTAGGCTGTGAGGCAGGTATAGAGGGTATATGTATTTCTGATCATGCTGCGATTACCTTGAAAATTGACCTTCCTGGGATAGAGAGGCCTGCCTTGCTCTGATAGTTTAACAGGGCTTGGTTAGCTGAACCCTCCTTTCAAACGGAAATCAGGGAGGTTATCGGCTCTTACTTTGATTCCAACAAAGTGGGGGATACGGCAAACTGGGCCTGGTGGGAGGCATTTAAAGCCACCCTTCGGGCTGCGATCACCAGCTATTCGATCCGGGAGCATAAAAAGAATAAAGCCCACTTATTAGTTCTTGAAAATCAGATCAAAGCTGGTGAAAGACTATGGGCCAAACAACCAGACCCAAGCATATTAATTAGACTTCAAAGGTTAAGGTACCAGTATAATGAAATAGTTTCTTCAGAGGTGGAACAAATACTTTTAAAACAATCTGCCAGATTCCATATCGAACAGAATAAGGCCAGCAAATCCCTGGCCACCGCCTTGAGGGGGAAACAGGAAAAGAAGAGAATTGTCTCTCTTTTGGATGATAATTTAGTACAACAAACCAAAAGTGAGCGAATATTAGATGAGTTTTCTAAATATTATGCTAAGCTATATTCCTCAGATATTAATCCGGATCCGGGCGCTTTTACAAATTTGTGAGGGATCTGCTTCACCCTACTGCGACGGTGCAGCAGGTTGAGAGCCTGGGCAACCCATTCTCAAGTAAAGAATTACGGGCAGCCATTGGTGCTATGTCCGGGGGTAAAGCCACTGGCCCAGATGGAATTCCAGCTGAATTCAATAAGGTGTTCTGTGAGGACTTGCTCCCACACTTCATGGTGTATTATGCAGAGCTGGTAAAGGGACAGGGGGTGTGCAGGTAACTTTTCAGAAGCCACAATAGTGGTTTTGGAGAAGCCAGGCAAAGACCCTGAATATGTGGCGAATTATAGACCGATTTCCCTACTAAATTCTGATTATAAGATTTATGCGAGCATCTTAGCGCAAAGGCTCACTAAGGTCATTGAAGACCTTATACATCCAGACCAATGTGGCTTTGTTCCTGGGAGATCTACTTCGGATAATGCACGGCTGTTATGTAATCTATTGGAGAGGGCCTCAATTAGTCCTTTACCCTATATTGGCCTCTCGCTTGATGCGGAGAAGGCGTTTGACAGGCTGGAGTGGCCCTTTCTCTTCCTGGTGTTGCAATGGTTCGGCCTTGGGGATGATTTTATCAGCATGGTTAAAGTCCTATATGCGAATACTAGCGCTTGTATATTCGCCAATGGTATCCTATCTCGCTCCACAGGGGAACGAGACAAGGCTGTCCTCTCTCTCCCCTCCTGTTCAACTTAGCATTGGAACCCTTGGCTATTGCTATCAGGCAACAGAAAGAGATTGCTGGATTTAGGCTGGGAGACTTACAGGTGAAGTTATCAGCCTACGCTGATGATCTTCTTTTATTTACCCAGTCGGAGGAAGTACCGTCAATTTTAACTTTAATTGACTGCTACTCCTCTATTTCCGGATATAAAATTAATTGGGCTAAATCAGTAGCATTCCCATTGAATAGTGTCTCCAATTCGCGTCTTTTGGCAGATTTCCCCTTTAGGTGGGAGTCAGATAAAATCACATACTTAGGTACTCAATATTGTGCCTCCCGGGATGATACAATTAACTCAAACTTAGCAGAGCTTCTACTGTTGATCCGCAAGCGGACCCTTACTTGGTCGCCCCTTCACCTTTCTTGGTGGGGCAGGCTTGAGACCATAAAAATGTCTTTAACTCCCAAAATCAATTATATATTAGGAATGCTCCCCTTTGAATTACCAGATCTTGAGCGAGCGTTATTGGATTTCCTTGTTGATCTTGAGCGAGCGTTATTGGATTTCCTTTGGAATGGGAAACGCCCGAGAATTGCCACTAAAAAGCTCAAGGCGTCCAAGGACCGGGGAGGTGTCCAGTTTCCCGATTTTCAAAGGTATCACCAAGCTCTCCTTTTAAAGCAAGGGGCTTTGTGGGTGGAGGCAGAGGGCTTGGGGTCAAGGCTGACGTGGCTGGCAGTGGAAGAAAGGCTTGCGGCTCCTTATCCCCTGCGGCATTTGTTGGGTATGCAATTTCCACGAGATTCTGAAATGGGGAGGATCATTTTGGCCACCCAAGCAGCCTTTCTGCAGCTAGTCAGGCTAGCGGGCGACAGGGATTCTTTCTCAAGGCAAGCTCCATTGTTGTGGAATCCATTGTTTAAGATCCGGGGCCGTGCGTTTGCCTGGCGTAAGTGGATGAATTGTGGTATATGGTCGCTGGGACAGTTGGTAGGAGAGAATGGTTGGAAGGATTTCTCCTCTTTGCAGGAGGAATTCTCCCTCCCACACTCTTGCCATTTCCAATGGCTGCAACTTAGGCATTGCTTGACCGCAAGGGGTGTGAGGGGGGTAGGCATGGCCCCCGTAGGGGTTCCTTTTAGCATAATTCAGGGGTCTATCGGCCAGAAGGGTGCCATGTGTTTCATTTATAGATCAATCAGAGACTGTGCCCCGCAGAATCTTATGGGATTGGTTAAGACATGGGAATCTGACCTGGCAGTTGAGACTCAGCCTAATGTCTGGAAAGTTCTATGGGGCCCCATTACGAGGACTTCGCGATCAGCTGCACTTACCCAATCTATGTATTTTTTTCTACATAGGGCTTATATCACCCCTGTTAAGGTATCTAAGTGGGATAAATTACACAGGTACACTACCAAAAAACTGCCTCCAGTTTTGCAACTGATTCCTATAGATTTTGGGGTGCTGAATCCAGGAAAAATAGCCAAAATGTTCCATCACGTCACGTTTTCTTGCAAAATTAGATTTCTTACCCATATAAGGAATGTTCACATAATTTCTTTTTAGCCGACTGCAGTTTATTTTCTTGGCCCAAAATAGAGGTTGTAATGGTTAACTAACTAGAAACACTCCCTCATGATATTTTAGAGTGTTTTGTATTCATTTTATACATTAACAGGACAATTGGGAGGCGGGGGGCTAAATCCAGTACTCGCGCTGGCGCATGTTCTTTCCTGTTCGCCTCGCCTCGTTCACTCGGTCAAACACGGTGGTTGCGACATGAACGTTCCTGTCAAATTTCAGTTTCTTGCAAGTTCATTATTACCTTTTGTTTGCTCAGTCGTAATCCAGCTTTATTCCGAAGTGGTTCACTACAGTTGTAGTTTGCAGTGCTGTGTATTTGTGATGGCTCACAGAGCCAGAGGTTGCGTCAACTCTCCGGACAGTTTTTGTTTTATTTGTGGGGAATATACCGTGAAAAAGCGGCAGAGGAACATTTCTGCATTTATTAAAAAAGTATATTTCGCCTATTTCGGTTTGAAGTTAGGCGATCAAGACAAACCGTGGGCTCCTCACAAAGTGTGCAAGACATGTGAGGAAGATCTACGCTTATGGATGAAAGGTAAAAAACAAGCATTTCGTTTCGGAATACCTATGATGTGGCATGAAAAAATAGACCACAGCAGTGACTGCTATTTTTGCTCTTGCATTGTGAAGGGATACAACTTAAAAAATAAGAACGTAATAAGTTACCCCAACCTTCCCTCAGCAATTAGGCCTATGCCTCATAGCAACGAAGTACCTGTGCCTGAACCACCAAAATCTTTGGATCATATTTGTGTGGACGGTTCTGATCATGATGAGACTCATCAGATGGCTTTTCCCGATGAGTCCAGTACTTCCGAGTTTGAAACTGAACCAGATCCGAAACCTGAACTTTTCTCTCAAGCTGAATTGAATGATTTAGTCCGGGATTTAGGACTCCCAAAAGATGCTGCCCAACTGCTAGGTTCTCGGCTTAAACAGAAAAATCTATTGTCACCAGGAACAACTTTTTATTGGTACCGCAACCGCGAGACACAATTTTTGAAGTATTTCAGCAAAGAGGAAGATTTGGTATTTTGCAACGATATATACGGAGTGATGGAAAAGTTTAAACTCAAGTATGATCCTGCTGAATGGCGGCTGTTCATTGATTCGTCAAAAGACAGCATAAAAGGTGTTCTTCTTCATAATGGCAACACATTCGCTACAGTTCCTATTGCTCACTCTGTTATTCTCCAAGAAAAATACGAGAATTTGGCCCTGATTCTTCAGAAGATTCGTTATGATGAGCATAAGTGGATGATTTGTGGAGACTTTAAAATTCTATCCATGCTATTAGGGCAGCAATCCGGTTTCACCAAATATCCCTGCTTCCTTTGCTTGTGGGATAGCCGGGCCCGCGACCTACACTGGGGGAAAAAAGACTGGCCAATTCGGGAGTATTTGAGACCCGGTGAGAAAAATGTTCATGAGAGCTTGGCACCTCGTGATAAAATTCTATTATCACCTCTCCACATTAAGTTGGGTCTCATTAAGCAATTCATCAAGTCCCTTCCAAAAGATGGTGAGTGCTTTCGGTACCTTTGCTCAAAGTTCCCCCGACTTTCTGAAGCAAAGCTAAAGGAAGGAGTGTTTGTTGGCCCTATATAAGGAAACTCATTTCAGATGGAGCATTCGCTGAAACGATGTCTGAGAAGGAAAAAGAAGCCTGGGATTCCTTCAAGGATGTTGTTCTCAAATTCTTGGGGAACAGGCGGGATGAGAACTATAAGGATATTGTTGCCAGGATGCTCAATGCCTTCAAAGAACAAGGCTGTAACATGAGCCTGAAAGTCCATTTCTTGCACTCCCATGTGAACTACTTTCCCGAAAACTTGGGGGCGTACAGTGAAGAACAAGGTGAAAGGTTTCACCAGGACATCAAGGACGCAGAGAGAAGGTACCAAGGAAGATGGAACACCACTATGATGGCTGATTTCTGCTGGTTGCTGCTGCGGGAAACCCCAGATGAAAAATACGCCAAGCAGCGCACCAAGAGAAGCATTCGGGGGAAGAAGAAACGGGCCCACCAGGAGATTGATTGACCCAAGAATGACTTTAAAATCTAAACTGTGTTGACAAATATTGTGTTTTTACTAAACTTTGAAATAAAAATTTGCTAGTTATTACCACAGTGTCGGATCTCATTTATTAGAATTTTATTTTCACACCATCGGGTGTTTGTCTTCATGTATTGCAATGGTGCGGTTTGCGTTTTCTATTCTTACATACATACCTGTACAACATTTTTTGCACATTTCTTTGCTTTGCTTTGTGTCTAACCTCGCTCTTATATGCTCAATGTTTGTGCACATGTATGTGGCTGTTTTAAGTGCAGACAATTTTGCTACCATCACAGTGTGTTTTGTTGACATTACTCTATTCTTATGTGCTGCCTTGTTACAATTTTCTTTATTCTTATTTGAATAACTACTAAACAATTAGTATAAAGAATTCATCCAAGAAACTTTTATCTCGATCGCACTCAATCTGAAACGTTCACCTCAAACTGCTAACCCAATGTAGCAAAAAATCTGTACGTGATGGAGCAAATTGGTTACCAGATTTGGATTCAGCGCACCAAAAAACGTAAAAATCAATCGAAACATTAGAGGCAGTTTAAAAAAAATTTTTTTTAGTGTACCTGTGTTATCGGCAGGCAGGTGCTGGTCTTGTCAGCAGGAGGCGGGTACATACAGGCATATGTTTTTTGACTGCCCCTTGCTTCAGGGCTATTGGCAGAGTATATGGGTTCGGATCCAGAGGATTCTAGATATTCCTTCTGCCCTTTCAATGACTACGTTATTGTTAAGGTGTGCTGAACCTTTACTGGATCTGCCCAAGGGGAAAGCATTTTTGTTGAATTTTATGATAGCTATCACACTTAAGCTTATACTTTCTCATTGGAAACACTTTCGGTCACTGCATTCAGACTGTTGGTGGAATTCAGTGTGTTATTCTGCTAAATTGGAGAAATTGTAAAATAAGCTCCATCATCCGGGCAAAACTGAATTAAATGTGAATAGATGGTTACCTTTAGACCAATACTGTGCCCGTTCTTCTGCCTGCTGAAGGGGGGATACCTGGTAAATAGGCATAGTAGGGTAGCACCTGGATCTACGCCTGCTCCAAACGTTGGATAGTTGGATGATCTGGTGTATAGCAGTTCCTCAGAGAACCGGGGGGAGGGGGGTTGGGGGTTGGGTGGGGGTCTGATTTGTTGTTATGTTTGGTATATTTCTTTTGCTAGCAATTTCCTGTTCTGATCATGGTTACATCTGTTTTGTTTGTCTGTTAAAAGCCTAAATAAAGATTTTAAAAAAAAAACCTATTTAAAGTTGTTAAAACCCAAGAGGATTGTGGAAAATTGCAAGAGGATCTTGATAAATTGGAAGACTGGGCATCAAAATGGCAGATGAAATTTAATGTGGACAAGTGCAAAGTTATGCACCTAGGGAAGAACAACCCAAACTATGGTTACACGATGCAAGGTTTCACATTAGGAACCACCACCCAGGAAAAAGATTTAGCCGTCAATGTGGATAACATGTTCAAACCCTTGGCCCAGTATGCAGCGGCGGCCAAGAGAGCAAATAGAATGCTAGGTATCATAAGGAAAGGAATGGAAAATAAAACAAAAGATATTATAATGCCTCTATACTGTTCCATGGTGAGACCGCACCTTGAATATTGTGTGCAATTCTGGTCGCCGTATCTTAAAAAGGATATAGCGTTATTAGAAAAGGTTCAGAGAAGAGCCACCAAAATGGTAAAGGGGATGGAAGGATACTCCTATGAAGAAAGGCTAAAAAGGTTAGGGCTCTTTAACCTGGAAAAGAGACGGCTGAGGGGAGATATGATAGAAGTCTATAAATTAATGAACGGAGTGGAATGGGTAAACGTAGATCGATTGTTTACGTTATCAGAATATAGAAAGACTAGGGGACATGCAATGAAGCTACAGGGTAAACTATTTAAGACTAATAAAAGAAAATATTTTTTCACCAACGTGTAATCAAACTCTGGAATTTGTTACTGGAGGATGTAGTTAAGGCTGTTAGTGTAGCTGGGTTTAAAAAAGGTTTGGACAAGTTCCTGGAGGAAAGGTCCATTAGCCATTATTAAGAAGGGACCCAGGATATCAATGCTTGACCCAGTACAAGCATTGTGGACCTGTGTCTTTTGGGGAAACTGCTAGGTACGTATGACCTAGATTGGCCACTGTTGGAAACAGGATACTGGGCTTAATGGACCTTGGTCAGACCCAGTATGGCATATCTTATGTTCTTATGTTCTTATTGTTGTGACATACACCATGGAGGTATAGCCTACTGGTTAATACAATGCCATTCTTGGCAGTGTTCATGGGTTCCGTTCCTCATTGTTCCCTCCTGTCATGCCTGTCCTACTCAAATAATGTGCATGCCTATAGAGGTCAAATTTTTGCAGATCTGTGCTTCCAGCCCATAATACCTTCGCCACAATTGCCAACATTCCCTCGGTCCGTCTATATGCATCTGTCAGCTGTGTAGAGTCCTGTCTGCCAGTGCAGGCTGCCACCCCATGTCATGCACTGCTACCCTTTCCTGCATTGTGCCTCTTCATGCTTGCCTCGCCTGTGCCTGATCTGCATGGCACCACCACTCCTCTGTCCACCCATCATTGTAACTATCCTGCCACCTCCGTCTCCACTGGGGGATACGTATTCCCATCGTCTTCCACCAACTGTTTTTCCGGTACTTTACATTGCCAACACCCTGTGCTGTGGTACAGCTGCCTACCATGTTTGTCATCAGTACTGGCAGGCACATGGGATGCCCGCAGATATGGCAGGTCCAGCGGCTCCCAGTTCTCCCTCCTTCACTCACCTGTTCATTGCCTTTCCTTGGTGCTCTATCTAGTGTTAGGGCTACATCTGTCTCTGTTCCGCACAGATCATGCATGTCATCCTGAGGCACCTTGCAGTCCCTAGGGTACACTAACCTAGGACACCATAACCTTGTTAGGCCACCTTAACCTATGGTTCCATAGCCCAGGGTGCCTTCTGCGGTGCCTTGTCCAAGGGTGCCTTGTAACGCTCGTTAGTCTAAGACGCCTTGTAACGCGCGTTAGCTGCTACAGCTTGCTGTAACGATGCAACGCCCACGCCTTTATGTGGGCATCTCTACCTTTACCGCGGAACCTAATGCGAATGACATTACCACAGTTTAGTAAACATACCCCTATGTTTTACTTGAGTTTTCAGCCATTTGGGCTCTGTTGATACAAAGGATGGTCTTATGGGATTTTGACACTGGATTGTAGAGCTGTCCCCTTCTTTCATTCCAAAATTTTCAGCTGTTTATCGACACCAAGTTTAATTTTATTTTCCCTCTTTTTGAGCTACTCATAATTGAGATGTATTTTATTTTCTCCCTAAGTATTGAGTCGCAGGTGCCCTACCTCATCATGTCTTTAGCTGCCATTATTATCAACTTTGCTTTTGCAGTTTCTCTGGCTCGACAGCGGTGGAACGAGGCTTTAAGATTTTAAGATTTTGAATCCTCATGTAGGACTTTTCAATGTCCTTTTTGATATATTTTACTGCTGCGTAAATCTTTCTGCTTTTCATAATGTGACACTGAATGTTTTTATGTTATGTACCTTTTATTTATTTAAACATTTTTATATACCGCCCCTTCCATTGATCAGGGGCATTACATTGAACAAATTTTCAAAACTCAGTTACAGAGAACATGTCAAACTATAATACAATAATACATTAAACTATTTACATGTCATCTAGGCACTTATACATAGGTTTTTTGAATGTTGAGTCTGAATTATTTACAAATCTGTTGACAGAGAAACAGGTTATAGGGGGGTGTTTCTGCCAGGAGGAGGAGGGCGGTGGTGGGAGGTAGGGGCTATCGAGGTAGTGGAAGTGGAGGAATTGTAATACTTACTTAGCAATTGCTGTTTCCTTTCTTCTTACAGCCAAAGAGTGCTGTGAACATCCTTGGTTGAAATAATGGTGTGTTTTACTTTTACTTATGTACTGTTTCTGGTCACACCTAATGAGTACTGCCAATGGTTTTCTTGTAACAAGTTTGTATTGATTTCATATATTGTGTTATTTATGATGATACTTTCTTTGTTTTGTAGGCTGTATTATACACTTGACTACTTCTTACTCGCATTGTTATCACAAGTGGAATCTTCCAATATATGAGACTGGTAATTGTTTTAACAATACGTTTGTTATAACTTTTCTGTGATTAGTGTCTGTCTACATTTTATACCTATATCTTAAATGTGAATTCGTCGGTGTGCATTTCTCCTTTTCCTTTCAATGAATACGATTTAGTTTATTTTTTTGGGATGTTTTTATATAAATTTTTATACAATTATGTATGCATATATGCTTTTGTTTTTAGACCCCTGATGTAGGCCTTAGTGCTGAAACTTGGCCAAGTTGGGTCATCTCAATAAATTTGTTGGTGTGTGATGAAATACTGGTATGGCATGGTCTTTCTTTGCTCCTAGGCTGGACTGTCTTGTATGAAGAGTTTCCTTCTCCTCCCTTTTTTCCTGTGTGAGGCCAGTCCATGACAACTGTTAACAAAACTAGAAAAAAAAAATCCAAAAGTTTGTTTTTCTATTTGCCTGGAAACCTCTAGCAATATTTTGGCCATTTTTTTGTTTGGGTAGTAGCAACAGCCACTTCTTAATTAACAAAATTGCTCTGAAGTGAAAATTGGTAAAAACAAAATGAAAGAAAATGAAAATTATTAAAAACAAAACAAAACAAAATAGAAAAACCTGCAAATGACAGAAAACTAAAGAAAACTTTTATTTTTGCCTACACACCCTTAATGCATACGATGGTGTCATTATCATTGTGAAGGCATTGGTGCAACTTCGCTGTAGGAAGGTGCTGCTGGGCCCATATGGTGATTTATGATATTTCCTATGCAAACTGGAAAACACTTAACAAATTCCCTCCAGGAGGCCAATATTCAGAATCCTTATCCAGATGGTCAACGGGAGGCTATCCAGATAATGGTGCTGACTGAGATGTTCAACGGCATGATGCAGATAGTGACACTGAATAACTCCACAGACCTGATTCAGGCCGGTTTTGGCTGTTTTTTCTAAACGATTAAAATGGAGGACCTACTTCAAGAGAAGGTTTTTTTCCCTCTCATTGTAGGTGATTCAACAAAAATATTGGGATTGTTCATTGTACTTTGGAGTATTCGGTCTGTAATATGTGAGATCAGTGAATGTTTACCTTATTTTTTGGAACATTATTGTGGTAACATTGTTTGGGCTTTATTTTTTACTTTAATTAGGATATGATTATTGGCACCTTTATAAACAATTCAAATCACTTTGAGTAGAAGAACCACATTCCCATTGCAGCAAAATTAGATGCACCTGTGATCAATTGTCAGTACTCACATAACTTGAATCAACCAACGAATGATGTATCTAATGTTTAAAATGGCCACATTCACTGCCTTTTTCATTTTTGCAATGGTGAAGGAAAGAGCTGCCTGAGACTGTCAGAAAAGCCATTATCGCCAAACATCAAAGGTGTACAAGGTCATCGCCAAAGAGCTTGGGATTCCTTTGTCTACAGTTCGCAATGTTATTAAGAAGTTTTCTGCTCAAGGAACT
Organism: Ichthyophis bannanicus; assembly: GCA_033557465.1. NCBI lineage: Eukaryota > Metazoa > Chordata > Amphibia > Gymnophiona > Ichthyophiidae > Ichthyophis > Ichthyophis bannanicus. The sequence continues at coordinate 1,076,998,340 of CM066032.1, forward strand.
GTTGAAAACATCCCAGGAGGTGGTGGGAAGAGGAAAATGAATCCAAGAAGTCTTCAAAGTTTAGTGCAAACTGTTGTAAAAACACCACGTACAACATCCAAAAAGTTTAAGGCTGACCTGGAGCAATCTGGAGTGGTGGTTTCAACCTGCACCATACGCTGCCACACACTAAACAAAGAAAAACTTCATGGGCGAAATCCAAGGATGACCCCAGTGCTCAAAGACAGACATAAAAAGGCATGCCCGATAGTTGCTCAAACCCACCTTGAGAAACCACAATCCTTCTGGGAAAATATACTGTGGACAGATGAAACCAAACTTGAGCTCTTTGGCAATGCAGACCAGCGATACATTTACAGGCAAAAAATTGAAGCTTACAAGAAAAAAAAACACTCTTCCTATATAGTTAAATATGGTGGAAGTTCCATAATGTTGTGGGGCTGTTTTGCTGTCTCAGGAACTGGAGGCCCTGAAAGCAGTAAAGGAATTATGAACTACCAAGGTATTTTGGAGCAAAATGTGCTACCTAGTGTCAGAAAGCTAGGTCTGGGTCAAAGGTCATGGGTCCTCCAGCAGGACAATGACCCAAAACATGCATCCAAATGTACAAAAGAATGGTTAAAAAGGAATAAATGGACTGGCCAGCAATGAGTCCTGATCTGAATCCACTTGAGAACCTTTGGAAAGAGCTGAAATCTGCCATTGGTAAAAGAAATCCTGGAAACATTCATGAGCTGGAACAAATCACAGTAGAAGAGTGGGAGAAACTACCAGAAGACAGATATATGAAACCTATAGATGACTTTGGAAGCTGTCATCACTGCCAAGGGTTGTGCTACCAATTATTAGTGAAGGGTACCATTAATCCTGCCCAGGTCATATTTTGCTTTTTTCTCAGAAATTACCATGCTTAAGTTGCACAGACATCCTTTTTTTATTGTATAACTTTGAATATGACTATTACAATATTATGATAACATACAGTAGGAATATTTCAAATTATTTCTCAAGATATTGTACACAACATACCTAAAATGAAAGGGTGCCAGTAATGTTGATCACAACTGTAAGTGCTGCCGCCGCTGTCAGCTCTGGAGAGGGGCAGCAGCAGGTGCCCCCAGAGGGCAGGACTGCCGGCGACCGCTTAGTTTGACTAACGGAAGCACTAGCCCTGCAGGAATGTTTGTTATTATCTGTAGCTTTTCAGATGAGTGGCTGATGATCTATTTACTGTCAGAGAATAGTTGTTGCTGCCAGTCTGCACTATTGTTTAACATTATCCCCCTATGTATATTTAGCAATGAGGTACATGAGGCAACATGCTCAATTCTGTTGTCAGACGTGTGCATAGTGAGAGCCTTGAACATTAACACATGCCAGCCACAGTATTTACCAACTGACAATAAAAGACCTATAACATTTCTATTTCTAGATGTCTTATAAAGCGTAGTTACTCACCTGTAACAGATGTTGTCCGGGGACAGCAGGAATCAGTCCTCACATATGGGTGATGTCAGTGCCGACAGAGCCCTGGTGGAAACATTTATTTATTTATTTATTTTAGCTATTTAACATAAATTTATATACCACTCCTTCCCAAGATCAGGAACAGTTTACATTGAAACTTCAATAACTATGTACATACAACTTCTATAACAATATTAGGTATAATCATGGTAACATTAATAATAGCTATGTACAGTATTACAGTTTTTGTCATAGAAGAGACACTGAGCTAGTGGCATTATTTATGATGCACTTAAGGATGCTCATGGGTGCTGCCATACTGCTCAATAAAAAGATGCATTTTCAGGTCTTTGCGGAACTGCTATAAGTCTTTTATAGCTCTTACAGTAGATGCTGGGGCAACATATGAAAAAGCCCTTGTGCTGGTATAGTTTTTCATGGAGTGAACGTGATGGGGTATGGCTAAAGGGTTTTGAGTGAAGTTTCTTATTATTCTGGAGTGAGGGGGCTGTAAGTAGCCATGCTAGAGGTGTTGTGGCAATATTATTAAGATGCTTGAAAATAATTATTAAGTATTTGTATTTTATCCTTGATCCGCTTGGTAACCAGTGAAGGTTATGGAGTATTGGGGTAATATGATCGGTGCGTTTTGCCTTAAATATTATACATGCAGCAAGACTTTGGGCTAGTTGCAATTGGTGAATGGTTTTCTTGGGTAGACCTTGGAGGATACTATTACAATAGTGAAGATGTAGCATTATTAGTGCTTGTAGGACAGTTCTGAATTCATTTTCTTCAAAGTAGTGGTCTTAGATGTTGACTTGTACATAATTTAAAGTAAACAACTCTGGTGACTGATTTTATATGTGCTACCATGTTTAACATTTGATCTAGGATAACGCTAAGACAGTTCATCTCATTTTTGACCTGAATTTCAACACCTTGTATCTATTTTATTGGTAGATTGATTGTTTATGTTATCAGAATACAGAAAGAATAGGGGACATGCAATGAAGCTACAGGATAAACTATTTAAGACTAATAAAAGAAAATATTTTTTCACTCAACGTGTAATCAAACTCTGGAATTTGTTACCAGAGGATGTAGTGAAGGCTGTTAGTGTTGCTGGGTTTAAAAAAGGTTTGGACAAGTTCCTGGCGGAAAGGTCCATAAACCATTATTAAGAAGGGACCCAGGATATCAATGCTTGACCCAGTACAAGCATTGTGGAACATGTGTCTTTTGGGGAAACTGCTAGGTACGTATGACCTAGATTGCGCACTGTTGGAAACAGGATACTGCGCTTGATGGACCTGGGTCTGACCCAGTATGGCATATCTTATGTTCTTATGTAGGGTTAAATTTCGGGTTTCTGGAGACACAGGGGTATGTTTACTAAACCGTCTTAATGTTACCGGTGCTAGTTGCAGTGTTAATGTGAAGATTGCCATATAAGGTAGTGGGCATTCCGGCGGCAAGCTAGCAAGAATCTGTATCGCACGATAGAGGGCGCCTTGGCTCATCAACGCGCGGTAACCTTAAGTCCATGCCAGTGGTGTGTGAGGTGCTATAGAGATGTAGCCCACTGGTTATTACAATGATTGTGGAGGCAGAGGTCATGAGTTCAATCTCACAGTGGTGTTATTTAATAAGGCTGTCTGAGGGACTTCCTTTTAATTTAAACCAGTGCTGCCAGCAAAACCACCCTCACAGTGTCGTAACCTAAGGTGCCTCAAAGGGCGCCCTATAAGGTGCCCCATAGGGTACTTTATAAAGTGCCCAGTCCACCAAGGCACCCTATAATGTGCTCTATAGGGTGCCCTATAGGGCGCCTTATGAGGCACCTTAGGTTACGGCACTGTGAGGGTGTTTTTGCTGGCAGCACTGATCTCAATTAAAAGGAAAAGCCTCAGACAGCCTTATTAAATAACACCACTGTGGGATCTAACCCATGACCTCTGCCTCCACATTCATTGAAATAACCAGTGGGCTACATCTCTATAGCATCTAACACACAGCTGGCGGCTACAGAAAGACTGCAGGTCACCACACAAACTGTCTGTTGTGGTTACTGGGATAGGGTAAACCCACCCTTACCCATGATGCACATGCAGATCAGCAGCCTACATCTGATCACAAGATGGGGTATGCGCCTCTATAGCTCCCCGGCCTGGTAGGGGGAACTGACCGTGTGTGTTACTGGCACAGAGTAGCTACAGACCGTGACATTGCACAGTTCCTGTGCTCACCCTGAGGGTGAGGTGGTGCACCCAGCACCATGTCCGCAGCACATGGCATGGCTGAGATAGGCTGTGCTGCAGGTCCCCATCAGTGCCAGTGTGTGATAGGTAGTCCTTGCAGACACACCTAGGATACACTTGTGTCCATCTGTATTTCCCAGTCATGTTTAGCCCTTGTGGACTATGATGCACCCAGAATAGTGCATATCCTATGTGGTTGCCATGGCCACATGTTATAAGAGAAGGGTGTTGTTTGGACCCAAAAGCGGATTATGTAGCACCACCCAACCCACACTCTGTCGGTCAGGGTGGGAGACAGGATCTCCCACCAACAGATCCACATTCTACATCTCTGCAATGGGGGCAGTAGAGGGGACCATCAATCCCAGTCCTGCTGGGGAATAGGCACCCTACAGGGCAGTCAATGCAGAGCTATATGCATAACATAGGGCACTAGCAGACAGGTAGTAGGCCTGGAAAAGCTCAGCTGCCCCCCACCACTATCTGATATTGACCAGCAGAGGGCACAGCCAGTCTCCACCCACTGCACGGTGTTCCAGCCATACACATGCTAACTGCAGACAGTCTACTAGCTAATACATAGTGCATGCTCCTGGAGGAACTGTGTGTACCCAAAAATGGTATGTGATCACACACACCAAGCATGTATGTCAGTGACTGGGCCCCAGAAAAGAAAACTCATAGATAGCACTTGAAAGAAATAGTGTATAGCACTATGGGGGAACCTAGCCATGCCATGGTCACTGCTCAGTCAGGGTGAGAGTGACCTCCCAGCATGACATGCTGTGGCCACCCTGTTCATGCAGGTGGTGGTCGGGCACTACAATGTTCCAGCCATTGCCCTATGCCCTGTGCAGATGCATCCTGCCCAGACCGCTGTGTCCGGGTCATTCCCACAATATCTTGCTTCTCATTATGCACATTGGCAGGCTAACACTGGAGACAGTGCAAGCATTGGGGGCTCAGTAAGGTGTAGGCAGCCACAAAACACTGGGTAGACATACACACACTCCCACACCTATGTCAGCATTGTGCAAAGAGAGAGGTGGTTGGCAGCCCTGGCTGCCACACCAGTCCTGTGCACAGTGCAGGCATTGCTATGGTACTCAATACTGTTAGGGTCACTCTCCGGGGTGGTAAACACTGTCAGTAACAAAATATGAAACACACTCCACATATATCAAAAGGTTGCTATGATGAATATCGGTTAACAAATTGTGTGTAATGTAGGATCTGTTATCTGACATTGATCATAGCAACCTTTTGATATATGTGGAACATGTTTCCATGTTTATGACGGCATTGCTAAGGTATGCAGGTACTAGTACTAGGTAGATGTTGCTCTGCGCAGGGCCCAACAGCCTGACTCTCCATGAGGCTTTGGATAGTGGAGACTATGGGTGTGGGTGTTTGTGGCCCTGTTGGCCTATGTCTCTAGGGCAGAGCTACTCAAATCCAGTCCTGGAGGTCCGCAACCCTGCAGGTTTTCAGGATATCCCTAATGAATCTGCATGAGATATATATGCATTAGATATATCCTGCCAACCTGACTGGTTTGTGGCCCTCCAGGGCTGGATTTGGAGACCCCTGCCTTACACCTCTGTCATTTAAGATTGTGAGTGGGCAAGGTGCAGATGTCGAAGACATCAAAAAAGTTAGATAGAATTTGTCACATTCCTTCTCGTGTCTCACCACAACCAAAATATTGTCTATTAGGTGGTGGTGAGAATCGAGGAGGAATGTGACACATTCTATCTACCCTTTTGGTTTGAAGGTTCTTTTAATTGTGTTATTTGGGTAAGGAGAGCAGCATCTGAGATAATGGAGTTCCAATTGTGAACAGTATCATCCAAGTCTTTGAGCAAGATATCTAGTTGAGGGAGGGAACTATTTAAGAAGGAATCTTTATCGAATTGTTTGAATTTTTATTCTGAGTTATTGGTGGAGTGTTTTCCGTAGATTGCTGGGCACTGCAGGCAGAGTAAATTTTAAGATGAAGGGGTCCGTCCAAGATAAAGGGAGAGCTGCAGGTCTGGAAAAGTGTGGTTTTTGTGTGATTTCATTTTGAAGGAATATAAGATCTAATATATTACCTTTTCTATGGGATGGGACCTGAACCACTTGTATAAAACCTATATCTGTCAATTGCATGAATTAATACTCTGATAATGATATCACGAAAGTCTAGCTATATCAAATATTGCAAAATCATTCATATTAAACTTTAGAATTACTCCCAGCAACGTAGGTCTCAGACTAGAGGGCGTAGTAATTATTCAGACTTATAATATATATTCTGAAAATCGCTCAAATTGCATCAATGACCTTTGCAAATATAACGTTGCCTGAGAATTTTTTAAAATTATAAATTAGTAGAGAACTCAAAATTTGTGCTTAGCTGTTAACATCTTCCCCAACGCCACCTTCTGCGCCAGATCTGCGTTTCACCGTTCTCCGGTTTCTTCAGGGGGTTGTGTAGAAAGTACTATCTCTGGTTTCTTCAGAGGATTATGTAGAAAGCACTGTTCTCAATCAAAACTCTGGAACTGAACAATTTTACAATGTTCTTCTCTCTCACCATATGTGTTCAATCCATGTCCGAGCATACCGGCTTACATTATACCTTAAATGTATCTTGATTTATGAGCAGACAAAATATGTGTTTATGGAATCCGATCAATTGAATGTGTTTTTGAATAGCAAAGAAGTTGGATAAAATGTTGTTACTTCCTTTCTAAGTTATAGGGTTAGTAGTTGTTTTTTTTATTGCAGGCCCAGTTTATATTAAGGTGGATTTGTGTTATTTCTTTGTTTTTGGTCCTTTCGCTTCCCTTGATGTGGACTTGATTGTAATTCCTGTTTCATTTTTTGAAATAAAGATTGTTAAATGAAAAAAAAATATATTTTACCGTAAGATGTAACATATACATTGCCAAGAAAACCCAGAGGTAGCTGGGTTGCTATGAGTCAACACTGACTTGATGGCACTTTAAAAAAAAAAGATGTAACATAAATATCGTTCAATAGAGACTGCGTGCAAGTTTTTAAATTTGAATGATTGGATACCTGTTGAGAGTCCCGGTTTTGAGAAGCAAGTTAAGGAATAACATGTGAGGTATAACCCCTGATGTATCCGCCTCAGGTCCATGCCAAAGGGCCCTCTGGTGAGGCCCTCAGGCGTGGGCACACCTGGAGTATGTTGCCTTTTAAATGTTGCCGACTGCTTGATCTTTGCCTTGGTGGGGGGAGCGGGAGGGGCTTGTAACTCCTACTTCCACCCCTGATCCTGGATTGAGCCCCGATGAAGCATGGAGAGTCTGGAAGCTGAAGAGGCTTTGTGCAGGAGCATGCTACTTTTTAAGTGTTGCCAGCTGCTTTATCTTTGCCTTAGCAGGGGGAGCAGGAGGGGATTGTAGCTCCCGCTTCCACCCCTGATGCTGGATTGAGCCCCGATGAAGTGTGGAGAGCCTTTGGGAGATGCACCACACATGCATGGTCCCCTTCTCACTCAAGGGTGCCATCTTGCTTTTCTGGGGGAAACTAGACAGATGTTGGGAGGGCTCCATGGAAAAAAGAAGACTGAGGCAAGATGGCACCCTTGGGCAGGAAGGGGACCACGCATGAGTGGTGCATCTCCCAAAGGCTTTCTTTGAAAGCTGGGGAGATACATCTGCGGGGGCTCCATCGGCGCCAACATAACCCATATGTGAGAACTGACTTCCTGCTTATTCCCGGAGAATTAGGAGTATTCTGATTTTCACTTATAACCCTCCCTACTGAGCAAAATATCTTTCAGCTGTAACTGAAAAACAGACCTGTCTTGTGGGCGATATCATCCAACTGTTCCATGATACTCTCATCCGAGTATCTCAGCTCCCAGAGACAGTGGAATCAGGCTGCTACTTGCAACCTTCTCCACTTTTCGCCTACTTTCATGAGAACAAATAGAAAGGAAATAGCTATCCCAGTGGCTGCCACTGAATACTGCAAACCCTGGAAGGAGCTGTGACTGGCGCCTGGTGAGCTCCCTCAGCTGCTGTCTTGATTAGCCCCCTCTACTGCCCATAGCATAACTGGCTGCCTCCCATTGGAAGTGAATGTGGAACAATTGAGAGTAATGGGAGCAGGTTAGAGTGGATGGTGAAGGACTGTTGGGAGGGAAGGAGAGTACTGAGGCTATGTTGGGAGGATGTGACAGGTATTGTTTATAAGCTTTCAAGATCACAAAAACAAACAAAGGCTCTTTCCTCAGAAGGCGTCTGAAGTAGTGACTTTTAAGCAAGTCCACTTGTATTTATTATGAAGAAAACAGTTTTATAATTTAGTAACTCTCCTTTCTAACATGGCTGCTGGAGATGTAAGACCTTCAGAGCAATGTTCCCTCTAATTTTCTGTAGGCTGTGTGCGCATAAAATATCAGCGGTGCAGCTTTTGAAGGAAGGTTAAATTTTTGTGCGCCACATAACGACACTCGTAGTTATATATATTAAAATTTGACTACACGTCAGAATACAGTATGTACACCACATTGATTGCACTAGAAAATATTATAGAACTTGTGAAAACCGTAAATACACAAAAACTTTTAAATTTTAAGACGTCTGTGTTGTTTTCTATCAGAATCAGAACCGTAATTTTTGTGCGCTCTGTTATAAAGTATGTGCGCTCGCTTGGCAAGGTGTGTGCGCGCGCACACGCACACAGCTTAGAGGGAACAGTGCTTCAGAGTCACCTTGACTGATGTTGATGAGTCTGATGAAATATATTGTCCCCACTACCTCAGGCACAAACCTAGACTGTAAGCGCACTGGGGATAGGACAATATATACTGTATCTGAATGCAATGGCCTTGAGGTACTACTGAAAACGGCGTGAGCTAAATCCAAAATTCCCAATGACTCAGAACCACAGTAAAATTAGCTCATATGTTAGCAGCAGAGTCCAATTAGTATGGATCTAACATCTGGACAAAGTTGGATGAGCTTCAGAAAATTCAAAGAACATTACACTACCCCTAGTCCTCTCTTCTCTCTCAGTTGGAGATAGTTCATAGGAAGCTGAAAAGAGTTTGCCATCCCAGTTTACAGGCTGCCTACTGTATCCCAGCGAACACAACACCGTCATCTACAGCATATGAAGGGCTTCTGATGCTTAATGAAAACATTTAAAACTTGAAACAGAATGGGATTATTCTTTCTGAAAATGAATTAACCAAAACCACAGCTAGTAGTTTTGTTTGCACTTTGAAAAGAGTAATAAACATGGATTTTCAGTAATTCCAAAAACACTTAGGGGTATGTTTACTAAACTGCACTAATGTGCGCGGCGCACATTAGCGTGCGCTAAGGTACCTTAGCGCATGCTAATGATGCGTTACGGGGCAGAAATGTGCCCCACAAAGGTGTGCGGCGCACTAAAGTGCACGCTCATGTGCGCGGCGCGCTAATGTGCGATAAAGGAGTGGAAAGGCTCCCGGAGGGCGGAGGAAGGCTCCCCAGGGGCGGAGAGAAGGGGTCAATGGGTGGAGAGTGGGAGGGGAGAGGCTCCCCGCACATGAGCGAGGCTGAAATACAAGGCAAAAAATACCGCGAGTGAATACCTCGCGGTAGAGCTGATTTAAAGAGAAGAGAAACCATTTCTGTCAGCAATGTACAGCAAAACCAGGGAAACCTACAAAACAGTGATAAGTGTGATACATGTGCACGGAACAAAAGTGCAAATAAACATTGAAAATGACCCCAACAAAATAAAATAAAATTATACTCAAGCTGGGCAATAGTGATAGTAATGGGAAACATCAAAAAACACTCCCAAGAAAGCCGCAAAAAATAAATATGAATTTTAGAAGGGGCTACGCTCCGTCCCCATACAAGGTGAATGATCCCACAGTGAAACAGCACTGATCAGGGTTTCCCTCTCCATTGGACAGGTTACCTATGGCATGCACATGTTCCACAACAGCAGGGCGGGCAGGTCGGAATGGGCAACTGGACAGATGCTGGGAAAGGGGATACAGAGGGCTGCAGGCGGCACATGCTGTGGTGCAGCTGGGGCACAGTGTGGACTAGGCAGATGCCTAGATGGCACTTAGGAATGCTGAAACTGAACAGCAGCCAGACAGCAACTGATGAGGGCCCAACATGGGCACAAGAGTGTTTAGCACAGTGTCACAGGGGATAGTACCCAGCAGGTACCCCCAAGGGCACAGAACATTGGCAGGCGGTGATTGGGGGACATGCGGACAGATATGCAGGCACCCCTACCCCAGAACCCGCACCATAGGCAGCCGCCTACCCGCACAAAGGATGGCCTGAGACTGCGTACCACCAGCACCACCAGCAGAAGGGCGTCAGCATGGTGGCACAGGGGTACTGGAGGTGGAGGGGGGCAGTGGCAGCTGCCCAGAGCAGACCATGGCCTAGCCCTGTGTAGGTGGGTGCAATGCACTGCAACAGACAGGCCCTGCCGGACAAACAGTCATGTTATCATCAGGGAATGCACTGTCTCTGTGGCAACACGGTGGTGCAGTGCACACAACCAGCGTGTTTGGAGACAGAAGGTCACAGGTTCAAGACGAACCGTTATTGCAGAGAACATAAGCATGGCTCAAACACCTCTATTTTACCCTACAGAGCACAGACACCAGAAACATGCACATTACCTAGAGCAGATTCCCCCAAATGCAGTCCTGGAGGGTCACAAATCCTTCAGGGTTTATGCTGTCTCCAATCTAAGGATGGAGCGGTACTGGTGGTGGAGGTGGCAGCAGCTGGTGGCCACAGCAGACCATGGCCTAGCCCTGTCCAGGTGGGTGCCGTGCACTGCAACAAACAGGCCCTGTTGGATGTACAGTCATGGACTCCCCAGGGAATGCAGCATATCTGTGGCAACACGGTGGTGCAGTGCACACAGACAGTGTGTGCAAGAACAGACGGTCACAGGTTCAAAGCCCAGCGTGGGCTACTGCCAATCCAGTCCACATATTTTTCCCACAACTAAACTGTGATAGTAAGGACAAACCTTTATTGCAGAGAACATACGCATGGTTAATACGCCTGCATTACCTAGAGCAAAGTCTCCCAAATGCAGTCCTGGAGGGCCAAACACCATTCAGGTTCCATGCTGCCTCTAATAAAGATGCCTGTTCTGCATATCTATGCACCACCCCCATGGTATGCAGATGTATCTCATGCATATTCATGAGGGACAGCATGAAAACCCGAACAGTGTTTGGCACACCAGGACTGGAGTTGGGAACCTCTGCTGTAAAGCAGCAGCCAACAGGGGCAGACACACCCACACCCACACCCACAGGCCCCATTAGCCAATGCCTCCTGGAGAGGCAGGACATTGGGCCCTGCGTGCATCTCCCAATACTAGCACTTGCATACCTTAGCAATGCCACCCTACACCTGGGTATACGGTACACACCTATCAAACATTTGCTATGATTACTGGCAGATAGCAATTCCTACGTTAAGCACAGTTTGCTGATTGAGCTCCATCATAACAATCTTTCTGATGTCTGTGGTGTGTGCTTCAGGTCTGGTCTCTGACAGTGTTTACCACCCTGGGGAGTGACCCCCAACAGTATTGCGTACCATATCCATGCCTGTACTGTGCCCAGGACTGGTGTGGTGGCCAGGGCTGCTAAACTCCTCTATAGTAGCACAATACTGGCATAGGTGTGGGGGTGTGTGTCTGTCTATCCAGTGTGTGGTGGCTGCAAACACCCTCCACAGCCCACACTGCCAGCACTGTTGCCAGTATTGGCCTGCCAATGTGCATAATGAGGAGCAAGGTACCATGGGTATAGCCCGGACAGGGTGGCCTGGCCAGGATGCATCTGCACAGGGCATAGGGAAATGGCTGGGACATTGTAGTGCCTGGCCACCACCTACACAGACAGGGTGGCCACAGCATGTCCTGCTGGGAGATTACTCTCACCCTGACTGTGCAGTGACCACGGCATGGCTAGGCACCCCCATAGTGCTATATAGTATTTCTCTCATGTGATATTTATGGGTTTCCTTTTGGGGCCCAGTCACTGATTTATCTGCTTGTTGTGTATGCTGACATCCTAGTTCTGGGTGCATGCATTTCCACCAGGAACATGCACTATGGACTAGCTAGCAGACTGTTTGCAGCTGGTATGTGTCATGATGGAGCGCCTTGCAGGGTGTGGTGTGGTGGGGTGCAGCTTAGCATATCCAGGCCTAATGTCTGTCTGCTATTGTGTTATGGATGTGTACAGAGCTGCATTGAATGCCCTGTAGGTGTCTGTTCCCCAGCAGGACCGGGGTTGATGGTCCCCTCTACTGCCACCATTGCAGGGAGGTAGAATGTGGATCTGTTGATGGGAGACCCTCTTTACCACCCTCAGCCCTGGAGGAGGAGGGTGGTGGTACATGATCCTCCTAGGGGTCCATAGGGGCTACACCTGACTGAGACATACAGATATATCCAAGGTATGTCTGCAGAAACTACCTAGCTCACACATTAGCACTGCTGGGGACCTGCAGCATGGCCTATTTCTGCCATGGAAGGTGCTGTGGAGCTGGTGCTGGGCGCCCCACCGCACACTCAAGGTGAGCACAGTATCCACACAATGTGACGGTGTGTAGCTACTCTGTGCCAGTAACACACATGGTCAGTTCCCCCTACCAGGCCGAGGTGCTGTGGGGGTGCATACCCCATCTTGTGTTCATCTGTAGACAGCTGATTTGCATGTGCAGTGCATCATGGGTACGGGTGGGCTAACCCTATCCTGGTGACCACAGCAGACTGTCTGTGTGGTGACGTGCAGTCCCTCTGCAGCCAGCCAGGGGCTTGCTAGCAGCTGTAGAGCTGTAGCCCACTGGTTACTTCACTGCCTGTGGAGCCAGAGATCATGGGTTCAAACCCACAGTGGGGTTGTTTGATAGGGCTGCCCAAAGCATTATCTCATTTTAATGTACATTATTGCTGCCAGCAAAAACACCCTCAGTGTACTGTACCCATAAGGTGCCTCAGAGGACGCTCTATAGGGCACCTTATGGTTACCGTCCATATAAGGTGCACTATACGTTATCCTGTGGAGCGACTTATAGGGTGCCCTATAGGGGACATTATAGGGTGCCGTGGCGGACAGTGCACTTTATAATGTGCCCTCTGGGGTACCTTATGAGGTGCCTTATGCAGCATCTTATGTTACAATACTTTGAGGGTGTGTTTGCTGGCAGCACTAATTAAAATAAAAATAAAATGCCTCCTAAAGCAATATTACCCATAGCAGGTAATGCCTCAGCCAGCCTTCTTCATTAGGCACAGTGGGGGATTGAACCCATGACTCCTGCATCATTGGTCAGTGTCTTAACCATTGTGCTACACTGCTGCTCCTCCTTGTATGTCAGCGCACCTACTTAAGATTTTCATTCGTTACACTGCACAGTGCTGCCATCACAAACAGTGCTGTGACCTTGCGGTGCCTCATACGGCACCCTATAAAGCGCCCTATAAGCAACATTCTAGGGTGCCTTGGCGGACAGTGCACTTTAAAATGTGCCCTCTGGGGTACCTTATGGAGCGCCTTATGTTACAGTGTTTTCAAAGTGTGTTTGCTTGTAGCAGTAATTAAAATAAAATTAACATGCCTCAGACTGCAATATTACCTATAACAGGTAATGCCTCAGCCAGTCTTCTTCATTTGTCACAGTGGGGATTGAACCCATGATCCCTGCACTATTGGTCAGTGTCTTAACCATTGTACTGTGGCTCTGTTCCTGTGCTTGCACATCAGCGCGCCACTTATGCTTCCCGCGCAAGTTTCTCATGCGCTAATGTGCACGGCGCACAGCACACATTAGCGCATGATTAATCCCGGTTTGCTTTTATCAGACTGAAATGCCCACTCCTTATATGGCATCCCACACACTAGCGCGGCGCACCTAACGGGGTTTTAGTAAACATACCCTTTAGCAATCAATATTCAGAAGCCCATATCTGGATGACCACCGTGGTTATCCGGGTAAGGGCAGGGTGTGAGATATTCAGCAACACTATTTGGATAATGTAGCACAACTCTGCCACAGACTGCCCCAGGAATATCTAGAGAGTGCTGGGCCGATCCATGGGCAGAACTACAGCAGAGACAGCCACTATCCAGATAATTACCAGCCTTATGCCGATAGGAGTGATTATCAGCCACTGTCCAGATAATTTAGAATAGAACAAAAGCTATCCTAAATGCTATCTGGCTAGCAGCTGAAAATCGCAGCTATTCAGACAATGGCGGCGATTATCTGGAGAGTGGCCATGCAAACCGGAAATTCAGCGGCAGCCAATATCTGGCTAGTGCCACTGAACAATGGCCACATAGGGGGTCAGTATTTAATCATGGAAGGAACAGGGGCTTTTTTAAAGAGCAGCTGCTGTGCTTAAATTAAGTCCAGATATTTTAGCACTGGCATGCAGATCATTAATCAGATAAAGTTATGACAGCCTTTTTGCCATCCTAACTTTATCTAGCTAGTTAACGGACTGAGTATTGCAACTCTGTCCGCACTCTACCCATGAGCCATCCCAGCACTATCCGGATAATGCCAAGGCAGTCAGAAGAAATATTTATCAGCTATGCACTATCAGGTGCTATAAACTGGATAAATGTTTTTGAATAGTGGCCCCTTAATTACCAGCAAAATAAACATCTAAATTTAAAGTTTATGGGCCATAGATTCAGATGCCCTTCACAATATATGATGCTTTGTTGGTTGGCATTTTTATTTTACAGCGTGCAGTAGGTAAATGTTAGCCTTCCCCCTGCCCTATGCTCACCGTGTGCAGTGGGACAGTCTAATAGCCGCTGTGCGGCCTGTGGCGACACTTTATCAGAATAAGAGAAGGGGGATGGCAAGAAGAAGCCATGGGGTGGGGGGTGCATTGGAAGGAACTGAGTAATGTTGGCGGGTTGCCCCATTACAATGGCTTTTGCCATGATGCCAGATCAGAATTTGTATCTCAGGACTTAAAACGTTGGGCGGGACAGCTCTACCTAACATAACTTGTGATGAAACCCATCTCCGCAGCAACAAATAACAAATGAGGTGCTGAATTTCAAAGATTTACACATCTGAGTGATTTGTGATACAACTGGGCTGGCTTTCTTTGCCCAGCTGAGGCCGAACTCTCCAGCACAAGAGTCATCCGTGCGGGGTCCTGATTAAGGTGAAGGGCTACTGTAGAGTGAGAACACCGTGCTGTGTATAGACTGATTTCCGCTGCTAAGGGCCCGGCTTTGCTAACTTTCACCAAGGCAGTATGACTCCATACTACCTTGTCCAAAGAGCATGACATTCACCCCCAGAAAGCATTGACCCTCCGAACACAGCACCTACAGAACAGCCAGCAAAACTGTTTTAAACTGTGAAATAAATGCAGCTTTCATCTGCTGAAGAACTGAAAAGGCTTTCGAATAATATTCCCTAAGACCTCACCTCTAAAAGAAGACAAGAAATAAATAAAAAACACTTAAGAACATTTTATTATTGTCAAAGTTTTGCAGTGAAAAGCTCTCGTGACTGACATGAAACCATTAGAATTGAAGCAAAGCTTATACATCAGTAGTGAAAAGCGTCCTTCACAGTTTCACTTCACATGTCCTGCCGCCATGACCAGGACACACATCCAGCCTTTTCAATTTGAAGTTATAGTATAAAAGATTTGTCTTAGACAGCATGTAAAGGATGAAATTATTAAAATACAAAGATGCAACTGATATATAATAAATTAAAAGCTTTTTTAAACATTTCTTTCCATATACAAATAGACACTTTTTTTTCTGAAGCTTACTATACAGGCATTCATGGCTAAACTAAACATTTACAGGGGCTTATTTGAACATGTAAAAGAGGATCCTTGCCTAGCATGATAGTTGCTTGGAAAGTAAAGAGAGTCTTAGCAGCCTGTGATACTTCTCAAAGGACCCAACATCACAAAAATGTAGTTCATGACCCTTTGAGAAAACACGGGCCCCATCTTAACCTGTGCAGTCTGCAGAGTTCTTGGAATACATCACCTCTTTTGTTGAAAAGGACTTGCAGCCTCTTAAGGCCCCAGCTTTCTGTGGCACTAACAAAGAGCATTGGAATTGTATGTGGAAATAAAGCAAACTCGTAACACGAAGCAGAAAATAAAGTGAGTCTATGCACAAACATATATAGTGAAGTATATCCGTAAGTTCAGTCTGTATTGTGAATACGTTCCATAGTTAAATCTGTTCTGGGATATTTTCTAACTACCCTTCAGCCAGAAAGTAATACTGTGGCATAATCTCTCTCTTTGATTCTGTGGGGAAACAAGTAGATATTTAGAGAGATGGAATGCCCTAAATATTTTTAAAAAATTTAAAAAAGCCCACATACAGAGACGCACACAGACCTGTGTATATACAAATGAGATTAAAGTTAAAGATGGAAATAGACACACGCTTATATGCAGGAATTATTACATATGTAAATTAAATATATGTTGCTCGTATTAATTTCTGAAAAAATGCACAAATATTAGTTTTAGTTGATTCACAAAAAAGGACAATAGATAATTAACAGACAAATAGACTACTGTATGGTCTAATGGTTGTGGATCATTCCCAAAATCAACCTATTCTTTTCAAAGGCTTCCAATGAAATGTTTGCTTCAGCAAATGATATCCCATCAGATGACTCAAAAAATATTCTCCAGCAGTTCTTAATGAGGTTATTAACTCAAGTGTGCTGGTGAGAAATATGGATACGCATTAGTGAATGGAAGTCAATAATATCTGTCTTCAGTCAGTCTTCCTTGTGTCTTCTTCCCCTTCCCTCTTTTGCCTTTTTCTTATCTTGTGTTTTGTCTATCTTAATTAGATTGCAAGCTCTAATGAGCAGGAAACGTCTTTATATACGTATGTCTGTACAGTGCTGCATACGACTTGTAGCGCTATATAAATGATTAATAGTAATAGTAGTTTATGAAAGATTTTCTTTACAAACTATTTCTAAATGGTATTTAGCTAGGGAATGGTACTAAGATAGCTCTTCTTTAAAATTCATGATTTCTTCTACCACATTGTTGAAAAGAAAAAGGATCATCAACACCAATCTGACAAAGCTGATTGTAACTGGCCTACACCCTGGTTCAGACTTCCCACCACCACTGTGACACATATCTAATGTTTTTTTTTTTCATACTTGTTTTCCAAAGTTAAATGGTTCTAAGCTGATCTGTGAAAGAGTTGTCAAAGTTGTCTAGAACCATGACTGAAGTTAGGGTACGATTTCATTTTAATTTCTTGTAGGAAAAGTGGTCTTTTAAGATGAACATGACTGTGTCTGTTCTGCACCAAATGTTCGGTCATACCCCTGCTCCAACCCCCTCCAAAACTCTTAACTATTTACAATATTCATTCAGATTTCCACCAAGGACAACAGACTACATAGTGTTTCCCTGCTCATATTTTTTGCATGCCCTGCATACGCCAACATTTAAAATACGAGTACCTGTCTCTTTTTATTTCCTGAAAGGACTGAACCAGTTTAGTTGAAATCTCAGGGAAGTCAGAGCATGTGATGTCATTGAACATTTTAAAAGCTGTCCTGCTATTGGTTATTATTGGGCATTGTAAAAGCTGCCTTGTTACTGGCTGACATTGAGCATTTTAAAACCTGCCCTGCTATTGGTTGCTATTGAAATTTTTGAAGCCGTCTTTTTATTGTCTTATGTTTAAACGATGTACTTACCACACAAAAGTTCACATATCATTTATCATAACCTAGTGTAAACTTCTGTACCAAAGGAGGAAACAAGGCATCATGAAATGTTCACACATCTCCTTGTTGAACTTCAAGCAGAGGTGAATCACAGGGGTAAACATAATATTTAGCCCAGAGACAATTTTTCCATAGTCCCAGCATGGGAGAAACCCTTTAATTAGTAGATGGGCTCCAAAAGAGCAGAATATTTGTATATGGTGTAATATTTCAAAAGTATTTAAGGCAGCTTGTACAATCTACCTCGTTTCCTTGTAAAAAATTATTGGTAGTTTTTGTTTTAATTCTTTATGTTACTCCCATGCAGTTCACATTTAATACTGACGCCAGTCTTGTTAGCAAGAGGCTCACGAATGACCTCACACTCAGTGGATCTCATTGGATTATGTTGGCTCAGATGCCAGAAATGATATCACACACAATGCACGGCCTATTAGGTCTTTTCCATGTGAAGTGATTTGTGATGCTGTCCGGAGCATAGCTACCCGCAAGGGGTTCAAAGAAACTGCAGGACAGCAATGTAAAGAATGCCAAAAATAATAACAGTTTAATACAGATTGCATTTCACTGGTTGTACTGTACATTTCTGAATTATCGCACAGTACAGGGGGTACAGCTCACTTTAAATCCTGAACTACCCCTGCCTGGGTCTAATTTAAACCACCTTGTCTATCCCTAATAAATATGAACATATCCTCTATAGAAATCCATGCATACCATACACATCAACTTCTGGGAGGGGGGGGGGTGTCATCACCCCCTTGGACTGATTCAGAGAACATTTTTACCACTACACAAAATGGGAGAAAACATTCTATTCATGAGGCCCAGTACTGGTAACTGATGAAACGTTCACGTTACCAGTGACTGATCTTGCTGCTTTTCATATGAATGCTTTCTCAATAGTTTCATCACCTTCCTTTAAACAAAGACAAAACAGAGAAGTCAGTCGGGCAATTCATTGGTGGATTCTGATCATAGTCAAGGCAACTATTACATATGCCAGGTGGGGAAAAGGATAAAGACAGAACACTCCTACGTTCTTAGAGCGCCAACAGGGGAGAGCTGGCATTTTGGGTTTGTTTTTTTATAAAACGTATTCCTTTCAGAACTAAACTATATAGTGATATAAAAAATGATTGGTATAAGCCAACATATAATCACCCAATCCAAAACATGATTGCGCAATGGTTAAGGTTACCAGATGGCCCCAATTTTCAGGGATTGTCCCCGATTTTGGAGTTGTGTCCTTGACTCCCACCTGTTTGGCAGTCTCCTGTCCCCGACTCCAGTTATGGGGACAAAGGGAAGAGAAAAAAAAATGTTATTTTCAATTTAGCAAGTGGAATATGTCAATTTTTGGAATTTACATCCATTATATTTATATTTGGCATAGCTGCAGGGGGGGGGGGGGCATCGCTGTTTCTATTTGTCAGTTAATTTTTCTGCTTGGAAGTGATATTGTTGCTGTCATGGGATGGATGGATGGGGGGGGCAGGGTAACAACTCTTTGCTCCTCCACACCTTATTGCTCAAACCTGGAACTAGGTTGTCCCTCCCTCCCTCTCCTCCCCGGCTCATACACAAATTTTGGATAAGTGTCCCAGATTTGCCTGCAAAAAATCTGGTAACCTTAGCAATGGTGCATTGTGAACTGGATATCATATGGACAATCAGCATGCATTCTTTACTCCTTACTGAAGACCTTATAGTATATCATCCAACAAGGGCCCTTTTTCTAAAGTGCCCTAATGGTTAGCATGTACCAAGGGGTTACAGTGGGGCCGAAGTAACTCTTACTGTGCCGGAATGGCACTTACCATCCACTAGCTCCCAAGTACAGAGAAGAGCACAAAAATGGGAAAGGGGATTCAAGGCTACCCCTATGAAGAGAGGCTTAAAAGGTTAGGGCTCTTCAACCTGGAAAAGAAATGGCTGAGGGGAGATATGATAGAGTCTATAAATTAATAAATGGAGTGGAACGGGTAAAAGTAGATCGATTGTTTATGCCATCAAAAAGTAGAAAGACTAGGGGACATGCAATGAAGTTAAAGTGTAACCCGTTTGAGACTAATAAGAGAATATTTTTTCACTCAACACATAATCAAACTCTGGAATTTGTTACTGGAGGATGTAGTAAAAGCTGTTAGTGTAGCTGGGTTTAAAAAAGGTTTGAACAAATTCCTGAAGGAAAAGTCCATAAACCATTATTAAAGAGGACCCGGGAAATCCACTGCTTGCTCCAATGTGGGACCTGTGTGTCTTTTTGGGCAATTGCCAGGTACTTGTGACCTGGATTGGCCAGTGTTGGAAACAGGATACTGGGCTTGATGGGCCTTGGTATGACACAGTAGGGCATTTCTTATGCCCTTATGAATTTCATCAGCCATGCTCCATGTGCTTTCCCCACTTGTTTTGGAAATTGAAGAGAAAGTAATAATACATTTTGTGGCAGGTGGAAACTAAGATGATGCAACCTGAATGCAAGTGGACAGGGATATATTAAGTGCCTCATTTTCACAATAAAGGGGTATGTTTACTAAACCGTCTTAATATTACCGGCGTTAGTTGTAATCTTACTGTGACAAATGCCATATAAGGTAGTGGGCGTTCCAGTCTCAAGGTAGCATTTCGGGTTATCGCACGATAAAGTCCGTTATCATGCGATAGAGGGAGCCGTGACACGTTAACGCACGTTAGCCTTAATTAGGCGCGCTGACCTACAAACCCAGCAACAGAGGACATCATGAAACCTGAATGGTGTTTGGCCCTCCAGGACTGCAGTTGGGAAACTCTGCTCTTGATCTAGGAAGGTAGGAACGTTTGACCCACATTTCTTACGTGTGCATTTGGGATGTAATCCTAAAAGTGGAATTTGTTTTCTACTAATAAAGGATGAGATGACATGGATGACATGAGATGACATGGATTACATGAGATGACATGGATTTCTACTAATAAAGGATGCACATGTTTATGGTGTCTATGCTCTGTAGGGTAAAATATAGGTGTTTCAGGCATGTTTATTTTATCTGCAATAAAGGTTCCGTCTTTATTACCACGGTTTAGTACTGGATAAAATATGGGGACAGGGTTGGCAGGAGCCACAGCTGGGACATGAACTTGTGACCTTCTGTTACTGAACACACTGGCTGTGTGTACTGCACCACACTGTTGCCACAGGGACAGATTGTTCCCTGGGGATACCATGACTGTTTGTCAGGCAGACCCTGTCTGTTGCAGTGCATGGCACCCACCTAAACAGGGCTTGGCCGTGGTCTGCTGTGGGCAGATGCCACTGCCCCCTCTGCCACCAGCACCCCTCTGCCACCATGCCATTATGCCAGTGGTGCTGGTGGTGCGCAGTCCCAGGCCATCCAGTGTGCCGGTAGGCAGCTGCCTATGGTGTGGGTTCTTGGGTAGGGGTGCCTACATGGACATGCGCACTTTCCCTCGGCACTGCCTGCCAATGTTATGTGCCCTTGGGGGTACCTGCTGGGTAATAATATCCCCTGTGACACTGTGGGACACACACTCGCGCCCATGTTGGACCCTCATCAGTTTCTGTTTTGCTGCTATACAGTTTCAGCATTCCCATGTGCCACCTAGGCATCTGCCTAGTCCGCACTGTACCCCAGCTGGACCACAGCATGTGCCGCCTGCAGCCCCCTGTATCCCATTTACAGCATCAGTAAAGTTGCCCTTTCCTACGTGCCCACTCTGCTGTTGCTGCACATGTGCACGCCATAACAAACCTGCCCAATCTAAATGAGAGAAACCCTGATCAGAGCTATTTCAATGTGGGATCATTCACTTTGTAGGGGGACACAGCATAGACTCTTCCAAACATGATATCTTAATTTTTACGCTTTGTCAGTAGTGTTGCTTTATGTTTATCATTAATATCACTATTGGCTAGCTTGGTTATTGGGATTTTAAATGTGGTTCTTGTCATTTTATATGTTTATTTGCCTTTTTGGTTCCTGCACATGTATCACAACTATCACTTTTCTGGGTTTCCCTGCCTTTGCTGCACATTGCAGACTTAAATAGTGGTTGGGGCAAGGTACTTCAGGCCGGTAGGTCGGGGGTTCAAATCCCACTAGAGGACTACAACCTTGGGCCGGAAGGACTGGGGTTTCTAGTCCCACAGGTGCTCCTTGTGGTCTTGGGCAAGCCACTTAACCCTCCATAGCCCATGTTCCCTGTAAAATAGTTATCTCCAAGTTATAATGCCCTGTTCAATGTAATTTCAGTTTGTTCAATGTAAACCGCACTGATGCAGAATAGCGCGGTATATAAGAGATTGTAAATAAATAAATAAACAAAATATATCATTTCTCTTTCCTGCAAATGTGCCTAACGCGAGGGTTTCACTGGCGTTAGCGTTCAGACCTGGATTTCACAGCGTTAGTGTGCCTAGAGCCTCTCCCCTCCCACTCTCCGTCTATTGACCCCTTCTCTCCGCCCTCTGGGAAGCCTTACTCCACCCTTCAGACCCAGATTTCAGAGCATTAGTGTGCCTTAACGCCGCCGCCGCATTATCGCATGATAAGTGACGTTATCATGTGATAATGTTACATTATCGCGTGATAATACCACTGCTGCAACGTTAAGACGGTTTAGTAAACATACCCCAAAGTTTTTAGCACATACTGTAAGAGGCATTACTGTTTATTCTTTTTCTTCCTGGCCATATAAAGCTAATAGTGACAATTTTGTATGTACAACAATGGTACCTATTAAGTGTGCAACCTTCAACCCCAGACCCGACAAAAAAGTTCACAGAGGTATATCTTAGTAAGACAGACAATTCCTCCTCCCACCCCCAGTCAACCCCAAAAATCTTTCCATAGCATCAGAAAAGAATATCATGGTCCATGGATGTTTTACTAGTGTTTGCTTCTTGTTACTTGTCGAGTACTGCCCATACCCTCAAGTCTGTGCTGAGAAACCACCAAAATCTGCTATAAATCAAAATGATCTGCACATTTGGAAAGCAATCACATTAAATCTCCAACTCTAATCTAGATTTTTTTAGCTAACCTCATCCTCCCTGCTCCACCCTGACACATGCACACAACTTCAGCAGCTGCACCACCGCCACTGTATAAAAAACACATTTTTGAAATGTTTTACCACCAAAACCTCTCTGTGTATGCTCTTGTCTTCCAAAGGAATGTGTGCATTGATATGTATCACAAAAAAATATATATATTCATCTCATCCTTTATTAGTAGAAAACAAATTCCACTTGTAGGATTACATCCCAAATGCACACGTAAGAAATGTGGGTCAAACGTTCCTACCTTCCTAGATCAAGGCATGCAAGCCTGCGTGAAACCAGGAAGGACAATCTCCATATCCATTTCCATGGGTAAAATGGTGTTAATCGCAATAATAGGTTTCTTTGAAAATTGCTCACCCTTCGTGTGTGTAATTTTACCCATATTGTTCCAAGGAATGATCATTTGTGGGGTTAGGTCAAGAGAGACAACAAAGTGCGGAGTTCTGAATTTTCAAAACTACGCATCTTGTTTTGTCTAGAAGAACTAGAACACAGAACTCGAAGAAAATCTATGCTGGAATGTTTGCCTGAGACAATATGCAAAGGTAAATGTAAAGTGGACAACCCTGATACAGCTTTTTTTTTTTTATTTTATTTTTTTTAAGTAATTGAGGTGAGTCAAAGGACTGCAACTCTGGGTAGTGAACCTTAATGTGGTTTATAATCCCAGTATTTATTGCCAGGACAAATGTGTTTTGTTGCATTCCAAAATGGCAACAAAAGCAATCTGGTAAAATTGGGATACAAATAAAATACAATTCTACTATCACAAAAGCCTTGATATTTATACTCTGATTTTATTGGATCATTCTAATACATTTTAGCATGTGATTCAACAGACTCTGCCCGGCATTAATTCTAATGTGCAATCTAAGACCTGATTCTTTTGACTCAATTCTATTTCACAGGTGACCATGAGGTGTCAGAATACAAACACCCTAACGGAAACTTCAAAGAATGATCTGTCACTGTCAAGAAAAACTCTTTTGAGTTCTAAATTTTTTAAATTGAAATGAATTATATTAATGTGCGGAAAGAACTTAAAAATGAAACTGCAGACCTACTATTAGTAATTTGTAAATTATCATTGAAATCATCTATAGTACCTGAAGATTGGAGAGTGATTTAATGTAATGTCAATTTTTAAAAAGGGTTCCAGGGTAAGCCGGGAAACTACAGACCATTGAGCCTGAGATGTCAGTGCCAGACAAAATGGTAGAAACCATTATAAAGAAAAAAAGAGGGGGGAGGGAGATATCCAGTGGTAGTGGCAAGCACTTCTAAAATACATAGCTGTCACCACTGACATTTAACTCCAGATATTCAATGTCAAAGCCATATCCAGCCACCAGCATTGAATATCCCGGTCACCGCACAGCCCAGAAGCTAACTGGACAGCAGTGATATTGAACCACTGCCTGGTTAGCTCCCATGAGTAAAGGTAAGCTAGCCTTTACTATGCCTAATTTTATCTGCAAGTTGCTATCTGGGCAGTGGCTCAATATTGCTACTGCCTGGTTAGCAATGGGTGCTGTCTCTGCTCCACCCCAGAACACCCACAACACACCCTAATGCTAACCGTGCAGACACTGAATATCGCGCTAACAAGCACTTACATGGTTTTCAGCTCTGCAAACTATGTAAGTGCCTTTGAATATTAGGTCTAAAATTACTGACTAGATAGTCATGGTTTAATGGGAGAAAGCCAACATAGATTTAGCCAAGGAAAGTCTTGCCTCACCAATCTACTACATTTTTTTGAAGGTGTGAACAAACAGGTAGATAAAGGTCAGCCGTCGACAGATGCCATTTCAGGAAAGGATGGATAGACCCAACGGAAACGGGCATTTCCCAGTGGAGATTCTGTATGCATGTGTATGTATGCACCTGTGCCTACACACTTATTGGAGCCCATTGTGCGTGCACACCCTACACATGTCAACACCAAAAACGTGCCCCTCTGCTGCCCATCAAAACTGCCCCTGCATTGCATAAGCACTGCTCATCTACGTCCACACCCGAGTATGTTGGGGCCACAAAACAGCAGAAGAGCATACAAAAAGCAACAGTGGTTCAGACAAAGGTTCAACGTGCCCTGTACCCCGTGCAAAGTAATGCCCAATACAGATCACAAGAACCTGCCAGGTCCACAAAAATGCATGCTGGGTCCACAATGTGCATCCCAGGCCTGTCGGATCAATGTGTAATGTCAACCTGCCCAAAGAGTAGTACTGGGAATTGAATCCATGTCCCCTAGTTTCCTAGCCCATGCACCAAACAGTAGGCTATGCTGCCACTCAGTAAACAAGAAGCCTGTGGGAGCAAGGCAAGCCAGAGTCCATGTTGAGGGAACTGTGGACATATGTCAGCTCATTGTGCCTGGGTTCAGCCACCACAGGAAATGGGACTGTGGGCACATAGTAGCTTGGTCTCACTCAGTAGGGCAAAGCACATGCACTCACGGAGGGCTCATTTTCCTGTCCAGAGGTTCTTCCACATTATGAGGGACACAGAGGCCTACAGGTCAGGTTCAGGACCATACGGCACACAAAGCCCAGGCTGATACAGCAGCTTTGACAGCAGTTGCAACAGGGGCAAGGTGAGTGTCTATGTAGAATGTCCACCAGGAGTGGTCACCAGAGGATGCAGAGGCTGCCATGATGGAGGAGGGGGAACTGACTGAGGAGATGTGGGCCAGCGGAACAAACACAGGAGCATCTGGTGGGGAGTCCCTGGAGGAGGGGGAGCTGAGGGATGACATATCACCCACAGAGGCCAGGAGTCATGGGGAGGAGGGGGGTGATGGGAGTGGGGAGGAGGAGGTGGGAAGTGATGGCAGCTAGGTGCCTGGAGAGGGGCTGTGGGAGGAGGCTGGGGAAGGGAGTGGGATGGCAGTGGTTGGGGGACATAGTAGTGGGCCAGGGGAAAAGGGACTTGCTGAGGGGGAACAGTGGTAGGAGGATGAGGATGGAAGTGCATATGTGGGGGAGGGCAGGGATGGGAGGGCACAGGTGGGGGAGGGCGGGGATGGAAGTAGGCTGTTAGGGGAAGGTGGAGACAGGGATGGGCTGTGTGTTCAGGAAGCAGAAAGAGGGGGAGGAGACAGCAGTTGCTGGCCACCTCCCCACCAGCCATGGTGCAGCACAATGAGGCACCAGTGGGCACAGCAGGTAGTGAGACCCTGAAGCAGGTGGAGAGCTCAGAGCGCTCTGTGCTGTAGGGCCTTGCTACCCTGGCCAGGTCACTAGACCTTATTATGCTGCACTTGGAGGTAATGCGCGCGGACCTTTGTGCCCAGATGCAGGAGGTATGCTACCTCACAGAGGCTCTTACCTCCCCTCCAGGCCCTACAGTTAGTGGGGAGGAGGGCCAGTAGCCTGCCAGGGACAGAGTGTCAGGGCTTGCAGCACACCACAACTGCCATGTGGCGGATATGTACACCCCAGGACCAGTACACGTGTGAACATGCCTACATGTCTCAGTCAGACATGCATATTCCCAACTGCTTTAGCGAGGACACAATGTACAGATAATGAGCTGTATGTTCACATGACCATAAATCTATGTCTTTGGAATATGCTGGTCTCCACTGCTCTGCATTTGGGGCCACAGGGAACACTGTGGCATTCACAGCGCAGTGCTGTGGGTTGGACAGTCAGAGGTGCACAGCGTCCAATGGTGGGACATGGCCATGCACCCTATGAGCGAGGGGGGCATAGGCATCGGAATGAGTCATTGTGTGGGTCTGGTGAGTGTGCAGATAGGCGAGTCTGTGCCTGAACAGCCAGGGCAGGCACTGTGAAGTCTGGAGCCCCCTGCAGCTCTGACTCGGCATCCCCTCCCTCATGACCATCAATGCCCCCCGCATGTATGCTACCCTCCAACCCCCCCTAACCCCATGTCACCTCCCTTCCAATTCCCTCCCACCTATCCACTCAGCTCACATCCAGTCCCCTCTGCATCTCTGCTCCCTGCCAGCCACCACCCTCCCTGTTCTCCAGCTCCCCTCCAGCCCTCATCCTTCCCCCCCTGCTCAGATCCCTCCCTCCCAACTCCTCCCTCCCACTGCCCTTGCCAGCTGGCACCTCATCCCTCATGTAAAGTGTGTTTGCACAACATTTTGGTGGGATGTGAATCCCCTCCTGTAGGCCTGTCCACAGGGCACCTGTGGGGCCACACTGTCATCATCAAAGTCCTCCGAGGGTATGTTCGTCCCATCGGGCATGGGCAACCTATGCTGTAGTGCATTGTTATGGAGCATGCAGCAGGCAAGGAAGATCTGGCACACCTTTGCAGGCTTCTACATTAGCTCGCCACCTGAGCGATCCAGACTGGAAGCGGCTCTTCAGTTGTCCAAAGATCCACTCTATGATACCCTGCATTCTTCTGTGCACCCGATTATACCACTGTTCTGCTGGAATATGGGAATGCACAACTGGGGTCATCAACCATTCCCTCAGGAGGTATCCTCTGTCACCTGCATAGATAGGGGGAGAAAACAGTCATCTCAGAAATGTGTGGCAAACCACATTGCAGGGGATATGCCACCCATGTCCTGTTAACTGAGGCACCCTGTCAATCGGGTCTGTGCGTCACACCTGTGCTATGCTGTCTGTCGTGGATCCACATCTGTTCACCCAAGCTGCAATGTGTTCGATTCATAGCTGTTGTGCTACCCACTGATCCATCTGTGTAGGTGACGTGTGCATCCTGGTCATGCAGTTGTGTGGTGATGGGTGTGCACTGAGCCCAGTTAAGCAAGGTTGGAGCATCATGCACCAGCCAGCTGCCAGTGGGGGTGGTTAGGCTATGATTCAGCTGCTTGACACTGGCCTCACTGAACATTCACATGGTACCCAGATGGACACAGCTGCATGTGTCCTACTGGTTGCTGTCCCTTCATGTACCTCCAGGTGTGACCAAAGCTGCTAGACACAGCCACATCTATGAATACATTGCCAGTTGCCATATAGTGAAGCTCATGCAATATGCCCCAATGTCAGTGTTGGCTGACAAGGGGCCTGTGCTGCTCCCCTGCAACCACTGCTTGGCTCTGTAGATGGACAGCCTACATAGTCTGGCTTGGGATAGTTGTATTCAGTGAGCAGGAGAGAAGCCAAGTGTTGATGCAGGAATCAAACCCCTGACCTTTGGTCTACAGGGCAGTTACTCTATTCATGCAGAGGAAACTCACCATCATGCATAGGAAAACCATCACATAACACCAACTGTACTCACATATTGCTGGCAACAATGGGTCATGGCCCAATTGGGAATAATTCCTCCATGGCACATATCTGCACCTATAGGAATCCTTGAGAGGAGCAGACAGGGTTTTATTGGGATATGCATCACAGAGAATAGTTAGTACGTACAAGAGTGGGGAGAAGGCCACAGTCTATGTGACCCATCTTGGCTTGACATGGCCTCTGATGGCCCTGGATGGTACAATCCCCCAATTCTTGCCACAGGGCCATCCAGGGCCATCAGAGGCCAGAAAACTCCTCAGTCCATTTACACTGTATCACGCGTAGCTATCAACCAGAGAGGTAACCTATAGATGATTTGCATGTGTCAGGTTTCAATCCTTGTTGTTCTAAGTGCCATCAAGTCAGTGTCGACTCATGGTGACCCTCTGGATAGCTGTCCTAAACTGTGTTCAGTCTTCAGTCAGGCGGCTCATTGTTAACAGAGTGATGTTCATAGCGGCTGTTTTCGTATCAATCCATCTCACTGCTGGCCTTCCTCTTTTGTGTTGACCTTCTACCTTGCCAAGCATAATGTCTTTCTCTAGTGATCTCTCTCTTCGCATGATGTGTCCAAAGTATGAGAGTCTAAGGGGTATGTTTACTAAACTTCGGTAATGTCACCAGCATTAGGTTCCGCGGTAAAGGTACAGATGCCCATATAAAGGCGTGGGCAGTGCATCGCTACAGCAAGCCGTATCAGCTAACGCATGTTACAAGGCGCCTTAGACTAACACGCGTTACAAGGCACCTAACAAGGTGCCTTGTAAGGTGCCTTATAAGTTGCCTTGTAAGGTTTCCTTGTAAGGTGCTTTGTTAGGTTCCTTGTAAGGTGCCTTGTAAGGCACCCTATAGGGCTCTTTAGGCTAAGCGCCATATTAGGAACCTCTGGACAAGGCACCGTAGAAGGCACCCTGGGCTATGGAACCATAGGTTAAGGTGGTCTAACAAAGTTACGGTGCCCTAGGTTAGTGTGCCCTAAGGGCTGCAAGGTGCTTCAGGATGACATGCATGACCTGTGAGGCACAGAGACAGATATAGCCCTAACACTAGATAGAGCACTGAGGAAAGGCAATGAACAGGTGAGTGAAGGAGGGACAGCTGGGAGCCGCTGGACCTGCCATATCTGCGGGCATCCCATGTGGCTGCCAGTACTGTTGACAAACATGGTGGGGGAAACTGCACCACAGCACAGGGTGTTGGCAATGTAAAGTACTGGAAAGACAGTTTGTGGCAGACGATGGGAATACCTGTCCCCCAGTGGAGGCGGAGGTGGCAGGATAGTTACAATGATGGGTGGTCAGATGAGTGGTGATGCCATGCAGATCAAGCACAGGCAAGGCAAGCATGAAGAGGCGCAATGCAGGAAAGGGTACCAGTGCAAGACATGGGGTGGCAGTCTGCACAGGAAGATAGGACTCTACACAGCTGACAGACGCAGAAAGATGGACCGAAGGATTGTTGGCAACAGTGGTGAGGGTAATATGGGCTGGCAGCACGGATCTGCAAAGATATGACTGTTACAGGCATGCAAAATATCTGAGTTGGACAGGCATGAAAAGAGGGAACAACGAGGAATAAAACCCATGACCACTGTTTAGAACAGGGGTCTCAAACACGTGGCCCACGGGCCGCATGGCATTTTGTGCGGCCCGCGACGCCATTTCACTTTTCTCACCTGATTGCCTGGCGCGGCCGCGTGGGGTTAAAAAATACTCTCAGTCTTCTCCCGAGTCACGAGCCTGCCCTCAACCAATGAGAGACAGGAAGGAGGAGGGGGGGGGGGCAGCCAGCTGAACGCCACAAGGCACCACGCGCCCTAAAGGATCCATTTTGTGCACAGCACGGGCAGGTATGGAGGCAGCCCCCGGAATTCCCCGATGTTAGCCAGCCCTGCCTCCCTCAGTCCCTCTCCTCTTCGGCTTTCAGAGCCGCGAAGGGTGTCCCGCGGGACATTTGATTTTGCCGCGGCTGATGGGGGGGGGGGGGTTAGGACTGGTAATGTGCTGTGGGTTGATGGGGGGGGGTTAGGACTGGTAATGCCAATGCGGGGGGGGGGGGGTTAGGACTGGTAATGTGCTGTGGGTTGATGTGGGGGAGGGTTAGGACTTGTAATGCCACTGGGGTGGGGGGAAAGGACTGTTAATGAGATGTGGGTTGATGGGGGGGGTTAGGACTGGTAATGCCACTGGGAGGGTTTAGGACTGGTAATGTGCTGTGGGCTGGGGGGGGGGTTAGGACTAGTAATGCCACTGGGGGGGTTTAGGACTGGTAACGTGCTGTGGGCTGATGGGGGGGTTAGGACTAGTAATGCCACTGGGGGGTTTAGGACTGGTAATGTGCTGTGGGCTGATGGGGGGGGGGTTTAGGACTAGTAATGCCAATGGGGGGGTTTAGGACTGGTAATGTGCTGTGGGCTGATGGTGGGGGGTTTAGGACTAGTAATGCCACTGGGGGGGTTTAGGATTGGTAATGTGCTGTGGGTTGATGGGGGGGGGTTAGGACTGGTAATGCCACTGGGGGGGATGGAGCTGGGAAAGTGAAATGGAGAGGGAAAAAATATTTTGTGCGGGAGGGAAGACAAATCTACAATTGGCCAGGTTTTGGGAGAGTAAGTGGAGATTGAGGATGGAGGGGTAATATTTGAGTGGATAAAATAGGAATGAGGAAAGAGCAAAAGGAGAAAGATTAGTATGTTAAAGCAGATGTAGAGAGAGAATGAAAAAAAAAACCTAGAAGAGAGAAGAAAGGACAAATGGACAGCAGACGATGGAGAGTTAGCAGAAGACACGAAGAAACCATAAGAAAGTGGCTGGAACAATTGCAACTGAAAAAAAATGCACAAAAGGTAGGAAAATATCTCTTTATTTTGAATTTATTAACTGGAATATGTCAGCTCTGGGAAATGTGCATCATTAATGTCTGTGCTTTGTTTAGTACAAGAAATTAATTTATAGTTTTATTTCTACAGTGTTGTTGTACATTCCAAGTTTGGCTTTTGGGGTTCCCAATTTAATTATTGTCTTCCTGTTTCTAAATTGTGATTCCTTGTTTGGTGATGGTGTATGTTCTGCATGTGTAACTGAGCTGAGGTATTCTGTTTATGTAATTCCTATTTGACATTGCTACTTGTTCTCTTTTCCCAGTAGGTCATGTATTGTTGTTCTCTGAAATGTATTGATTTAATATTTGCAGTGTTGCCTTTTGATAGGTAGTGTCTGGTGCTTTGTGAGTCCTGGTAGTGCTGTTATGATACGGGGGGTTTGCTATGGATTCTAAATGGGCAGTGTTTGTAGTAGTTCCTAATGTGCCTGGCGGTTGGCACTGGATTATAGTAATATAGAAATTGTTTAGTCTTTCTTTATCCATATACTCATTATGCAACATTATGCAAATATTTATGCAAATGAGGCCCCGTGTCTTATGCGGCCCCCGGGTTACTTTACAAATCCTCATTTGGCCCTCAAAGCAATTTGAGTTTGAGACCCCTGGTTTAGAACATCATTATACTAACCAGTAGGTTATACCTCTATGGCTTGTTGCACAGCAATGGCTGGGTACAGGACTGCAGGTCACCGCACAAACCGTCTGCTCTGTGTGCCAGGATAGGGTAACCCCACCAGCATCCATGATGCAATGCACATGCAGAACAGCAGTCTACAGCTGATCACCAGATGGGGTCTGCACCTCTCCGGTACTGCAGCGTAGTAAGACAGACTGACAGTGCATGATAGTGGCACAGAGTAGCTACAGACCATGCCATTGTGCAGGTTCTGTGTTCACCCTGAGGGTTAGGATGGGCACCCAGAACTAGGTCCGCAGTACATGTGGTGCTAGAGATAGGTTCTGTTGCACATCCCCAGCACTGCTAGTGTGTGCCAGATGTTCCTAGCAGTGCAACTAAAAGTACTTCTGTGTCCATCTGTGTTCTGCAGTCACATGTGGCCCTGTGGGGCCAGACACCCCCCCAGATTAGTGCATACTCAGTGTTAGGGTCTGGCTGCCGTGGCCACCTGTTATCAGGGCAGAGGGGTGTCTAGACTCACATGAGGTGAATGTACCACTGTCTCTATGAGTCAAAGTGGTATACACTATATACCCCAAAGGACCCACAATCACCCATTTTGTAGGTGAGAGAGTGGCGGGACAGGCGCCTGAGCCCTGGCTGTAGGACAAGCAACCACAGTCCTGCTGGCAGAGAACAGCCCTCCAGGGCTGGTGGGCCAGAGCCATATCTATGACTGTGGCAGACCAGCAGTAATGCTTGGGATAAGCTGGGGGAAACCTCAACTGCCCCACACCATGGTCTACCATTCACCAGCAGACGACACAGACTGCACCTGCAGCACCCTACAAGGTGTTCCAACCATGCACAGACTAACTGCAGACAGTCCAAAAGCCAGCCCATAATGCATGCTCACAGGGGAACCCTGTACACCCAGAGATGGGATGTACAGCACAGACACCAAGCAGGTATCTCAGTGATTGGGCCCCAGAACTGGGAACACACAGGTATAACTGAAGACAAATAGTGTTGAGCACTATGTGGGAGCATAGACATGCCATGGTCACTGCTCGGTCATGGTGAGAGTGACCTCACAGCATGCCATGCTGTGGCCACTCTGTCCATGCAGGTGGTGGTCGGGCACTACAGTGTCCCAGCCATTGCCCTACACCCTGTGCAGATGCATCCTTCCAATCCGCCCTGTCCGGGCCATACCCACAATACCTAGCTCCTCATTATGCACATTTGCAGGCTAATGCTGGTAATAGTGGGACATTGTGGCCCCAGAGTGGTGTAGGCAGAAACAAAACAATTGATATACATACCCCCCCCCCCCCCATTGCAGCATTGTGCAATGATAGGGGTGGTTGGCAATCCTGCTCACCACACTTGTCCTGATCACAGTGCAGACTTTGCTAAACTGTGCAGGGGGTAGTAGTAGTGCTCTGCTGATAACTGCAGCTCCGTGCTGGGGCCAACAGCCTGACTCTCCATGAAGCTTTCGATAGTGGAGCCTGTGTGAGTGGGTGTTTTGACCCCTATTCGACATGGCTTTGGGGTTTGCACATGTTGATGTTGTATCTGCATTGTAGGGTACAATGTGTGGAGATGTTCTTTAGGATCCACAGCTAGGACTTGAACCTGTGACCCTCTGCTTCTGGACACACTGGCTGTGTGTCCTTCACCACATTATTGCCACAAAGGAGTAGCGATCCCTGGGGCTACCCTTACTTTCCTCAGGCAGACCTTTTCTGTTGCACTGCACACCACGTACTGGTACAGGGCATGGTCTAGGTCCACTGCAGGTGAGTGGCACTATTATTGGAAATATATTAGATAAATATCACTATTTTGAGAACAACCGCTGCCATTCAATTGGCCCGTTACGGCCACTGGGACTGTATGTATGGCAACCATAGCTTCAAAATTGTTCCTGGTGTGGTGATTTTAGAGGCAAAAATTGGTAAGACTTGGGCTTGTTTTGTATGGTGTCGCTCAATAGGTGATGGCAGCGGCACAGTTTTGCTTGCTGCTCCTATGGAGTTTTCCAAGCTGCTGATTTGCTGCTGCAGAGATATCAAGAATGAATTGTACTGAGCTTACACTCAATTTGTCTGTATTTGGATACAGAAAGGATGTGAACATAATTTAGGGAACAAATATTATTTTGATTATTATTTTGTGAATATGGTTACGATTCCTAATTTTGATAAGCCAGTTTATAGGCACACTTTTTGGTGTAGGGTTACCTTGTTTTGGGGTCTTTTTTGGTGTGTTTCTTGGATACTAGTTCCAGTTTCATTGGTGCCATTTGTGTGTTGTTATGTTATATGTTGGGACTGTACAGGGGACAGATTCTGATTTAGCCCTGTGCTGTGGTGGAACCCTTCAGGTGTCAGCAGCTTTCATGCATGGGGTCATCAGGTTAATGTTGACTCCTGGTGACCCTGCAGCCTCTGGTTGTCTTTATCACTGTGCAACAGGGGTCAGGTGCCTGCAGGATTCAAACACCATTCTACTGATTCCTAAGCAGGTGCATTCACCACTTGGCTATATTGCCACTCCCTTATTGGACTGGCAGGGATGAGGACTGCCTGGAGTGCTCTTTGTGCTAATGTGGCCCCACCAATGCTTTCCACACATGCCCCAGCAACACCCTCATGCTGTCCCTGCATACATGTGCACAGCTGCCACCAGGGGGGCGCTGCCTGCCTGCAATCCCACAGTCCCCCATGCTCATGTGCTCCTCAGGGCTGTCCTGTGTGAGCATGCAAAGTGCTATCTCTGTGTCCCATTACCTAGTAGCAAGCCACCAGAGATAGCTCCACCCTCAAAGGCGGCATGTATCCCAGACTGGCTACATATCTACATGGCATGATTCTGGGTAGCGTGCCACTACATCTGTGATCTCAGCCTGTGCATTACAGATGACCTGCATATTCATGGAGTGGTATGCTTTCCTGTTGTGGTATGTGGCCTCGTGCTGTCATGTTAGCCTGAGGGCCACATACATGCAGTCTATGGCCCCAAGGACTGATGGAAATCCAGCCACCTTGTGGAACTGCACCATCACCTATTGCCTCTTCTATGGTGTTTGCGGTAGGGTGATGTAGTTTGCAGCACATTCCACAAAGGCACCCAGGAACTGTGTGATGCACCATGACACAGCTCCCTGGCTGAGACCTGCAGCTGCTGTCATCACTGATTGAAATAAACCTGTTCACAGGAAACCTAGGGCTGTGAGCACCTTCACGTGGACAGGCAGAGCTTCCTGTCTCTGTGTGAGGGATGCAAGGTGTGGCTGCAGCTCCTTGCACAGGTCATGGATGGCTGCACAGTCAAACCAGTAACTGGTCACACAATTTCATCAGTCAGGTCAAGGTACTGACTCCTCAGTCTGGGCACTTTTGGATATGGGCACCTATGTGAAAACCCTCCACCATTCGCAGTCAGTGCTCTGCAGCAGGGCCATTGCAAACCATGACTTGGTCTCCTCCGGGGTCATGTCTTCTACAGGGCACCACAGCCACTCCCACCTACAGGGGAATGTGCAAAAACATTGTGTGAGGGCAGGTGTATGGATGTGCACATCAGCTATCATGCCCATGCTCCTGTGCAGACACTGGCATCACCAGGCAGGCACATTTACAGACACACACATAACTGGCCACACCACCCATGCCTGTTTACAGATACACACTTTACTGCCAACACCTCACATGCCTGTGTACAGACATGATCACAACACACATGCCCATGTATAGACACACAGATTGCCAATGCACCTCAGCCCTGCTCCCTGACAGGATGGCACACTGCAGTACACTCCTATGCCACACAGCACACACACACATGCAGATGCTGTGAGGGGGAACCTGTGCCCACATGCTGTGCTGGGTGCAGCATCCACACCATAGTCACATCAGGCAACTACAGGATTTGAACCCAGTTCAGCTAGGTGGTGAGCTATGCTTTGAACCACTGTGCTACAGCACTGCTCCTTTGACAGCTGGTGTGGCCAATGGTCCCAAGATTGCAGCGATTGCTTTACGCATTACACAGGGTGCCACTCCACAGGGTCCTCAGATCTGCAACTGTTTTGGGGAGGCATGGGATCAGGGGGGTACATTCATCTGCTGGTCCTGCCTCATACACCTCTCTGAGTAGCACTCTCTGATTCACTCATCCACCTGACATATGGTGTGAGTTGGTGTAAGGCACATTGCTCCTGGACTTGTGCTGTTGCCCACTCCAGTCACTCACAGAGGCACCAGCACTAGATACCTAGCAGCTTCTGCAATGGTCCCCATGCACGGCTTCTCAGACCTACAAATTTTCTAAATTATTCAATTTCCACCGACCTGGTTTGTACCACCACTAGTTGGGCAATCCTCCACAGATGTGTCAGGCATGGGCACAGATGTCACTGCTCAAGCACAGATGTGGCATAGACACCAACGTATTATATAACCATGCGTGTCTGTACATACACACGCTTAATGTATTCTGGTCATTTCTGCATCATCCCACCTGCCTGCCTACAGGCTATAAAACGTGTATGCTGTTGACGTACCCACCCCCATGGTTTATGCATGCATCTCTTTCCCTTTTGATTTGTATAGCTTATGGCTCCCAAGATGGCCTCACGCAAGCCCAATTTCACAGATGGGGAGCTGACACTCCTCATAGAGATCATCCTTGAGGACTTTGAGATCCTCATGGGTACAGAGGAGACCAAGGTGGGTGCCTATGAGCACCAGAGGCAGTAGCTAGCCATATGTCACAAACTTAATGCAATTTTCCACAACAGAGATATCAAGAATGTGAAATGGAAGTGGCAGCAGATGTGGAGGGATTTATTTTTATTTATTTACATTCTCTTATATACTGCGCTATTCTGCATCAGTGTGGTTTACATTGAACAAACTGAAATTATATTGAACAGGGCATTATAACTTGGAGATAATTATTTTACAGGGAACATGGGCTATGGAGGGTTAAGTGGCTTGCCCAAGACCACAAGGAGCACCTGTGGGACTAGAAAGACAGGATGTGGCTGCACTTTGGATACATGCAAGAAAGTCTGATGTGTGGGACCAGATGGGCAGGCCAAGCACTTGATCGACCTGGAACAGTGGGCCCTGGCCACAGTGGACCCTGCTGCTATGGATGGCATTGGCCAACTGGACACATCACGGTCCTCACTGGATCAGGGTGAGTGGCTGCTATATGTCCTCCTCCTTTACACACAAGTTCTGTTATGGACCTGCGTCTCTGTTTCAGGAAACATTTCCACCCACCATCGCCCTCTGCACATAGTTTCCATCCCTGTTCCTGTCATCTCCACACACACACACACCCCCCCCCCCCCACTTGGAGAGATTACCACTCACCATAACAGTACACACATTCTAGATAGCAACCATGCACCACTGTGTACAGGTTGTCAAAGTTTGAACACTATATCATTACCAGTGGACACCTCTTTCCCCATATTTCCTTGTTCTGTTGTCACTATGGGGAACAGTTTTTTGTTATGAAAGGTGTTCATGGATACAGCTGTAACATGCTGAGTGGTTGCTGCAGTTTTGTGTGTTCTGTGTGTTCCGCAGCTGCCACACCTATCAGGCTCACCAGGGGTTCCCAGTCACAGAGGCTTGTGTGTATCAGGGTGGGCTTCTGCAGTGGCACACATCACAGGGAGCAAGCACTGATATCTGAGGGTGTGGGGTTGGGGCATGCTCAGGGCATGTTGCTCAGACATGTTGGCCTCTGTTGCCTATTTGGGGGGCTCTGTGGTTGTGGGTCTGGAATGTTGTGTTGTGGTGGTTCCCTATTTCATACTGCTGCATGGCACACTGGGACACCAGCGACCACCTAACACTGTTCTCCTATTTCAGTGGTGTCAGGTGTTTGGTGTGCTCTGCTACACTGACATTCATGTGTGTGTGTGTGTGTGTGTGATGGACACATCATTCGGTATAGGACACATCTTTCTTCCTTATCTCCACAGGTGAGACCCAGCAATGCCCTCATTCCTGCCACCACTCCTGCCAATCCTCCAACAGTACAGCCTGACACATATGCTGCCACCTCTGTTGAACCACATGAGGGAGGGGGGATCTTCAACCTGTGGCACCAGTTGATGTGATCCCTGAAGCCAACATCAATGTGCAGCAGGAGGATATGGGTTTGGGCAGTAATGTGGAACAGTTTGTATCATCACCTGTACCTCATGAAAGACAGGATGTGGCTGCACTTTGGCATCAATGCAAACCGCACACATCGGAGCAGCTACTACTATATGCTGAGCACATGCTGGCCTAGAATGAGTCTCATGTTGAATGAGGACAGGTGAAGCTGGAACTTCTGCGCCATAGTGTGGCCATGCAGGAGCACCAGCTGGCTGCTACTGAGCACCTAGAAGCATCCGTGTGCTGCCTCAACTCAAGCATTAATTGTCTTCTGGCCCAGCTAGCCAAGATACAGTCTGCCCCTGTCCCCATCCTTCTACCTGTGCTGGGCAGTGACACCTCCCAGTGGCCCCAGGTCCAGTGGTGGGTCCACTGCTGTTGGAGCCCCTTCCAATGCAGGCAATCCTGCACCTGGGTCTGTGCCGTCCATCAGCAGGGTCACCATGTGCAACAGTGCGAGGGCTGCCACAGCTGCAGGATCTGCCGCCAGGGCACACCAATAATTTGGGCCCTGTTTCTTGGGGCATGGGGCCTCCATTAATCTTCCCATCCTTCCATGAAGGTCTGGTGGAGAGGAGTGGGGACAGCAACAGTTCATGGTCTGATGGCACACCACCTTCAACACCTGTGCAAGCCATCGCACCCGCACTTGGGCAGATGCCCTCTGGAAGGAGGAGAACAAGGGGCTGGGGAGGGGCAAAAGTAGCTGTAACATGGGGGTCCTAGTGTGTGCGCCTGGGATGAGGTTCCTGTTCTGTTGGTGTGGCTGGGGGGTGTGGGGGTAGCTGGGGATGATATGCAGCAGGATGTGTGGGGACATTTGGATGTGGATACACTTGTGTTCTGTGTTGGCACATGGGTGTAACTGTGGGATATGTGGGTGTAGTGGATGGGCAGGGGCAGGCATTTATGATATTCTACTTTGTTGGAGGAACTATACCTCTGCTTATATTCTGAATAAATAGGCTTGCATCACACCTATCTGTCTCCATGTCTCCTTATGCCTCATTCTGCAGTGCTATGCATATTTGCATCCTTTTTAATTCCACAGGGTGCCATAGGCTTAGATAAGAACTTAAGATATGCCATATTGGATCAGACCAAGGTCCATCAAGCCCAGTATCCTGTTTCCAACAGTGGCCAATCTAGGTCATACGTACCTAGCAGTTTCCCCAAACGACATAGGTTCCACAATGCTTGTACTGGGTCAAGAATTGATATCCTGGGTCCCTTCTTAATAATGGTTTATGGACCTTTCCTCCAGGAACTTGTCCAAACCTTTTTTAAACCCAGCCTTTACTACATCCTCCGGTAACAAATTCCAGAGTTTGATTACACGTTGAGTGAAAAGATATTTTTTTTACTAGACTTAAATAGTTTACCCTGTAGCTTCATTAAATGTTCCCTAGTCTTTCTATATTCTTTTAACGTAAGCAATCGATCTACATTTACCCGTTCCACTCCGTTCATTAATTTATAGACTTCTATCATATCTCCCCTCAGCTGTCTCTTTTCCAGGTTAAAGAGCCCTAACCTTTTTAGCCTTTCTTCATAGGAGTATCCTTCCATCCCCTTTACCATTTTGATGGCTCTTCTCTGAACCTTTTCTAATAACGCTATATCCTTTTTAAGATACAGCGACCAGAATTGCACACAATATTCAAGGTGCAGTCTCACCATGGAACGATATAAAGGCATTATAATATCTTTTGTTTTATCTTCCATTCCATTCCTTATGATACCTAGTATTCTATTTGCTCTCTTGGCCGCCGCTGCACACTGGGCCGAGGGTTTGAACATGTTATCCACAATGACGCCTAAATCTTTTTCCTGGGTGGTGGTCCCTAATGTGGAACCTTGCATCTTGTAACCATAGTTTGGATTGTTCTTCCCTAGGTGCATAACTTTGCACTTGTACACATTAAATTTCATCTGCCATTTTGATGCCCAGTCTTCCAATTTATCAAGATCCTCTTGCAATTTTCCACAATCCTCTTGGGTTTTAACAACTTTAAATAGTTTTGTTTCATCTGCAAATTTGATAACCTCACTCGTTATTCCACTTTCCAGGTAATTTATGAATATGTCAAAAAGCAGCGGACCCAGCACAGATCCCTGGGGTACACCACTATTCACCTTTCTCCATTGGGAAAATTGGCCATTTAGCCCTACCTTCTGCTTTCTATCTTTTAACCAGTTCCTGATCCACAATAATACACTGCCTCCTATCCCATGACTCTTTAGTTTTGCCAAACGTATCTGATGAGGGACCTTGTCAAAGGCTTTCTGAAAGCCCAGATACACTATATCAACTGACTCACCTTTGTCCACCTGTTTATTCACACCTTCAAAAAAACATAATAGATTAGTAAGACAAGATTTTCCTTGTTTAAAGCCATGTTGGCTGTCTCCCATTAGGCCATGACTATCTACATGCTGAGTAATTTTGTTCTTTATGATGGTTTCTACCATTTTTCCCGGTACTGACGTCAGGCTCACCGGTCTTTAGTTTCCCGGATCATCCCTCGAACCCTTTTTAAAAATTGGCGTTACATTGGCGATCCTCCAATCTTCAGGTATTACAGATGAGTTTAATGAAAATTCACAGATTACTAATTGCAGGTCTGCAATCTCATATTTCAGTTCTTTCAACACTCTTGGATGTATACCATCTGACCCAGGTGATTTGCTACTCTTCAGTTTATCTAATAGTTGTAGTACATCTTCCCGATGTATCATTTTCTTCAATTCTTCCGCACCTTTAAATACCACTTCAGTCATGGATAGCATACCTACATCTTCCTCAGTAAAGACCGAAGCAAAAATTCATTCAGTTTCTCCGCTATAGCCTTGTCGCCTCTTAGTGCCCTTCTAACCCCTCTATCATCTAATGGACCAACTGACTCTCTCACAGGTTTTTTGCTACGAATGTACTTGAAAAAGTCTTTATTTCACGTTTTTGCTTCTGCAGCAAGCTTCTTCTCAAATTCTCCCTTTGCCTGCCTTATCAATGCCTTGCATTTCACTTGCCTGTGCTTGTGCTGTTTCCAGGTTTCGTAGTTTGGCTTTTTTTTCCATTTCCTGAAAGATGCTTTTTTGGCAACAACAGCCTTTCTGACCTCACCTTTAAACCATGCTGGCAGTTTTTTGGACTTCCACTTTTCTTAAAGCGTGGAACACAGCTAGTCTGGACTTCCAAGATAGTAGTTTTCAACAACACCCACGCTTGATGTAAGTCTTTAACCTTTGCAACTACTCCTTTTAGTTTTTTCTTATCTATTTTCCTCATTTTATCATAGTCTACCTTTCGAAAGTTAAAAGGTAGTACTGTGGATTTCCTTACTATCCCTTCTCCACTAATTAAATAAAACACAATCATGCTATGATCACTATTGCCAAGTGGCCCCAACACCCTTATCTCTTGCACAAGATCTGGTGTTACACTAAGGACTAGGTCTAATATGGCTTCCCCTCTGGTCGGATCACAAACCAGCTGCTCCAAGAAGCAGTCATTTATTTCATCTAGGACAGAGGTTCTGAACCCAGTCCTCGGGACCCACCTAGCCAGTCGAGTTTTCAGGATAACCACAATGAATATGCATGTGAGAGATTTGCATATAATGGAGGCAGTGTATGCAAATCACTCTCATACATATTCATTGTGGTTATCCTCAAAATCTGACTGGCTAGGTGGGTCCCGAGGACAGGGTTGAGAACCCCTGATCTAGGAACTTTATCTCCCTAGCATGTCCTGCCGTGACACTGACCCAGTCGATACCAGGGTAATTTAAATCACCCATTATTATTACTGCGCTGTAACGTTTGTTAACTTCCTTGATTTCTTTGAGCATTTCATCATCCATTTGTTCATTCTGGCCAGGCAGTCGATAGTACACCCCCACTGCCATCGCCTTCCCCTTTTTACATGGAATTTCAATCCATAGAGATTCTACAGGAAATTTTGTTTCCTGCAAAACTTTAATCCTTTCTGACTCAATGCCCTCTCTAACATAGAGCGCAACCCCTCCACCAATTTGATCAGCTCTATCATTACGATATAGTTCGTACCCAGGTATCACAGTGTCCCACTGGTTGTCCTCCTTCTACCATGTCTCTGATATTCCAATCATATCTAACCTCTCATTTAGTGCTATATATTCCAACTCTCCCATCTTATTTTTTAGACTTCTAGCATTTGCATACAAGCATTTTAGAGACTGTATTTTCTTCATATTAATCTGGCTATTTGGTAGACATGGGTAATTTGGGATCTTTAAGCTCTATCTGCTCCATACTCGAGGGCATTTGGGCTACTTTACTCTTTTTTGGAAGCTCTCTGCTTTTGGCAGTATCCTTCAAGGATACATTCTTCCGAATCATGCGCTCTTGGGCGACTGTCGGCTTTCCCCTATTATCTAGTTTAAAAACTGCTCTCTCTCCTTTTTAAAGGTTAATGCCAGCAGCCTGGTTCAATCCTGGTTAAGGTGAAGCCCATCCCTTTGGAAGAGCCCCTCCTTTCCCCAGAATGTTCCCCAGTTCCTAACAAATCCAAAACCCTCATCTCTGCACCATTGTCTCATCCACGCATTGAGACTCCAGAGATCTGCCTGTCTTTTGGGTCCTGCACGTGGAACAGGAAGCATTTCGGAGAACGCTACCCTGGAAGTTCTGGATTTCAACTTCCTACCTAAAAGCCTAAATTTAGCCTCCAGAACCTCCCTACCACATTTTCCTATGTCATTGGTACCGACATGTACCAAGACAGCAGACTCCTCCCCAGCACTATCTAAGGTGGCACGTGAGGTCCGCTACCTTCGCACCAGGCAGGCATGTTACCAGGCGATCCTCACCCAGACACCAGACACCCAGTATCTACATGCCTAATGATCGAATCACCCACTATAACGGCTGTCCTAACCCTTCCCTCATGGGCAGATGGCCCTGGAGAAACTTCCTCGGTGCGAGAGGGTTTTACATCACCTGGAGGACAGGTCCTAGTTACAGGATCACTTCCTGCCACAACTGGGTGATACTCTCCTGTCATGTGACCTCTCTCCTCCATGGCAACAGGGATGCTACCAGACTGGAGGTGGGACTTCAGGACTATATCTCTGTAGGTCTCGTCTATGTACCTCTCTGTCTTTCTTATGTTTTCCAAGTCTGCTACTCTAGCCTCTAGAGAACGGACTCGTTCCCTGAGAGCAGAGAGCTCCTTGCACTTGTGCACACGTAAGACCGCTCACCAACTGGGAGAAAATCATACATGTGACACTCAATTCAAAAGACTGGAAAGCCCCCATCTCGCTGCATCACATCATCTCAATACGTTTAATATACCTTGTTCACCTGAGAGCACCTCCTTGTTTACCTGAGAGCACCTCCTTTCCTTTAAGATATGTAAGTACCTATAACGCTACGATTATCCCAGGGGTGGCTGGGGGTTGGGGAGGGAGGGAGGGAAATAACACTTATTAAAAGAGGGCTGCTACACAGTACCTGGTCCTGAGCTGCTGAGGTAAGCTGTGACCAACTTCCTGGGTGATTAACAGTCCTTGCTTGGATAGGAGTCTTTCAAAATGGCCTTTTGACCTGCCACCTGGTGTTAGCACCTATTGAAAAAGTTTCGCAGATCTCTTGCCCCCTAGGTAGGCCTCTTTGTAAAGGTCTCTAAAAGACTTAATTTTTTGCTCAAAGAGTACTGACCCTGTTTTGCCTTTTATGCTAAGTTATATTCTGATTTAATTTAAAATTACAGCTCTTTGCTGCTGCTAGGCTCTGACTTATTATGAAATTTAAATTACAAGCTCTCTGCTGGGTTCCAAATTTAACCAGAAAGCTCTCTTCTGTGTTTTAATTTTAAACTTAAACGGCTGCTACTAGGCCCTGACTGATTTAACAAAAAACACTGGGTTCACAGATTAATTAGCTTTAATACAAAGAAGTCCTTTCAGAAAATTCCCAGAAGTATACACTCACAATTGCAGATCTCTCTCCAGAAGTAGCAGTCCCTTTTTCTAGTCCTTCAAGACTAGGCTTGGCAGTTGCTCCCATCTGGAAGTATTTTTCTGGCTACAGGCATGCCAGTTCACCTATTCCAGTCACAATGGCTATGTGTGCCGAGACAGAGTTTTTTCTAAGTCCTGCCCTTATACCACATTTCTGCTGGTCTACTTTAAACATCTATGGGGCTGAGGCTGGGCATATATGGGTTCAACCTGCTATATGTCTGCGCCACACATCACCCCTTGTTCCACCCCTCACATGTGTGTTCTACGGTCCCTGTCTTCACGGTGTGTTTGTACACGAGATCATCTTTTTGGCATACAGATGTAGACATGTTCGAAGGATATCTGTTTCCCATGCATGTCCACATGGCTTATTCATGTTTCAGAATGACCCTCATAGTGTATCTGGATGTTCAAAAAGTCTTTGATAAGATCCCTCATGAGAGACTCTTGAAGAAATCCAAAAGTCATAGGATAGGAGACAGTGTACTGCAAAGCGTAGAAACTACCAATGTTCTAAATGGATGGGGATGTGCAGGTACTCTTCTGTGAGATCGAGAGACATCAAAAACTCCCCACTCCATACTGCCACTATGACTGATCTCAGAGTCTCCATGTGGAAATGTGGCCCCCACAGACAGTGATTCATGCTCATAAGGTCAAGAAGCGGACAAAATGAACTTTTTTTTTTGGCACCATGAAAGAATGGAGTATTGAATACAGCCATACTGGTCCCATGGCACTAGCTCCATTGCCCTTAGCCGCAGGAGATAAGCCAAAGCCTCTCCTACTGCCGCTACCTTACCCTGCACATAGCAGGGAAACTGAATAAAGAATGGGCTCCCTGATGGCCTCCAGAACCCATTGGTTGGACATGATCTGGACCCAAGCAGGGAA
Organism: Ichthyophis bannanicus; assembly: GCA_033557465.1. Lineage (NCBI taxonomy): Eukaryota > Metazoa > Chordata > Amphibia > Gymnophiona > Ichthyophiidae > Ichthyophis > Ichthyophis bannanicus. Next base: position 1,077,042,767 of record CM066032.1, read on the forward strand.
AAAAATTCTTGCAGCAGGCCTCCCATGGGTAGAACCCCCACCTGGGCCCCTCACTTCATTGTACTTTTTTGTGTCCCAAGATAGAAGCGACTCCAAAGGCCCTGCCTGCACCCTGGAAACCTTGAAACCTCTGAGCAGGGCTCAAGCGGGAGGCATGAAAACAGTTGACATCCCTCGACTGACCTCGAGCCGAAGGAGCAATTCGGGCCTGCTGTGCTTATCCTCGGGCAACTGACCTCCCTTGGATTCACCCAAGACCTTGACAAACTTGTCCAGGTCCTTTTCAAAAGGAAGTCTCCCCTTAAGGGTAGCTTGCTGAGGTGGGCCCTGGAGAAACTATCCGTCGCCCAGTTTTGGAGCAATACATAGAGGCAGGCTGCCACTACCTAGGCCATGCTCTTGGCAAGGCCTCTGACGACATGTAACTTCCATTGGGGGCGGGACAAAGCTGCATGGGGTCTTTCACAGACACAGAAAGGCTCCGCACCGGTTTTGTTTTTGTTTAAAACTGCAGGCACAGCCGCGGTTCTCTGAGAGGCAGGGAGCCGCAGCTGCCTGGAAGAGGGGGGTGAGTTTGCCGCTGACGGTCTTCAAAAAAAACAAACAAAAAAAAAAACAAGGAGAGGAGCCGCTGCAGCAGCAGCAGCATCAGCAGGAAATGTCCCACAGCCGCCACCCCGGCAGAGCCCTCCTGCCTCCCTCAGCACGGCTTTACAGAACCATGAAGGGACATGGGAAACTCTCCCTTCACAGCTCTGTAAGCTGAGCTGAGGGAGACAGGAGGGCTCTGCCGGGATGGCCCCGGGGCACCTCCTGCTGCCGCAGTGGCTTCAGCAGCCAGGTTCTTTTTTTTAAATTTCCCGGGGGGGTAGGACTTGTAATGGGCTGATGGGGGGGGGGTAGGATTGGTAATGGGCTATGGGGGGTTCTAGGACTGGAAATGGGCTGGTGGGGGGGTAGGACTGGAAGAGGGCTGATGGGGGTGTTTAGGACTGGTAATGGGCTATGGGGGGCTAGGACTGGATGAGGGCTGATGTGGGGACATGACTGGTAAGGGGCTATGTGGGGGCTAGGACTGGAAATGGGCTAATGGGGGGTTAGGACTGGTAATGGGCTATGGGGGGCTAGGACTGGAAGTGGGCTGATGGGGGGGGCTATGACTGGAAGTGGGCTGATGGGGGGTGTTTAGAACTGGTAATGAGCTATGGGGGGCTGACTGGAAATGGGCTGATGGGGGGTTTAGGACTGGTAATGGGCTATGGGGGGCTGACTGGAAGTGGGCTGATGGGGGGGATAGGACTGGAAATGGGATAATGGGGGAGGGAAGGAGAGTGCTGCTGGCCCTGGAAGAAAACTAGGGGCTAGGGCTACAAATGGGCTGATGTGGGAGGATGGTAGTATGGGACTGGAAGGAAGCAGATAATGGGAGGGTCTGCTAGGTGAAGGAGGGGGCACAAAGGGAGCTGACACGGGGGAAGGAGCTGACACCTGGGATGTACTGAAGGGGGACTGGAAGGGAGCTGACACTTGGGGATGGGAGTGGTAGGTGGTTGGGTAATGGGGAGGAGGCTGGAAGGGAGCTGACATGCAAATGGAACTGGAAGGGGGATGGACAGAGGATAGGGTGACTGGAAGAGAGCTGACCTGGAGGGTGGCACTGAGAGTGGACTGAGCTAATATCTGGGATGGTATTTGGACTAGAAGGGGCTGGACAGTGGGGAAGGAGGGGGACTGGAAGGGAATGGACACCAGTTTCAGTCATGGGAATGCAAGGCAGTTGACATTGGACGGTACTGGGAGGGAAGGACTGGAAAAGGGGCTGATACTGGGGAGGGTTACTGGAAATGGAAATGGGCTGATGGAAGGAAGTGAAGAAAACAAAAGAAGAGATAAGAAATGGCAGATGGACCATGGACCATAGACCACAGAAAGAGAGCTAAGAGAAGACAGGAAAGCAGAAGCCTCAGATCGGGACCAGCATGATCAGAGAATAAAATGGTCAGACAACAAAGGTAGAAAAAATAATTTTATTTAATTTTAGTGATTGGACTTTGTGCTAATTTTATATTTTACACAGTATTGGATAACTGCATCTCTTATTTATCTGATGTTGCACTGCATGTGGACTCTGGCTTCTTGGGGTTTCAATTTAAATGTAGTCTACATATTATTTTTACTTTAGATTGTGGTTACTTATTCTGTACTTGGTGAGGGTCGATGTTGAGAGTGTGTGACTGAGGTCAGGTGTTCTGTTAACATGGAGTTTGTACATAAAGATCTATACTGTACTGTAGTAATTTGACTTGTTCAGCTTTTCAAATAGGTGTATGGATGTTCCAGGGCCCACTGTAGTATTTACAGTGATGCTTTTTTTGGATGGGCTCCTTACGTGAGTTTTGGAAGTTTGTGCTGATATGGTATGGATGGTAGGTTTGTTCTTTGTTGTAGGGTTTTGTATTAGTTCACAATATGCCTGGTACTGGAGAATAGTGGTTGTTGTTGTTGTTGTTGTTAGTGAGATGATCAGAATCAGATTTTTTTTTTAAATATTGAGTTCTGTGGGTGAATGTCCTGGTTCTCCTCTGCACCTACTGTGGATGCAAAATATATGTTGAAAAAGAAAAAGCAAGAACCATAACACAATTTATAACAAAATAAAAATGAGTTATAATTTAGTTTTATAATCTGTGCTGTTAGTTCTTGCTGTCTTTTAGTTCCTTGGTGTGCAAATGGGATCGTACCTAGCCCTGTGCAAGCGGTGCAGCCACACAGGGCGGAAAGGCTTGGGAAGCATATTTCGGCTGTCTGCTGTTGCCCTGCCGCCGCTGGCAGGACAATAGAAGGCAGCCGAAATGCACTACCCAAGTCTTTTCACAGCACTTTAAGCAGATCTGGTCCCTCTCTCCTCCGACTCAATGTCAAGGAGGGACAGATCTGCTTAAAGTGCCGGTGCCTTTCAGATAGGGCACAGGCCCCCCTTCTCCTCCCCATACCTCCGTCCAGCACTGCCTGCTCTTTCCCTGCTGGCACCTCCGTGAAAAAAACAGAGGACAGCAGCAGCAGGGAAAGAGCAGGCAGCGCTGGACGGAGGTATGGGGGGAGAGGGGGGGCGTGCGCCCGAGCTGCAAGTCTCACAGGGTGTGATTGCAGCTCGATATGGCCCTGTGTGCAAACATCTTGCATTTCCTCCATATAATCTAATCGGCTTTTTGGTTTGGTTCAGTCTCTGATTGGATTTCTGAAAAAGCCTCACCCCCTCTAAGGTGGGGAGGGGCACCTTTTCATACTTCGCCTCAGGCAGCAGATTGCCTTGAGCCTCCCCTGGTCTCTAAGCTGCTAGAAGAGGTACACTACCCAGAGGTGCGGGACTGGACTGGAGGGACGATAAGGAAAAGCAGGTAGACAAAGGTGAGCCGGTTGATATAGCATATCTCGATTTTCATAAAGTGTTTGACAAGGTCCCTCATGAGAGATTCTTGGCCAAACTAAAAAGTCATGGGATTCAAGGCAGTATAATATTATGGATCAGGAACTAGTTAAAAGATAGAAAGCAGAGGGTAGGGCTGAATGGCCAATTTTCTCAATGGAAAAAATAAACAGTGGAGTACCGCAGGGATTTGTGCTGAACTCACTGCTTTTTAACATATTCATAAATGACCTGGAAATGGGAACGAGTGAAGTGACCAAATTTTCAGATGACACAAAATTATTCAAAATTGTTAAAACCCAAGAGGATTGTGAAGATTTGCAAGATGACTTTGATAAATTGGAAGACTGGGCATCCAAATGGCAGATGAAATTTAATGTGGACTAATGCAAAGTTATGCACCTAGAAAAGAACAACTCAAGCTTTAGTTACACGATGCAAGGTACCACCTTAGAAACCACCACCCAGGAAAAAGATTTAGGCATCATCGTGGATAACATGTTGAAACCCTCTGCCCAGTGTGCAGTGGTGGCCAAGAAGGCAAATACGAGGGTTGCTATTTATATTTCTGGCCTTAGCAACAGTAAGTGTTGCCAGGCGCCATCCAATGGTTCCATTGGAACACTGATATTGTTGAACATAACCTTATTCATAACATTTTATCATTTGAGCGCAATTTGTTGTTTACAGTAACTTGAAAAATTCATCTCGGGTGAAAAATGGAATTAACTCATGAACATTTTCGTGCGATTATTTTTCATAACTTTCGACGTGGATTATCAAGACAAGAGTGCATCGATGAACTTAATTTTTTATACGGCGATAAAGCACCATCCTACAGCACTGTAAAAAACTGGTATAATGAATTCAATCGTGGCCGACGTTCGCTCCAGGATGAATTCCGTCAGGGTCATCCAAAATCGGTTGTTGTGCCAGAAAATATTGATGCTGTGTGTGAACTGATAAAGCAAGGTCATTATGTGACATACCGTGAGATTGAGGCATCTTTGGGCATTAGTATGACAAGCATCAATAAGATATTGCATGATCATTTGGTCGTAAAAAAGATTTGTTCGCGTTGGATCCCACATAATCTGACAAACGCTCAAAAGAAGACTCGTGTCGATTGGGCAAGGAAATGTTGAAAAAATACGTTCAAGGTGCATCAAAGACTGTGTATAACATCTACACAGGTGACGAATCATGGATCTATGCATATGAGCCCGAAACAAAACAGCAATCGACTGTATGGGTCTTCCAAGACGAGCCAAATCCAACAAAAGTTGTTCGCGGAAGAAGCACATTGAAGCAAATGGTTGCCTGTTTCTTCGGCATTACCAGTCACGTCGCGACAGGCCTTTAGAGCAATGTTAGACGGTCAATTCTGAATGGTACACAACCATTTGTTTATCAGAAGTCTTCGGAGAAATTCGGAAAAAGTCGAAGAAGAGGCGAATAATTCTTCATCATGACAATGCGAGCTCTCACACATCGGCTCAAACAAAGGAATTTTTGACCGGCCAAAACATCGAATTGATGGGTCATCCACCATACAGCCCTGATTTGGCACCCAATGACTTCCTTTTATTCCCGCACATCAAAAACAAATTACGTGGTCAACGATTTTCAACACCCGAAGATGCGGTTGATGCATTAAAAACGCATGTTTTGGAGTTACCTCAATCGGAGTGGAAAAAGTGCTTCGAAAATTGGTTCAAACGCATGCAAAAGTGTATTGATCTTCATGGAGAATATTTTGAAAAACAATAAAACCAATTTTGATCATAAATATTTGTTTTTTCATTATTAGGCCAGAAATATAAATAGCAAACATGAGGAATCATAAGACAAGGAATGGAGAATAAAACCAAGGATATTATAATGCCTCTGTATCGTTCCATGGTGCGAGCTCACTTTAAGTGTGCAATTCTGGTCACCGTATCTTAAAAAGGATATAGCAGAATTAGAAAAGGTACAGAGAAGAGCCACCAAAATGGTAAAGGAGATGGAAGAATACCCCTATGAGGAAAGGCTTAAAAGGTTAGGGCTCTTCACTTGGAAAAGAGATACCTGATGGGAGATATGATAGAGGTCTATAAATTAATGAATGGAGTGGAATGGGTTGATGTGAATCTGTTGTTTACTTCTTCAAAAAGTATAAACACTAGAGGACATGCAATGAATCCACAAAGTAGTACATTTAAGACTAATTGGAGAAAACATTTTTTCTCTCTGTGTAATTAAACTCTGGAATTCATTGCCAGAGGATGTAGTAAAAGCTGTTAGTTGTAGCAGGGTTTAAAAAAAAGGTTTGGACAAGTTCCTCGAGGAAAAGTACTAAACCATTATTAAAATAGGCATCATGGAACCCATCTATCTTCTGGTTTTCTACAAAGTACCAGTTGGCCTGGATTGTCCACTGTTGGAAACAGGATACTGAGCTTGATGAACTATTTGGTCTGACCCAGCATAGCATATCTTATCTTCTCATATATGAGATACCAGCATCACAACTAGCTGAAGGACAAAAAGAAAAATGCATTTTTATATCATAGACAGAGGCCAATAATTATTGAGCTAGAATTAGAAAACATGAAAGATCCATGACACAAGGCACAAACATAAAATTAATCAAAACCACCAACATGTGCTCAGTGAATGTAACGCTCAGAGATAGTTTCAACATAGAGAGGAAAGTTGTTAGATACACCCCCTCTGTCAACTGGATAAAGAGTGTTAACCCTTTTCCATACCAAGGCACTTATGATCATCCTGTATTCATATTTACTGACCTGCAGAAATTGCTTCTTCAAAATGTTTTGCAGGCATTAATTTAAAAATAATCAGCAAGGATCATTTTACACTCTTTTATCCTGTCCCAAGTTAAAGCATCCAGACTGAAAAGCTTGAGTCTACAGAGCGGTACTGAGTGCGAGCCCTCCGCCTAAAAACATGATATTGTAGCACCTCTCCACCACCAGCAGCAGCGTGGGCAGAAGACTCCCTCCCCCCTCTCCCGCCCACCCGCCTGGTGCAGCTTAGCAGGAATTACTGCTAAGCCTCTCAGTTGAGAAGCACTATGCAGTCACCTTGTTGTTTGGAAGGCTGTTTTTGTTTTTTTACTGTATTTCAATATAAACCGAGCTCAGACAACACTACAATGGCAACCAGCTGTCACCTACGCCAGACAGACATAGTAAATTGCTATATGTGAACAGCAAACTGCCCAACTATCTCCTACTAAGCAAAGCATTTATTTTTCACTTCCACACACTGTTCACATTCTTGCATTCCCCTCCCACACTCCTCTACTCACTTTTATGTACTCTTTTCCATTTCCACACATGTCATGCACATTTTCTCTACCTCTACTGTTTGTCTTATTCTCATCTCTATGTGGCATGTTTACTAAAGGTTAACACAAGTTACATGCGTTAAGTGCTACTGCGCCCATTGAAATAGAAGGGATGCGGGTACTTAACGTGTGTTAATTAAAAAGGTTTCGTAAACATGCCCTTAAGCCTCTAATTGCCCCCTCCCCCCCTTCTTTGCTTTCCAACCCCTGCACATTCTATTTAGGATCTCCTGGGGGCCAGGCTGGGCTCCTAGACCCCCCAAAGTAGCAAGAATTCCTGTGGGACCTCCAGTTCCCAACAGCACGTTCAAGGCAGGGGATAAATATAGCATTCCATTGCTAGGGGCTCTTCTCAGGGGTGATAGAGAAAGAATGCAGCACTTGTCTACTTGTGCTCTGAATGATCCTACCAATATCTATTGCAAAATTCTCACTACCTCTAGGCATTTTAAACAGAGAAATAAGGAATGTGAATTATCTACCACCTTTAAATTTGATGTGCAATAAAGCCATTTTATATAAAAGCAAAGTACTGTACTGTAATCTAGCTTTAACAAGGTTGAGTAGGACAAAATATTACAGTGATTTGCTTAGAAATATTTATGGCAAAGACATGCTAAGCACACATCACATACACCCACTATATTAACCAGGCAATCACTTGTTTGAGAAACAAATACACACACACACACACACACAAACATATATGTTTTTGTGGCTATTATCAACAAATTTGCGGATTACAGAATTGATGTACATATTGCTGCAGTCTGCAACACGGCGTTAAAAACTTGGCTTCATAAGCATGACTAGTAAAACAAACATCAGTGCCACCATAAAGATGTCACGCTGGGTGCAGTACTGCAAACCAAAAACCCTATGACATCGAGATGCTCATAAACGGAAGGGCAAGATGACAGAGAGAGGTTTGGCCACATCCAGGAGGCTTCTCTTATTTCATGACATTTTGATAAAACAATCAACCATTTTTCTATCCATCTTGTCTTTCCTTCAGTGTGTAATATATTGTGGACTATCTCAGCTTTTTCTCCTTTAGTAAAGGCTAGGTTGTTCTAATCCTTGTATAAAAATATAAATGGACAAACTCCTCAGCAGATGTAAAATCATCTCAGAGGCTTCACTGCCAATTCTCATTCAGCAAATCTGCAGCGACAACTGTAGGTTAGATCCCTGTCTCAGCTAGCAAAGGGGTTTTGCTGTTTCGTTCATACGTATTCAACGATAAGCTTATTTCAAACTCCTGTAACTAGATGTCTTTAGGTGCTAGCCACCAATCTGTTTTTAAACCACAACCTTTTTCCTTTTTGGTTTGTACATATACTTTTTGGAACAAAATGTATGCATTGGGAGTGCAACTGTAGCCAAAAAGAAAATCAACAGAAAACCAAGATATCGATGCTCCAAGATGTTATCTGCATGCACAGGACTCCACTGTCATGTTGGGGTACACCTTGAGCACCACATTCTTGTTTTCATCAAAAAATAAAATGCTGAGGGAAGACATCTTTTCCGGTACGCAGCAGGGCTCGGGGATTCCAGAGACCACGCCCACTGCTCGAACTATACTCTGGATGGTGGCATGATTTGATGGCTTCAAAGACTGGAAAAGAGGAAAAGAAACACAGAAACCGGTTACTGGGAAGGTTCACTGAATATCACCCAGTGCCTCCTTCTACTCTAATAGCCCCAGAACACCACAATACCTACAGCTGTGATCAACATAATTGGCACCCCTTGCAGTTCAACCCCTAAATGTCCAATATCTTAAAAAAAAAAGTGGCCAGTGAAATGGCTTTGGACTATATATGCGCACATATTTGACACATGACAGAATCAAATAAAACAAGACCAATTAAAAAAGGAAATACTATAAAAACTGGGATATTGCTTGGACATGATTATTGGCACTCTTATGAGCAATTCAAACCATTTTGAACAGCAGAACCACATTTTCATTGCAGTAAAAATTAGATGCACCTGGGATCAACTGTCAGTACTCAAATGACTTGAATCAACCAATTAATGACGACTTTAATGTTTAAAATGGCCACATTCATTATCTGTTCCATTTTCACAATGGTGAAGACAAGAGAGCTGTCTGAGACCATCAGAAAAGCCATAATCAACAAACATCAAACTTTAAAGGGGTACAAGGCCATCTCTAAAGACCTTAGGATTCCCGTGTCTATAGTTCGCAATGTTATTAAGAGGTTTTCTGCTCATGGAATTGTCAAGTATCTTCCAGGATATGGTGGGAAGAGGAAAATAAATCAAAGAAGTCTTAGTGCAAAGAAGGTTAGTGCAAACTGTTGAAAAAACACTACATAACATCCACAGAGCTTAAGGCTGACCTGGAGCAATCTGGAGTGGTGGTTTCAACCCTCACCATATGCCGCACACTAAATAAAGAAGGGCTTCATGAGCGAAAGCCGAGGAAGACCCCACTGCTCAAAGATAGACATAATAAGGTACGCCTGATCTTTGCCCAAACCCATCTTGAGAAACCACAATCCTGGGAAAATGTTCTGTGGACAGATGGAACCAGACTTGAGCTCTTTGGCAATGCAGACCGGTAATACATTTACAGGTGAAGAAATGAAGTTTATAAGGAAAAAACACCCTTCCTACGGTTAAATATGGTGGAAGTTCCATAATGCTGTGGGGCTGTTTTGCTGCCTTATAAACTGGAGGCCTGGAATGTAGTAAAGACATCTCAAAGTCAGAGGACTAGCAAGGTATTTTGGAGCAAAATATGCTACCTAGTGTCAGAAACCTTTGGTCTGGGTTGAAGGTCATGGGTCCTCCAGCAGGACAATGACCCCCAAAGTACAAAAGAATGGTTAAAAAGGAACAAATGGGCTGTTTTAAACTGACCAGTAATGAGTCCTGATCTCAATCCAATCTAGAACATTTGGATAAAGCTGAAATCTGCCACTGGAAAAAGGAATCCTGGAAACATTCATGAATTGAAACAAATCGCAGTTGAAGAGCGGGAGAAACTACCAGCAGACAGATATACAAAACTTATAAATGGCTACAAGAAACATTTGGAGGCTGTCATCACTGCCAAGAATATTTCCAATTATTTCTCAAGATATTGTACACAAAATAATTAAAATGCAAGTGTGTCAAAAATGTTGACCACAATTGTAAATATGTTAGAGGAGATTGGTTAAGGCTGTGGTGGGGTGTGGTTAAGAATGAACATTAGTAGATGATGGTCAGATGGGAGAGAGCTGAGGTAGAAAAGCTTGAAGGTGAGCAGCTGGAGAAAAAGGTGAGCAGCTGGAGACAGTGACCATGGTGGTGAGTAGAGACAATAGAACATCGCTGAAGGTCAAATGAGGAGGTTAAAGTATGGAGCTGCGAGGCATAGCGGTCAGAGTGGTCATAGTCATGAATGTTGAAATCCCCAAGAATGAGGGAGGGGGAAGATGGTGCAAAAGAAAAAGACATCTTAGCATCAAAGTCGGTGAGAAAGGAAGAGGTGGACTTGTCGGGGGGGGGGGGGGCGATAAATGACAGCTACCCGGAGTGGAGTAAGGACTTCAAAAGGAAGAAAAAAAGCATGACTAAGGTGGAAGAAGGGGTAAAAACTGATAGGAAGAAGAGAGTAGCATCCCAAACACCACCTCCATGGCCAACTTGGTAGGGTGTATGAGAGAAAAGGTAGCCTCCTTGACAAACAGCAGCAACTGAAGCAGAGTCTTCAGGGGGAAGCCAAATCTCAGTTAAGGCAAGAAGATGCAGAGCATTAGAGATAAAGAGATCATGAATGTACGTAAGTTTGTGGAGGCAGAATGTGGTTTCCACAGGGCACACGAGAAAGGAATAGAAGAGGAAAAAAGGAGAGGAATATGAATAAGATTAGAGGGGCTGTGATTGGATCTGTGCAAGGAATGTAGGAGATGCCCTAGTGGACCAAGATTGGGACTGATATCACCAGAAGAAAGTAAGAGAAAGATAAGAAAAGAGAGTAGGCACGACACTGATGAGGGGGATGTGCGCTCAGATAAAGTGGAGATGAGTGATGGGTGAATAAGCAGAAAATAATGATGAAGCTGAAGAGCAGACGGTAGGGTTGAGGACAAAATGACTGGAGAGACGAAGAAAGCAGAGGACTGCTGATTAGGATTTGGAGTTCAAAGTTGTATGAATGAAGGGAAAAGACTGGGGAGAATTAGCATCGTGAGTACAATGTAGTATGGAGCCATGAGGCTGGAAGGGGAAGAGGATCTATGGACCTAAGCAGATATATTATCTATATTATCTTATATATTATATATTATATATATATATATATATTAAATTATATTATATTATATTATATATATTATCTAAGGATCCAACACAAAAAAACAGAGGTGTTATTCATTACACGGAACTGAAATTTCACTGCTCCGTCCTTTTTGAAAGTAAAGGATGCTAACCTCCAGACCAAGACCACCATCAGATACCTTGGTGTCACTTTAGACCAGAACTTGGATATGAAAGCACACCAAGGTGTTGGAACAGCCTTCCTCAAAACATCCGATCAATACCAGACCTTTTGCAGTTTCGAAAAGCTTTGAAACACTACCTCTTCCTCTTGTCTTATCCATTAAACAATCCAGATAACACAACCTACCCACAGACCTTCCAAACATACAAATTCAATACAGACACCCACAGACCTCCCATACACAATACTGAAGCCAGGATGAGATCATGTCTGTTATATTAATTAATTACCCTGTTATCCGAGTTGTATTTCCTGTTTTTTCTGTAAACACAAAGTACCGTTGAATTGTGTAACTCCTTGTTTATTGTAAACCGCGCTGATGCTGAATAGTGCGGTATATAAGAGACTATAAATAAATAAATAAATAAATATATTATATATGATATGGTGAGGCAGGAAAGGAAGCCTCAAAGGGTTGGGGGTGCAGCTGGGAATGATACTGTTAACGAGCTACAGAACGGCTACATATGCAATTCTGACCAATGGGTGAGTGAGTGGGAGGGAATTAAAGAGTCAGTAGAGCAGAAGGAGAATGTCAGGTTTAGTAATTATGGCAAGGGCTCTATACAACTAGGGAGTGAAGGGAGAGAGGAAGGCACAGAGATTAATTCAGAAAAACTAGAATGACGGCAGAAAGCCACAGATAAGACTGCAGTCCAGGTTTGGAGCGAGCGAGCGAGCAGAGCAGGCAGGAAATGAACACAAATAATAAAATAAATAAATCCAAAGACACACAGACTCACACAGTAACATATATAACTGGAAGCTTAACGTATGGGCAAGCACAAGTATGAAATCAAACCAAAATGCAAAGCTCTGAATCTCTCTTAAGTCCTCTCGCTAACAAATGGGAGTCGAAATGGCGGGAGGAACACACAGTGCTTAGAAAAAGACTCTCTTAAGAACATAAGAACATAAGATATGCCATACTGGGTCAGACCAAGGTCCATCAAGCCCAGTATTCTGTTTCCAACAGTGGCCAATCTAGGTCATACGTACCTAGCAGTTTCCCCAAGGGACACAGGTTCCACAATGCTTGTATTGGTTCAAGCATTGATATCCTGGGTCCCTTCTTAATAATGGTTTATGGACCTTTCCTCCAGGAACTTGTCCAAACCTTTTTTAAACCCAGCTACACTAACAGCCTTTACTACATCCTCCGGTAACAAATTCCAGAGTTTGATTACACGTTGAGTGAAAAAATATTTTCTTTTATTAGTCTTAAATAGTTTACCCTGTAGCTTCATTGCATGTCCCCTAGTCTTTCTATATTCTGATAAGGTAAACAATCGATCTACGTTTACCCGTTCCACTCCGTTCATTAATTTATAGACTTCTATCATATCTCCCCTCAGCCGTCTCTTTTCCAGGTTAAAGAGCCCCAACCTTTTTAGCCTTTCTTCATAGGAGTAGCCTTCCATCCCCTTTACCATTTTGGTGGCTCTTCTCTGAACCTTTTCTAAAATTGCTATATCCTTTTTAAGATATGGCGACCAGAATTGCACACAATATTCAAGGTGCGGTCTCACCATGGAACGATATAGAGGCATTATAATATCTTTTGTTTTATTTTCCATTCCTTTCCTTATCATACCTAGCATTCTATTTGCTCTCTTGGCCGCCGCTGCACACTGGGCCGAGGGTTTTAACATGGTATCCACAAGGACGCCTAAATCTTTTTCTTGGGTGGTGGTTCCTAATGTGGAACCTTGCATCGTGTAACCATAGTTTGGGTTGTTCTTCCCTAGGTGCATAACCTTGCACTTCTCCACATTAAATTTCATCTGCCATTTTGATGCCCAGTCTTCCAATTTATCAAGATCCTCTTGCAATTTTCCACAATCCTCCTGGGTTTTAACAACTTTAAATAGTTTTGTGTCATCAGCAAATTTGATAACCTCACTCGTTATTCCACTTTCCAGGTCATTTATGAATATGTCAAAAAGCAGCGGACCCAGCACAGATCCCTGGGGTACACCACTATTCACCTTTCTCCATTGGGAAAATTGGCCATTTAGCCCTACCCTCTGCTTTCTATCTTTTAACCAGTTCCTGATCCACAGTAGTACACTGCCTCCTATCCCATGACTCTTTAGTTTTGCCAAAAGTCTCTCATGAGGGACCTTGTCAAAGGCTTTCTGAAAGTCCAGATACACAATATCAACCGACTCACCTTTGTCCACCTGTTTATTCACTCCTTCAAAAAAACATAACAGATTAGTAAGACAAGATCTTCCTTGTCTAAAGCCATGTTGGCTGTCTCCCATTAGGTCATGACTATCTATATGCTGAGTAATTTTATTCTTTATGATGGTTTCTACCATTTTTCCCGGTACTGATGTCAGGCTCACCGGTCTGTAGTTTCCCGGATCACCCCTCGAACCCTTTTTAAAAATTGGTGTTACATTGGCGATCCTCCAATCCTCAGGTATTAGAGATGATTTTAATGATAGTTCACAGATTACTGATAGCAGGTCTGCAATCTCAAATTTCAGTTCTTTCAACACCCTTGGATGTATACCATCCGGCCCAGGTGATTTGCTACTCTTCAGTTTATCTAATAGTTGTAGGACATCTTCCCGATGTATCGATATTTCCTTCAATTCTTCCACACCTTTAAATACCACTTCAGTCGTGGGTAACATCCCTACATCTTCCTCAGTAAAGACCGAAGCAAAGAATTCATTCAGTCTCTCCGCTATCGCCTTGTCGCCTCTTAGTGCTCCTTTAACCCCTTTATCATCTAATGGACCAACTGACTCTCTCACGGGTTTTTTGCTACGAATGTACTTGAAAAGGTCTTTATTTCGCGTTTTTGCTTCCGCAGCAAGCTTCTTCTCAAATTCTCTCTTTGCCTGCCTTATCAATGCCTTGCATTTGACTTGCCAGTGCTTGTGCTGTTTCCAGGTTTCATCATTTGGCTCTTTTTTCCATTTCTTGAAAGATGCTTTTTTGGCAACAACAGCCTCTCTGACCTCAGCTTTAAACCATGCTGGCAATTTTTTGGACTTCCTTCCACTTTTCTTAAAGCGTGGAATACAGCTGGTCTGGGCTTCCAAGATAGTATTTTTCAACAACACCCAAGCTTGATGTACGTCTTTAACCTTTGCAACTGCTCCTTTTAGTTTTTTCTTAACTGTTTTCCTCATTCTATCATAGTCTCCCTTTCGAAAGTTAAAGGGTAGTACTGTGGATTTCCTTACTATCCCTCCTCCACTAATTAAATCAAAGGCGATCATGCTATGATCACTATTGCCAAGTGGCCCCAACACCCTTATCTCTTGCACTACATCTGGTGTTCCACTAAGGACTAGGTCTAATATTGCTTCCCCTCTGGTCGGTTCATGAACCAGCTGTTCCAAGAAGCAGTCATTTATTTCATCTAGGAACTTTATCTCCCTAGCATGTCCTGTTGTGACACTGACCCAGTCGATGCCGGGGTAATTGAAATCACCCATTATTATTACTGCACTGTAACTTTTGCTAGCTTCCTTGATTTCTTTGAGCATTTCATCATCCATTTGTTCATTCTGGCCAGGCGGACGATAGTACACCCCCACTGCCATCGCCTTCCCCTTTTTACATGGAATTTCAATCCATAGAGATTCTACAGCAAATTTTGTTTCTTGCAAAACTTTAATCCTTTCTGACTCAATGCCCTCTCTAACATAGAGCGCAACCCCTCCACCAATTTGATCAGCTCTATCATTTCGATATAGTTTGTACCCAGGTATCACAGTGTCCCACTGGTTGTCCTCCTTCCACCATGTCTCTGATATTCCAATCATATCTAACCTCTCGTTTAGTGCTATATATTCTAACTCTCCCATCTTGTTTTGTAGACTTCTAGCATTTGCATACAAGCATTTTAGAGACTGTATTTTATTCATATTAATTTGGCTATTGGTAGACATGGGTAATTTGGGATCTTTAAGTTCTGTCTGCTCCATACTCGAGGGCATTTGGGCTACTTTACTCTTTTTTGGAACCTCTCTGCTTTTTGTAGTATCCTTCAAGGATACATTCTTCCGAACCATGCGCTCTTGGGCGACTGTCGGCTTTCCCCTATTATCTTGTTCCTGCTCTCTACACAAAGGGTCAGCAGGGGCAGGTATAGCCTCAGTCAGGTAAAATGTAGCAGCGAGTATACAGCACACTGTTCCTGGGAAAGCCAGACAAGATTTATTCCAAAGTTTATAAAATTACCCTCAGTCTGCATCTGTATATCTTTATGCTGTCATTGACCCCCTAAATATTGCCATCAAGATTTATAATTTGAAACATAATTTTAGTACTATGATCCGATGCAACTTTTAAAAGGCTGGTAATAACTGTCGAAAAGTACCGTGGCTTGAACCAGTTATAATTCTATTAAATAAATAATTTGACATAACCACAAGGCCTGATCAGTCGGCAGGGTGAAGCCGACCTCTTCTCTTGATGCAGGATGTGCCTTTCTCCTGTCACTTCATGTGTGCAGAGACTGAGGAGTGGGAAAGCAAGATGGTGACAAGTCACACAGGAAGTTTGGGCGCCCGTCACTGCTGGCAGTGAGTAGACAAGACCCATGGCTGAGTTTAAACATGGAGGAAGCCAATGCAGGGCTGGTGTTAGACTGGTGAGTGGACCCCAAAGTCTTGCCTGCAGGCTATACTGCCTTCAACTTAAGGCAGGCTTGGAGGTTCAGGGTAACTGCCCTGTTTGCCATCTTCTAAAGCCGGCCCTGCCAAACTGAAATGTGCCAATTTGGGATTTTCTTTTGTCTTTTTTGCACATGATTTTACTACTTCATATTTGAAGCTGATCAAATGGCAATTGAAGACACTCTAAAGAAATATATAGATTCAGCATTTCTAATAAGGAAACCAGATACAAAGTGCCCAGTGAGAACTGAATATTCGCCTGCACGGTGGAAAAATCACAGAATCTAAGCATAGGAAAACTCTTATGTACACGTGGAGGCACATTCCACTGAGTGCGTGCAGACCCCTGTGCGTCCGATCAGAATTGTGATGCCCAGAGGTAGATCAGATTCTGATCCCATGGGGGCTAGACATACCACTCTGTATCTGAATCGGTCTAGGGCCTGTATGTCAGTCAGGCTCCTGATTGGAGCCGTGGTGCCATGGCACCACAGTTTCATTCAGGAGCCATGATCCCCAGCCGCCGACTACAATTTTCTTTCCCTGCAGCCTGACCCCCGATCTAGCACCCCCTCACCTTTCCAGTGCTGCCCGGGCCTGCCGTCCCCCGTCCAGTTTGCTCACCCCGGATGTAGAGGGCCGACCTCAGAATGGGCCCTCTACATCCAGGGTCACAGACTGTCCATGCCCTGCTCTCGCTCCGCCTCCAGAATACCCCCTCCTGCCCCCATCTAAGCCTCCCCATACAAACGCCTTGTTTGTAGGGGGAGGATTTTAATGGGGAAAGCAGGGGGGCGAATAGCGGGGATGAATGTCCCAACGGGACATCCATTCCTGCTATTCGTGGGACGGAATAGACCTCATAGGCAATAATTTTATAAGAAGCTGCTTAGATTTGTGTGTGAACAATGCGATTAAATTCTGGCATTTTAGTCATTTACATAACTTAGGTGACCTCTTCTAAAACACTGCATATTCTGCTTTGTATGTACTTTCACAGTGGGTGGGCACATAGGCAGAATTTGGGCAAACAATGGGGTGGAGACAGTAATTACTTGCATAGATTATAACATTTTCATAAAAGTTACATAAACTCTAGCAAGCCTTATTACTAAAGGTTAATGCACATTAATGAAGTTAACACGCGTTAAGTGCCATTGCACCCAAAGAAATGAAAGGGCTGTAGGCACTTAACGCGCGTTAACTTCATTAACGCACATTAAAACCTTTACTAACAGGACCCTTTAGTGTGCACTAAAGAAATTAACATGCATTAACCTACAAATGTAAGCACTTAAACTGATTTCTGTGTATTAAAATGTTCTAACACGTTAAACACCAATTAATACAAATGTGCGAAGAAAACTGAAAATGTTGGAAAACTGGGAAAAAAGGCCCAAAATCTAAAAACAAACCAAAATGTTTACTACCACTAAAGATTTGTATAATGCTACAAGGTGTACGCAGCACTGTACAGAGACATGTAAGAGACCATCCCTGCTCATCAGAGCTTACAATCTAATCAAGACAAAACACCACAACAACTGGGGACTAAGTTATGTCTAGGGGAATGGTAAGGAAACACATAGGAGGTGAACCGAAGATGAAGCAGATCAGGATCTAAAGGCAGCCTTGAAGAGGTGAGTTTTTAGCCGGGCTCTGAGCCTGATGTACTGACTCGGGTAATGCTCATTACAACTAGGGATATACTTTTCCTTATGCACATCCCTAACTTCCATTTTGAAAGGTGGCACAAAATCTGAGCACGAAAATGTAGCTGTACTTTGCAGCAACGCAGGCAGCTTGAAAACAAAACCTTAAGAGATCATACGCAACAGAGAGCTGACACTCATAAATCATCATGGCAGATAAAGCCTGCAAGGGCCCATTGGTTTGCCCAGTTTATGTCCTGATCCCTGACCTCTCCAAGTTAACCTTCAATTCCTCTCAACTAGGCATCCTTTGTGCCTCTCCCAGGCTTTCTTGAATTCTGTGGCTGTTTTTCCCTCCGCACTTCCTCCTGATAAAAGCACTTTATCAGAATGAATCCAGCATTATCCAGCAGGATGCTCAGGTAAAAATAAACTTAAACGGTAATAACTGCAGTAAAAAAAACTCCAGTATAAACACAACCACCCGGCGCTAAATGCTGAAGCTGAAACTACCCTGGTTGTTGTTGGATTGCTACTGTCCAATAATCACATCACCGTCTTTTAGTTTTTGGTGCATATCCTGGTATAACAGCTCCCTTAATAATGGATAAAGGAAGCTGAAGAAAGCAAACCTTGAATACCAGGATATTTTTTCTCAGTTTAAAATTACACCTTTGGAAGGGTTAAATGACACTTTTAATGGCAATCCAGGAGCACACACATTTCATAGTAACACAGAGCAGACATAAAGACTGATAAAGACTGAAAAGTGTAGTTACTCACCTGTAACAGATGATCTCCGGGAACAGCAGGAATTGAGTCTTCACATATGGGTGACATCGGCAAAGACGGAGCACATGTGGGAACCCTCCCCAGAGTCCTGTAGGAAAGCTTTTGGGAGCATCCCACTGCACCTGCGCTGCTGCCTTCCCACCTTTCCAACTCTCCCTCCTCAATTGGGTTTGTAGCTAATATAAAAGGAGAAAAGGAGAGAAGGAGAGAGAGAAAGAGAGATACAACTCCTAGGGGAGGAGAGTGGGTTGTGAAGACTCAATTCCTGCTGTTCCTGGAGATCACCAGTTACAGGTGAGTAACTACGCTATCTCCTGGAACAAGCAGGAATGTAGTCTTCACATATGGGCCTCCCTAGCTTGGAGATGCCAGGGAGATGACCCCAAAGAGAGCAGTGAAACACAGGCTGAATTGGGTCATATTTCCTCCCAAGGATCTCTGGTATCGAAACTCGGGACGGGGGGTAGGAGTTGTTCTAAGTCTGAAAGAGATGCTGGAGAATAACCTGGCCAAACGAGGCATCCCGACGGGAGTCTTTGTCCAAGTAATAATGGGCCGCAAAGGTGTGGACAGAGGACCAGGTTGCTGCTTTGCAGATTTCATCAATCGCCACCGAGCATAGATTTACCATAGAGGCAGCCATTGCTCGCACATTGTGTGCTGTGACATGACCTGCAAGAGAAAGTCCTTTATTCTCATAGGTAAAAGAGATACAGTCTGCAATCCACTTGGAGAGTGTTCTCTTAGAAACTGGTAGACCAAGGTGACTGGACTCAAAGGCAACAAAAAGCTGTGAAGCCTTTGTGCTGCCTAGTTCTCTGAAGATAAAAGGCCAAAGCACGCTTGCAATCCAGAGTATGTAGATTCCTTTCTGCACTAGAGGCATGAGGTCTAGGGAAGAAAACAGGCAGGTAAACCGACTGGTTCAAATGAAAAGGTGAAACCACCTTCGGCATAAAGTGGGGATGAGTTCTAAGTACTACCTTATCATGGTGGAACAGTGTATAAGGCGGGTCAGCCACTAAAGCTTGGAGCTCACTGATCCGTGTTGTAGAAATGAGTCAATTAGGAAAATGACTTCCCAAGAAAGAAACTTCAGGGATGTAGTGGCTAGGGGTTCAAAGGATGGCTTCATGAGCTATCCAAGGACAAGACTGAGATCCCATGCCACAGGTGGTGCCTTAATGGGAGGCTTAGTTAAGAGTAGACCTCTCATAAAACGCGCTACAAGTGGCTGAGAGGAGATAGGTTGTCCATCAAAGGGCATGTGAAAAATCACAACGGCACTGAGGTGAACTTTTACTGAATTACTTACTTACTGCAGCCTTCCATCTATACTGCTTATCCTGAGAGGGGGAGGAGCCTGCTCCATTTAAAAAGCAGCTGCCTTCAATCAAGGTACAAGCTAACTGCCATCTGCTTCTTGCTCTGATTAGTGTTAAGCAGCCTGCAGCCTTCCATCTATACTGCTTATCCTGAGGGGGAGGAGCCTGCTCCATTTAAAAAGCAGCTGCCTTCAGTCAAGGTACAAGCTAACTGCCATCTGCTTCTTGCTCTAATTAGTGTTAAGCAGCCTTCCATCTATACTGCTTATCCTGAGAGGGGGAGGAGCCTGCTCCATTTAAAAAGCAGCTGCCTTCAATCAAGGTACAAGCTAACTGCCATCTGCTTCTTGCTCTGATTAGTGTTAAGCAGCCTGCAGCCTTCCATCTATACTGCTTATCCTGAGGGGGAGGAGCCTGCTCCATTTAAAAAGCAGCTGCCTTCAATCAAGGTACAAGCTAACTGCCATCTGCTTCTTGCTCTGATTAGTGTTAAGCAGCCTGCAGCCTTCCATCTATACTGCTTATCCTGAGAGGGGGAGGAGCCTGCTCCATTTAAAAAGCAGCTGCCTTCAATCAAGGTACAAGCTAACTGCCATCTGCTTCTTGCTCTGATTAGTGTTAAGCAGCCTGCAGCCTTCCATCTATACTGCTTATCCTGAGGGGGAGGAGCCTGCTCCATTTAAAAAGCAGCTGCCTTCAGTCAAGGTACAAGCTAACTGCCATCTGCTTCTTGCTCTAATTAGTGTTAAGCAGCCTGCAGCCTTCCATCTATACTGCTTATCCTGAGGGGGAGGAGCCTGCTCCATTTAAAAAGCAGCTGCCTTCAATCAAGGTACAAGCTAACTGCCATCTGCTTCTTGCTCTGATTAGTGTTAAGCAGCCTGCAGCCTTCCATCTATACTGCTTATCCTGAGAGGGGGAGGAGCCTGCTCCATTTAAAAAGCAGCTGCCTTCAATCAAGGTACAAGCTAACTGCCATCTGCTTCTTGCTCTGATTAGTGTTAAGCAGCCTGCAGCCTTCCATCTATACTGCTTATCCTGAGAGGGGGAGGAGCCTGCTCCATTTAAAAAGCAGCTGCCTTCAATCAAGGTACAAGCTAACTGCCATCTGCTTCTTGCTCTGATTAGTGTTAAGCAGCCTGCAGCCTTCCATCTATACTGCTTATCCTGAGAGGGGGAGGAGCCTGCTCCATTTAAAAAGCAACTGCCTTCAGGCAGGCCCGCGCCTGGTGGGCCCTCGCCAGAGGGCCCTTTGGCGTGGCCCTTAGGCGGAGGCCACTGACAGAGGTCACTCTTCATCAGGCTGACATCCAGCACGAAAACGCAAGTAAATCTCCAATTATTCGCTGACATAGTTACCAACCAAGACTTCACCTTTGACCACTTCCATTCCATACACACAAAATGGCCTTATCTTGGTCTTTTACAATTGCCCTTTATCTCCTTGCCTTAGGATTAGGTAACGTTACTAGTCTACACTCTAGCCACAAGCATATACCAATGATACACAATTATAGAAGACGGTGGCAAGACGCCCCCTTCTACAGCACAAGAGAAACTAGCCGAACCCACCACCATCTTCTACTCATCTCATTACAACATAACAAGAAAAAGAAACAGGAAGTAAACCCACTTCCCCAACATCTGAGATGCGCACTGAAAAATGCCCGATCGGTTTGCAAGAAATGGCCGGTCATCTCAGACATGATTTCACTACACAACCTCGACCTATTACTGATCACTGAGACATGGCTTTCTTGTGATGACAACGTGCTACTCAACCAACTCCTACCCTCCAATTTCTCAATCCATACATGTCACAGAAATGACAAAAGAGGAGGAGGTGTTCTTGCCATTATCAAATCTGACCTTCAGTTTAATCTAAAAGACGCAACCAGCTCACCACTCCTGGACTCTATCTCTATAGCAAATAAGTGCTGCTCTTTTAATCTACTATACAGAGCTCCATCAGCCAACCCAGACGCCCTATCAACGATAATTGACTTGGCCTCCAAAACCCAGAACCCACATTCATCAAGTTGGGTGCTAGGAGATTTCAATCTACCCTCACTGCAGGTCTCCCATGCATCAGCTTTTCATGGAGCCATGCAGGATTTAGGATACAGTCAATTAATCAAAGATTCAACCCATGTCAAAGGAGGCATTCTAGATTTAATATTCACAACTGAGACATCCCTCAATGCACCATCTATCCCTGATCTATCAATCACCTCAGTTCCATGGTCGGATCACAAGCTAATTTTATTCCAAGTTCCCCTTCCTAGTTGTGGCCAAAATGAAGAAAAAAGAGTTAGCGGCCATCCCAGCTCCCTTCCGAGAAGGTTCCAACCATTCGACAAATACCTAATCCTAAAAACAACACTCCCACTAACTACCTCATTGGCACTCAATCTGGACAATTTAGTCTCCGATTGGAATAAAACACTCAGTTCAATCGCAGTATGTCCATCAACTAACAAACTCCAAGGGAAGCGTCACTCTACAACCTGGTATTCAGCTGAGCTAAAAACCTCATGCACAACACTAAGGAAACTCGAGAGATGATGGCGTCGCTCACGCTCAGATGAAGACCGGAATGCATATAACTCACATCTCGCAGCACATCGCACCTCAGTGACAGAAACCATGAGACGTTATCACACAGACATACTAAAAAGATCTCTGAACAAACCACACGACCTGTTTGCTCTCGTCAAGCGTTTGACAAAGGAACCTGCCTCAGAGCAAATAAGCGATATCCTCCCTCAAACATTCGCTGACTATCTGCAATCCAAACTCTGCAAGATCAACAACAACTCATCACCTAGCACTATCCCTAAACCATACGACCAAACACCACTCACCATCTTCTCAACACCATCCAAACAACGCATTGAGGACACCATTGTTGGCATCAACATGACTACCGCCCAAACTGATCCATGCCCAGCGTTCTGGATTAAGGAACTTCGGACCGACTTCAGTCCCTTCATATCTAAACTCATGGAACAATCTTTCACTACAGGAGCTTTCCCACGTATCCTCAAGCGCACATCTATAAGACCCTTACTAAAAAACAACACGCTCAACCCTCAGAAGCCTGAATCATATAGACCGATATCAACTATACCGTTTCTGGCAAAAATAATGGAAAAGGAAGTTCAAAGACAAATCCAAGATCATATTGATACCAACGCACCACTGGACCCATGCCAGCACGGTTTTAGAGAAGCTCATGGTGTTGAAACACTTCTCACCACACTCTTCAGTAGTATAATAACAGGCATTGACAACATCCGCCAAGGGTTCGTCCTTGTCTTCCTAGACATTGCAGCAGCGTTTGACTCCGTTAGCCATGAGTGCCTCCTTGAATGACTCAAGGAGAAAGGAATCACCGATAAAGCACTTGAGTGGTGTATGTCCTACCTTTCTGATAGATGGCAGCAGGTACGATCCAGCAATACATCATCTGATCCGTTCCACCAAAAACAAGGTGTTCCACAAGGGTCCTCCCTCTCCGCCCTGATGTTCAATATATACATGCAGCCTATCTGCAACCTGATCCGGTCCTTCAGTGTTAACTGCCTTATTTACGCTGATGACGTGCTGTTATACATGCCTTTTGCAACAGAGAAACCCAACCTCACACCTATAACAAACTGCATAAATGAAGTTTCTAACTGGCTGCAATCCCAAAACCTTAGGATCCAACACAAGAAAACGGAGGTTTTATTTATTACAAGAAATCAAAACTTCACTGCTCTGTCTTTCATAAAAGTGAAGGATGCAGATCTCCAGACCAAGCCCACTATCAGATACCTAGGCGTGACCTTAGACCAGCACTTGGATATGAAGGCGCACATAGGAAACATTGTAAAAGCGGTATACCATAAAATCCGATCCCTTAGACATCTAAGATCCCTGCTTGCACCTGATGATTTCAGAACCATCTATCAGGCACTAATCATACCGCATTTTGATTATGCAAATTCAATCCTGCAAGGTCTCCCTCAAGCCATCTTAAATCCACTTTAACTTGCAATGAATGCCGCAGCAAGAGTTCTACATGGCGCTTCTAGGAAAGACCATGTCACACCCATTCTAAAACATCTCCACTGGCTCCCAATACAAGGTAGAATCACTTACAAGACCTTACTACTTACATTCAAGGTTATTAAAGGGCTTTCGTCGGCATCATTGACTGAACTAATCCAGACAACTCCTCTCAATAGGAACAGAAGGTCAGTAACACTTAACACCCTGGTAGTCCCAAAACTAATAACACAATGCACCAAGGCAACAGTAGGCAGGGCCTACAATTTCTGCGCACCAAGGTACTGGAACAGCCTCCCTCTCGGCATCCGATCAATCCAGGACTTATTTCAGTTCAGAAAGGCCTTAAAACTTCACCTCTTCCTCCAGTTTTACCCAGAAGCCAATGTGGACGCTGCACCATCCTCACAAGCCTCTCAGAACCCCCTTGACTGAAGTCAAAAGAGTTCCCAATTATGTCTTAAATTGTAAATAGTTACCTGTTATCCAAGTTGCATTACCTGTTCAACTGTAAACACAAAGTACCATCGGAAATGTGTATTTTATTGTTCATTGTAAACCGCACTGATGCTGAATAGCGCGGTATAAAAGAGACTCTAATAAATAAATAAATAAATAAAATAAGTCCAGAGGATGAAAGGTGGAGGAGATACTCAAGTAATGCCTCTACTGGAACGGAAAAAAGATTAAGATCCTTTTTTGAACACCAAATTAGGAACCTTCTCCATTTAAAAGCGTAAGCACGCCTTGTGGAAGGTTTCCTAGAGGCCAGAAGGATATCTTTAACCTGTTGAAAGAGGTTGATATCCTGGAGTTCTAAGCTCTCAGCAGCCACGCCATCAGGTGCAAAGACTAAGAATTTGAGTGCAGAAGCATCCCATTCTCCTGGGATAGAAGATCTGGAGCACATCCCAACTCCAGAGCTTTGGCTTGAGAGAGACGTACAAGCAGTGGATGCCACATCTGTCGTGGCCAGTGTGGGGCTAGGAGGATCATATGACCCCTGTCTCTCTGAAGCTTGAACAGAGTCTTGGGAATGACGGGAATGGGTGGGTAGGCATATAGGAAGTCCTGATCCCATTGGAGGTGGAAAGCATCCATTGCCTGACTGTTCTGAGCAGGAATTCTGAAACAGAAGCGAGGAAGTTTGGCATTCTGAGGACTTGCAAATAGATCTAAATCTGGGGTTCCCCAGATTTGAAAGATTCGAGCAATTTACTCTGAATGGAGAGATCATTTGTGTGGCAGTAGTACTCGACAGTTTGTCTGCCAGGAGATTCTGCTTGCCAGGGAGATACACCACTAGTAGGTGTATCTGAAGGCATATGGCAAAGGACCATAGGTGCAGGGCTTCGTTGCCCAATGCCTGAGAACCTTTTCCACCCTGTTTGTTCACACAGAACATGGCAACCTGATTGTCCATCTGGACTAGAACTGTTATGAAGCGGAGGTAATCCTGGAACACTCTGAGAGCATTGAAGATGGTTCTGAGTTCCAGCAGGTTTATGTGAAGTTGAGCCTCCTGCTGAGTCCAAAGACCCCGAGTGGAGAGATTGTCCAGATAAGCTCCCCAACCCAATTTGGACACATCCATCATCAGGGTGGACTGGTGTGGTGGCTTCTGAAAAGGTGACTCTACGAGTAGGTTTTTTGGTGATTGCCGCCACTGGAGGGATGAAATGAGGCATGCAGAGTTCCTGATTTTGTCCCCCAGACGACCTGATGCCTGAGTTCACTGTGAAGCTAGGGTCCACTGAGCTTCACGCATGTGTAGACGAGCATAGGGAACCACATGTACAGTGGAAGCCATATGACCGAGCAACTGAAGCATTTCTCGAGCAGTTAGGGAGGTTTTCATAGCTGCTTGAGAAGCCAGTTGAACTAGTCGAGCGCAGCATACCTGTGACATAAAAGTCCTTGACTGCTGCGTGTCTAGAAGAACCCCTATGAACTCCAAGGTTTGAGAAGGGGTGAGTTGGGATTTTGAAAGATTTATTACAAACCCCAAATGTTGAAGAACCTGCATTGTGCGGGAGAGAGCAGAGCTGGCCTTTGGAGCTGACGATGCTCAAATGAGCCAGTCGTCTAAGTAAGGGAAGACAAATATCCCTAGAATTCTTAGAAATGCTGCTACTACTGCCATGCATTTTGTGAAGACTCTTGGGGCAGGCCAAAGGGTAGAACTCTATACTGGTAATGTCTTCCCTGAAAGAGGAACCGAAGAAACCTCCTGTGTTCTTTGTGGATATGGATGTGTGTATATGCATCCTTTAGGTCTAGAGAACATAGCCAATCCCGACTCTGGATGTAAGGGAAAAGTGTTCCGAGAGAGATCATTTTGAATTCCTCTCGGAGCAGATACTCGTTTAATTCTCAGAGGTCCAGAATGGATTTGTATCCTCCTTTCTTTGGTATAAGGAAGTAGGGAGAGTAGAAGCCCAGGCCTTGTTGGGAAAGTGGCACTTCCTCTATCGCACCCTGAGCGAGAAGGGTGGTGATCTCCTGGCAAAGAAAGTGGTAAGAAGGGGCTGGGAGCTGAAATCTCTTGGAGTGGAGGGAGGGGGTCATACTTTGGAAGTGAAGTTTGTACCCCTCTGTCACTATGGAGAGAGTCCAATGTTCTGATATTATCTGGCGCAATCTTTTGGCAAAGTAACTGTCGAGTACTATTGCCACACGAATGATCTCTCCACTCAGAGTAAATTGCTCAAGTCTTTCAAATCTGGGGAACCCCAGATATAGATCTGTTTGCAAGTCCTCAGAATGCCAGGGATGCTGACTGGCTCTTGAATTTCCAAGAGTAGGATAGCTAAGTTCTCTAGCAGGAAGTAAAAGACCTTGTGGAGGCTGGGTCTGCTGAGCTGGTTGAGCTCTGGGGGGCCTGAGTCTTCCTTTGTTGCTTCGGTTGTTGCTGTCCCTTCTGAGGAGCATGGACCGGACAGTGGACCGCATGGGTGTAAGAAGAATAAAACTACTTCTTGTTGAAAAAGGGCTTCTTAACCGTATTTTTCTTAGCTGGGTTGGCAGAGGTCCTAGAGAGCCTGTTTAGGGTGGTATTCTTGGGCTCAAGCTGAGAAACTTTGTCTTGCCAATCCTTGCCAAAGAGGTTTTCTCCCATGCAAGGAATATTCCCCAGCTTATCTTGCACCCACTGTTCTAAATCAGATGCTTGTAACCAAGCAATCCAACGTGCACTGATGGAAATAGCAGAAGTCCTGCTAATACACTTGAAACAATCAAAGGTTGCCCTGTTCATGAACTTGGAAACATTCTGGGAATGTTTAACAAGTGTCAGGAAATCAGCCCTCTTGTCGACTGGGAGAAGAGGAGCCATTAGTTCCAAATCTTTAGTCACCTCCTGAAGAAATATACCCATTGTAGAGTATGTATGAACTTATTCTGGCCGATAACATGGAGGCCTGAAAGCATCGATGGCCAAAGGCATCGAGAGTTCTTGCCTCACGGCCCGGGGGATTAGATGAATGTGTCTTAGCACTTTTAATTTGACGCATTGCCGATTCCACAACCATGGAATGGTGTGGTAACTGTGTCTTCGGGAAACCGGGACACTGCGGTACTCGGTACATGGTATCGAGTCTTTGAGGATGTGGAGACACCATTAAAGGTCATGCAATATCCGATGAATGGGTAAGGTCACGGCCTCCTTAGGGGCTGCCGGATACTGAAGAATTTCAAGTTCTTCAGCTCTCGGTTCCTTCTTGGAGGTCACCGTAATCGAGAGGCCCCGAGCCACATCCCCTATAAAGTCTTGAAAAGACAGGTCTTCCGGTGGAGACATCCGGCATTGTGGGGAAGAAGCAGGATCTTCTGGAAGAGCCTCTCCAGTACCGATTGATTCCGGAATTGGATGACTCGAAGTATTGACATAAGAACATAAGATATGCCATACTGGGTCAGACCAAGGTCCATCAAGCCCAGTATTCTGTTTCCAACAGTGGCCAATCTAGGTCATACGTACTGTAAACGGGGGTGCTGGTCGTGAATGGCCACAGTCTTAGCAAAGGCAAAATATTATTATGACTTGCAAAGGATTGTGGGGAATGTAGTTCACTTATACCAGGATCAGCCGTTCACAAAATAATGAGTTGTGATGCTCGAGTGTAAGCAAAGAAAAACAGATTTTATACATGGGGTTAATTCTCCCACACAGATTTACTTGGTAACACAAAAGGACACTTGCTTCCAGTATTGTACTCAGGAAAAACAAAGCATGTTATAAGGTAATTGAACTTCTTAAGCAATAAATCAATAAAGACCTTGATGAGAAACAGAAAAGGTCTTTTTGATGGCTCCTGCTAATGACCTTCTTAGCAGTGCTCCAAAAAGCAAAAACAAACCCAAAAGTAGAAAAACTGTTCTTTATCAAGGATAACTTTCTTCTATTCACACACACAAGGAAGAAGTTTCCTTCTAGAGCTCATGTGCACTTGTGCCTGGCTCAATTACAAATAATTAGCCAGCTGCAAACCCCTTTGCTGGTTCACTCTCTCTACGTGGCTCAATCCTACCCTAAAGCTTTCTTGCAGAGACTTTTCTGGGTAGATAAAAGAACAAGTTACAGTTCCTTTTGGTGGTTGTTGTATTAGTGAAAAACTACTTTAAAACAGCAGGCTAGACAGAGAGCAGTCCATGTATTCCAATTGATCATTTGATACATCTCCTTCTTCCTCAAATATCATAGAATCAATATCATGGTCTGACTCAGAGGAATTCCTTAATTGATCACTCTCAGGATAATATTTGTTTCCCTGCTTTCTTCCAGATGAAGAGCTAGGGCATAGATCAAAGTTCATACCTGAGCTACCCTTGCTGTTAGGTTTCCTCTCCTGGTATCCCGGCCAGTAAGTAATCCAGCTTTTATGTCCAGCCTTCCAATCAAGATCCCTGGACACTGGGTCTCTCCTCACATACCTTCTTGCACTGGTCTTAGGGCCCCTTCCAAATGCAGCCGTCTCCCTCAAAGGTGCCGTTTGGGTGTTCCTGGCTCTATAACCCCAATCCTCTGGCTTCCTCCAGTCCAAAGGAGTATGCTTGCCTCTGGAATCACATCCAACACACGTACTGCTGTGGCCTCTTTCTTTAGACCTCCAAGATGTCTTTCTGTTCTTCCTTCCACGTTGCTTCTGCTGTTGTAGTCCTCTCTCTTCTTTCTGGTTCTGCAGCTTCTGTGAGATCCGGTTCTCTCTGTTCTCAACGTGCTGCCTGCTCTCCTCGTTCTCCCTGTTCTGTCTCTGTGTAGAATATCTTTTACTTTTAAAGTGCTTAGAGGGACACTCCACCCTAGCACAGCCCAGGTGTGCTGAATCAAGCCCTGCCCTTGGAGATGAGTGATTGGGGATTACCTCATAGCTCTCCTGATTGAACACACGTTTCCCCACTTCAGCCCTCCTAGAGGCTGTTTGAAACCTGGTGCATTCTGGGACTGGTAGTCTTATGAAAACATTCTGTTTTAGTATTTCTACCAGCAAAGACAGGTTGTTTGTTCCGAGCCAATTCACCTCTTTTATAGCTCCCTCCTGAACTATGATAATCTTCCTTATCACAGTACCTAGAAGTTTCCCCAAGAGACACAGGTTCCACAATGCTTGTATTGGTTCAAGCATTGATATCCTGGGTCCCTTCTTAATAATGGTTTATGGACCTTTCCTCCAGGAACTTGTCCAAACCTTTTTTAAACCCAGCTACACTAACAGCCTTTACTACATCCTCCGGTAACAAATTCCAGAGTTTGATTATACGTTGAGTGAAAAGATATTTTCTTTTACTAGACTTAAATAGTTTACCCTGTAGCTTCATTAAATGTTCCCTAGTCTTTCTATATTCTGTTAACGTAAGCAATCGATCTACATTTACCCGTTCCACTCCGTTCATTAATTTATAGACTTCTAACATATCTCCCCTCAGCTGTCTCTTTTCCAGGTTAAACAGCCCTAACCTTTTTAGCCTTTCTTCATAGGAGTATCCTTCCATCCCCTTTACCATTTTGATGGCTCTTCTCTGAACCTTTTCTAATAACGCTATATCCTTTTTAAGATACAGCGACCAGAATTGCACACAATATTCAAGGTGCAGTCTCACCATGGAACGATATAGAGGCATTATAATATCTTTTGTTTTATCTTCCATTCCATTCCTTATGATATCTAGCATTCTATTTGCTCTCTTGGCCGCCGCTGCACACTGGGCCGAGGGTTTTAACATGTTATCCACAATGACGCCTAAATCTTTTTCCTGGGTGGTGGTTCCTAATGTGGAACCCTGCATCGTGTAACCATAGTTTGGGTTGTTCTTCCCTAGGTGCATAACCTTGCACTTGTCCACATTAAATTTCATCTGCCATTTTGATGCCCAGTCTTCCAAATTATCAAGATCCTCTTGCAATTTTCCACAATCCTCTTGGGTTTTAACAACTTTAAATAGTTTTGTGTCATCTGCAAATTTGCCCTCTGCTTTCTATCTTTTAACCAGTTCCTGATCCACAATAGTACACTGCCTCCTATCCCATGACTCTTTAGTTTTGCCAAAAGTCTCTGATGAGGGACCTTGTCAAAGGCTTTCTGAAAGTCCAGATACACAATATCAACCGACTCACCTTTGTCCACCTGATTATTCACTCCTTCAAAAAAACATAACAGATTAGTAAGACAAGATCTTCCTTGTCTAAAGCCATGTTGGCTGTTTCCCATTAGGTCATGACTATCTACATGCTGAGTAATTTTATTCTTTATGATGGTTTCTACCATTTTTCCTGGTACTGGTGTCAGGCTCACCGGTCTGTAGTTTCCTGGATCACCCCTGGAACCCTTTTTAAAAATTGGTGTTACATTGGCGATCCTCCAATCTTCAGGTATTAGAGATGATTTTAATGATAGTTCACAGATTACTAATAGCAGGTCTGCAATCTCATATTTATTGTTTATTGTTTATTTCACATTTACTATACCGCCTCCCATAACATCGAGGCGGTTTACAAATAAAATCAATGGTTAAAAAGAAAAGAAATTACAATAATTGATAGCAAAGAGGAAAGTAAAGGCAGAAGAAATACAGACAGAAAACAGTAAGTAGTCTTCAGGGGGGGAAAGCTAGTGAAAAAAGATGAGTTTTGAGAAGGGAACGGAATTTGTACGGAGGTAGGTAGGGAGGGAATTCCAAAGAGAGGGTCCTAAATAGTAAAATGCCGATTTTCTGGTGGATTGCAAATGAGCTTTGGAAGGTGCTGGAAGGTGAAGACGGTTAATGTGGATAGACCGAAGACTGCGGGAGGGGTTATGGTAAGTTAATAAATCCGAAAGGTAAGCAGGAGTTGAGTGATAAATGGCTTTGTGAGTTAGAGTGAGAAATTTGAATGATATCCGGTAGTCTAGTGGCAACCAGTGGAGGTGATAAAGCAGAGGGGTGACATGGTCACGTGGGGAAGCGTGGAGAATCATGCGAGCAGCTGTGTTTTGGATCAATTGAAGACGGTGTTTTTGGGATTGAGGGAGACCGGCGAAAATAGTATTACAAAAGTCTAATCTAGTGATAACCAAGGAAAGAAGAAGAGTAGTGAGGGCCTGAGTGGACAGAAAGGGACGAACAGCACGAATTTGCCGAAGACATAGGAAAGAGCACCGAGAAACATGAGAAATATGATCGTGAAAACTGAGAGCGCTATCAAGAAACACCCCAAGGTAGCGAAGCTTAGGTACTACAGTGATGGTGGAGCCTGCAAGGGATGGAGCAAGAGACGGGGCAGGAGAGGTGTGTGGGAACCAGATTGCAGCAGTCTTACTAACATTGAGCACCAGACAGTTAGAGGAAAGCCAAGAGGAAATAATGGACAAACAATTCTCTAGAGGTGAAATATCGGGGTGGGACGAAGAAGTATGATGCAACAGAAAAATATCGTCTGCATAGAAATAGCTAGAAATCCCGGCTTGTTGAATGATTAGTGCCAGAGGGGCAAGGAAAATGTTAAACAGTAAAGGAGCCAAAATGGAACCATGAGGGACACCACATGGGAGTGGAAAATGGTTGGAAAGTGAGCGGGAGGAGGAGACAGCGAAAGACCGGATTTCAGTTCTTTCAACACCCTTGGATGTATACCATCCGGCCCAGGTGATTTGCAACTCTTCAGTTTATCTAAAAGTTGTAATACATCTTCCCGATGTATCGATATTTCCTTCAATTCTTACGCACCTTTAAATACCACTTCAGTTATGGGTAACATCCCTACATCTTCCTCAGTAAAGACTGAAGCAAAGAATTCATTCAATCTCTCTGCTATCGCCTTGTCACCTCTTAGTGCTCCTTTAACCCCTTTATCATCTAATGGACCAACTGACTCTCTCACAGGTTTTTTGCTACGAATGTACTTGAAAAGGTCTTTACTTCGCGTTTTTGCTTCCGCAGCAAGCTTCTTCTCAAATTCTCCCTTTGCCTGCCTTATCAATGCCTTGCATTTGACTTGCCAGTGCTTGTGCTGTTTCCAGGTTTCGTCGTTTGGCTCTTTTTTCCATTTCCTGAAAGATGCTTTTTTGGCAACAGCCTCTCCGACCTCACCTTTAAACCATGCTGGCAGTTTTTTGGACTTCCTTCCACTTTTCTTAAAGCGTGGAATACAGCTGGTCTGGGCTTCCAAGATAGAATTTTTCAACAACAGCCAAGCCTGATGTACGTCTTTAACCTTTGCAACTGCTCCTTTTAGTTTTTTCTTATCTGTTTTCCTCATTTTATCATAATCTCCCTTTCGAAAGTTAAAAGGTAGTACTGTGGATTTCCTTACTATCCCTCCTCCACTAATTAAATCAAATCGACGGGCCGGGTGCTCCCGCCCAGCCCGAAGACAGTACCAATCAAAATCAGCATCGGAATGCCTCGGTAGAGGACCTTCGATGCCGGACACTGACTCCAGGGCTGGTATGGGTGGTAGCGTGGAGAGCAGTGCAATGGTCGATGCCGATACCTCCGGTACCGGTGCTTGTACCGATGACTGCGGAACCGATTGCAGAGGTTTTAGCAGTACCGAGGTCGCCAGCAATGCTGCTAGACTCCGCTCAATGGCTAGGATACATTGATCCATGGAGCCAGTCAATGCCTGGGTATCGGTACCCGAACAGCGGGCCATGACCCCAGAACACACCACCAAGAGCTCTCCAGAAGTGGATGCCTCAGGAACATCTTGGGACCCCGATAATGCTTTGGAGGCAAGGACCTCCCGCCGGGCCTGTTTGGTCAGTGTGTTTTCCTCTAGGGCAATGCTTAGAAGGAGTTCTACCCTTTGAGGACCGACCAGTCTTCGAAGAAGACCTGGGTTTTGTTATCTGAGATCCATGGGAGGAAGATGAAGCCCTGGACGACATCGATGCCACGGACATTGCATCCAAGGCAAAGAGAGTGCCAAGTTTCACAACTCTATCATGCAAGCCCCTCTTTGTCATCTTTCTGCAAAGGAGACATTCAGATGGTGAATGGTCTGGTCCCAAATATTTAAGACACCAGTCATGTACTGCTACATTTGGAACACTTTTTGAAACCACTAGTTGGTTTCTCCATTCTGAGGAACAAAGGGGCCTAAGGCCCAAAACCTTTTTTTTTTTTTTTTTTTAAAGCAAGAAAACAAGAAAAGAACACCGAAGATACCGGTGCTGGCATCGACGGGAAGGCAGACGCACCACAAAAGAAAAAGATTTTCTGCGGTGACAGGAATTGCTGCCTGTCGGCTTCACAGAAAATGAAAAAATGAGGAGGGAGAGTTGGAAAGGCGGGAAGGCAGCAGCACAGGTGCAGTGGGATGCTCCCAAAAGCTTTCCTATAGGATGCTGGGGAGAGTTCCCATGCGGGCTCCGTCAGTGCCGACGTCACCCATATGTGAAGACTATATTCCTGCTTGTTCCTGGAGATTGGCCCATCAACTCTGACCAGTAGGGCGTCGAGGGTTGTAACTGAGGCTCTGTGTTGACTACTCCCCTGTGCCTTCTTAGTGTGACCCATAAGACTGCACCGGCAGGGTGTTTCATAAGAACATAAGATATGCCATACTGGGTCAGACCAAGGTCCATCAAAGCCCAGTATTCTGTTTCCAACAGTGGCCAATCTAGGTCATACGTACCTAGCAGTTTCCCCAAGGGACACAGGTTCCACAATGCTTGTATTGGTTCAAGCATTGATATCCTGGGTCCCTTCTTAATAATGGTTTATGGACCTTTCCTCCAGGAACTTGTCCAAACCTTTTTTAAACCCAGCTACACTAACAGCCTTTACTACATCCTCCGGTAACAAATTCGGCTCCCCTCACATCACCACTGCTGAGCCAGGACTGCTGTGTCCCAACCCTCCCACAGCAGGGGACAGAAAGGGGAACTACCCCTCCATCGCCTGGCTGTAAGCATCCATATAAGGTTTCCCCAGAAGTAGGAGACAGGGACTGGGGCTATAAAGGAATACATTATAGTATAATATAAATATTTCCTTCTGGGGATGGGGGAGAAGTAGGCAATAACCAGTATAAAAGAGCACTTGAACACATTTTATTAGGGTAATGTAAAAGAAGGAAAGGCAGAGTCAAATAAAATCAAACTGATTCTGGTACTGCAAAAGTAGATGGCAAGCTCATGTTTCACAACCTGAACAGTAGTATCAGATTGCAATTGTTAGCATAATAAATCTTTATCTGTATTATGCTGAGACCTCCCCTAGCAGCTCAAGGGAATCCCTGCTGTAACAGCAATGCCGGTAATTAGTTCTTAAGCCGAGATGCATGCAGGCAAATCCCTATACCTTTAGGTGTCTCTCTCTCCCTAAAGTCAAAGGAGTAATCGGATTCAAGCAAATATTGTAACTGTGGCACTCAGTAGGCAGTGTCCCTCCTTGATATAAGTCCTGATGCACCTCACCAGATGCGCCACCTAATCATTTATAATTGATCTCAATTACTGCAGTATACTGGCCAGTGTGTACGTGGGTTACATGAAATGGTCTCACCACTGGGCACTTTGTAGCCTGCTCTGTGATGAAGCACCACCGCTGGATGCTGTGGGCTACATTTCCTTCTTGTCCCTCATCGCATCCCACCATCAAAGGCAAATAAAACCTCACTATTCCTGACTTGCAGGCCACACAAATGTTGGGTCTTCCATGCAGAAATGTATGTAATCTGTGTGTACACGGTTCTGATCTGATACTAAGCTGAAAATAAACATAAGACAATTTTCTCTCTAATAAGAGACTGGTTTACTTACAACCCTAGTCAACTACTTCTGTATAGGGATCTCTGCTGGCTTCTGGGCAGTCAGTCTCCGCAGTCTCTCTGAAGCAGGGGGGTTCTCATCCTGGTCTTTGGGACACACCTAGCCAGTCAGTTTTTCAGGATAGCCACAATGAATATGCATGATGGAGATTTGCATATGAGGGAGGCAGTGCATACAAATCTCTCTCCTGCATATTCGTTGGTGACTTTTCTGTAAACCTGACTGGCTAGGTGTGTCCAGAGGATTGGGATGAGAACCCTGGCTCTACAGTAAGGGCCCGATTCTGTTCCAGACGTAGATCCCCTCTGTGCATCCGGTCTAACGCAAAGAGGGGATCGCGATTCTGATCCCATGGGGCACGTCTAGCCCCACGGGATCAGAATCGCGAACAGCAATGTACGTGCAGGCCGGGACTGAGATTCAGTCCAGCCTGTACGTACATTAGTAGCCCAACTAACTCAGTCAGGACTTTTAAATGGAGCCACATCACCATGGCATCCTGTTGCCATGGTACCACGGCTCCATTTAAAAGCTGCGATGTTGGCTGTCAAGAAAAAGTTTATTTTCCGCAGCCCAACCCCGATCTGGTCTTCTAAGGCCAGGGTCGGGCTGCGGGGAATAAACCCTGGCCACCCCTCGTCCATCCATGCCCCAGACCTTCCAAAAAAAAAAAGTCCAGGGAAGTTATTCCACCTCGGAGGTGGAATAACTTCCCCGGACATTTCGCCGGCCCTGGACGTACAGGGTCG
This sequence comes from Ichthyophis bannanicus, assembly GCA_033557465.1. NCBI lineage: Eukaryota > Metazoa > Chordata > Amphibia > Gymnophiona > Ichthyophiidae > Ichthyophis > Ichthyophis bannanicus. The sequence continues at coordinate 1,077,078,537 of CM066032.1, forward strand.
AAATTAGAATCATCCCTGTATGTCCAAGGCCGGCAACCGCCCACTCTCTACCCCCATGCCGCCCATTCCCCACCCCCGTCATAGCTCAGAATAATCCCCTAAGTGTTTTCACTCTGAAGGATGCCTAGTTGAGAGGAATTGAAGGTTAACTTGGAGAGGTCAGGGATCAGGAAATAAACTGGGCAAACCAATGGGCCCTTGCAGGCGTTATCTGCCATGATGATTTATGAGTGTCAGCTCTCTGTTGCATATGATCTCTTAAGGTTTTGTTTTCAAGCTGCCTGCGTTGCTGCAAAGTACAGCTACATTTTCGTGCTCAGATTTTGTGCCACCTTTCAAAGTGGAAGTTAGGGATGTGCATAAGGAAAAGTATATCCCTAGTTGTAATGAGCATTACCCGAGTCAGTACGTCAGGCTCAGATCCCGGCTAAAAACTCACCTCTTCAAGGCTGCCTTTAGATCCTGATCTGCTTCATCTTCGGTTCACCTCCTATGTGTTTCCTTACCATTCCCCTAGACATAACTTAGTCCCCAGTTGTTGTGGTGTTTTGTCTTGATTAGATTGTAAGCTCTGATGAGCAGGGACGGTCTCTTACATGTCTCTGTACAGTGCTGTGTACACCTTGTAGCGTTATACAAATCTTTAGTGGTCGACCTTTTTTCCCAGTTTTCACAGAGCGAAGAAAACTTAAAACTGAAAATGTTGGAAGAGGAAAGTTTTTATTGATTTTCTGAAGTCTCAAATGTCTTTGCGCGCACTTGAAGTCTTGAAAGACTACCAAAAGGGACTGCTACAAGAAAATAGATCTACACCTGTGCGTATTAATTTTCTGAAATAAACTCTAAATCTTGGGGATAAAGGGAATTTTTTAGGTTAAAAATGTTAGATCTGTGTATTTTAGAATTCAGTGCTTTTGCTGAGTCAGTCAGGTCTTAGTACCACCAGAGAACTTTGTATTTAAGTCAAAGCAGAGTATAGCTTAGCATAGAACATAAAAATAAGAGTAAATAGACTTTGAAATGTGTTTCTAGAGAGTTTTTCATTTCAATCAAATCAGAGTATAGCTTAAACATAGAAAGTTAGAGTAAATAGTTACTGAAATAAAACGTTCTATAGAAACAACTTTATCTAAATCAAATCAAATCAAAGCATAGCTTAGCATACAAGTAGAATAATCCCGAGTAGGAAGAAATAAACTTGTTTCTAGTGACCTTTACAAAGAGGCCTTCCAGTTAGAAGGCAAAATATATGTGAAGTTGTCTTGAATAGGTGTTAAAGGCAAGTGACATATCAAAGGGGCAATTTAAAAGGCCCCTTCTATCAAACTAAGAGCTGTGTGAATCACCCAGAAAATTGGTAAGCCTTTACCTTAGAAGCAAGCCAACTTTTAATAGGTCTTCATTCTGCGGAAAGGAGAGACTTTTCTGAAGGGATGGGCTCCACCTTAACTGGGATGGAAGCAGGCTGCTAGCATTAATCTTTAAAAAGGAGATAGAGCAGCTTTTAAACTAGATAATAGGGGAAAGTCAACAGTCGCCCAAGAGTGCATGATTCAGAAGGATGTATCCTTGAAGGATACTAGCAAAAGAGTGAAATTAGGGCATATCAACAGAGACATTCCAATAAAGACAAAAGCAACCCAAAAACCCTTAAGTAGAGAGCAGACAGAACTTAAAGATTCCAAATTACCCCTGTCTACTGGTAACCAGATTAATATGAATAAAATACAGCCTTTAAAATTATTGTATGGAAATGCTAGAAGTCTGAAAAATAAGATGGTAAAGTTAGAATATATCGCACTAAATGAGAAGTTAGATATGAATGGTAGCTCAGAGACCGGGTGGAAGTCAGACAACCAGTGGGACATACCTGGATACAAATTATATCACAATGACAGAGTAGATCAAATTGGTGGAAGGGTTGTGCTTTATGCTAGAGAGGGTATTGAGTCACACAGGATTAAAGATTTTCAGGAAATAAAATACAATGTATAATCTCTATAGATTGAAATTCCATGTAAAAAGGGAAAGGCGATGGCAGTGGGGGTGTACTATTGATCGCCTGGCCAAAATGAACAAAAGGATGATGAAATGCTCAAAGAAATCAGGGAAGCTAACAATATTTACAGCACAGTAATAATGGGTGATTTCAATTACCCCAGTATCGACTGGGTCAGTGTCATGACAGGACATGCCAGGAAGATAAACGTTTCTAGATGAAATAAATAACTGCTTTTTGAAACAGCTAATACATGAACTGGCACGAGAGAAATCCATCTTGGACCTTGTCCTTAGTGGAACGCAAGATCTGGTGCAAGAAATAAGGGTGTTGGGACCACATGGCAATAGTGATCATAGCATGATCACATCTAATTTAATAAATGGAGGAAGGATGGGAAGGAAATCCACAGTGCTACCTTTTAACTTTTAAAAGGGAGACTGTGAGAAACTGAAGAAAACAGTTAAGAAAATCTAAAAGGAGCAGCTGCAAAGGTTAAAGATTTACATCAAGCATGGGAGTTGTTTAAAAATACTATCTTGGAAGCCCAGACCAACTGTATTCCATGCTTTAAGAAAAGTGGAAGGAAGGCCAAAAAACTGCTAGCATGGTCTAAAGGTGAGGTTAGAAAGGCTGTTGTAGCCAAAAAAGCATCTTTCAGGAAATGGAAAAAGGAGTCAATGATGAAAACTGGAAACATAAGCACTGGCAAGTTAGATGCAAGGCATTGATACGGCAGGCAAAGAGAGAATTGGAAAAACAGCTTGCCATGAAAGCAAAAATGCATAATAAAAAAACTTTTTCAACTATATTCGTAGCAAAAAAACTGTGAGAGTCAGTTGGACCACTGGATGATAGAGGAGTAAAAGGGGCACTAAGAAGGGACAAGGCCATAGTGGAGAGACTGAATGAATTCTTTGCTTTGGTCTTTACTGAAGAAGGTGTAGGGAAGTTACCCATGCCTGAAATGATATTTAAAGTTGATGCAGCAGAAGAATTGAAAAAAATATCGATAAACCAGGAAGATGTATTGCAACTATTTGATAAACTGAAGAGTAGCAAATCACCTAGACCAGATGGTATACATCCAAGGGTGTTGAAAGAACTGAAATATGAGATTGCAGACCTACTATTACTAATCTGTGAACTATCATTAAAATCATCAGTAATATTTGAAGATTGCAGATGGCCAATGTAGCACCAATTTTTTAGAAAAAGGTTCCAGAGGTGATCCGGAAAATTACAGACCGGTGAGCCTGACTTCAGTCATGGGAAAAATAGTAGAAACCATTATAAAGAACAAACTTTATGAACATGTAGATAGTCATGGTTTAATGGGAGACAGCCAACATGGCTTTTGCCAGGGAAGGTCTTGTCTTACTAATCTGTTATATTTGTTTGAATGTGTAAATAACAGGTAGACAAAGGTGGGTCCATAAACCATTATTAAAGGGGCTCTGGGAAATCCACTGCTTGTCCCAATACAAGCATTGTGGAACCTGTGTCTTCTGGGGAAACTGTTAAGTACTTGTGACCTAGATTGGCCACTGTTGGAAACGGGATACTGGGCTTGAAGGACCTTGGTCTGACCTAGTATGGCATATCTTATGTTCACTTTAGTCAATTGTTAGTCTGTAAATATGCACATAAGACTGATCGCATGTATTTTCACTGTGGGAGTGCACATGGGTGGAGTTCAGTGAAGCATGGACAGAGCACAAATTAATGCATGTAAGTTATAAGATACTATAGCTTGTGCACATTCTTTAGAAATCTAGGCATAGGCCGCTATTTTATAAAGAAAAGTAGGTGCCTGCTTTTTTTAAATAAAATATGCTCAAAATAGGTGTGTTCTCAGTGCCTAAAACGGCAGTCGGTTATAATTTGAGAGCACTGTTTATCCAGTCCTCAGACTGAGAAATAAGGTCTGGGGTTTCTCATTAACCCCAAGTAGTATGTCTTGTAAAAGTCTCCATAGCCCCGTACATTCTCAAACCCTGCTGTCCTAAAAGGTCTCCATAGAGGGGCAAATGGCATAGGGGCATCTTAAAAGGCAGGTCTGCAGGGGCAGCTTCAAAATGTCTAATGTGTTTCCAGTTAAAACGCATTCAAACAGCTAAAAACTGGGAATCAAGGAGTTAAAAATTCTCATGGGTAAATACACAAAAGGAACACAAGAAAAAAAATCACATTTGTTTATAGAGCAAGACCATATTTCAGCTTGCACTGAATGAAACCTTTGCACACACTTTACAGTAGTTGGTCAGAGCTGATCTTAATTACATGTTACTTAGCTGTTTTCTTTTATGCACAGATGTTCCTAGAGCAGGAGGAGAAATGCCTTGTCTTGAACTCACACTGTTAGTGGAGATTAAGTTTTCGAAACACAACGTTTGCAAAATATGTATTCAGTTTCTTGCAATGAAACACTGCACAATGTGCACCGAAGTGATTTAAGGCAGTGGCCATCCCTTTATTTATTTATTTTTTTTATAGATAGCATATAATCATGAAACCTACCCACATCCTGTGTCTCATCTCTTATAATGCGATAGTGAGACATTTGTTTTCCAGATATGACTCTATATATTTACATTGGAGGAACTTTCTGAAAACAGTCATTCCAGCCTCCGTATTTCCAGGAGACCTATGATTCTTCTTCCAATGTTAAAAAAAGAAAAAAAAAAGAAAATATACAACTGTTTAAGGCATTAGTGGACCCAGCCATACTGTCTAGGCTCATTTGCAGGCATTCTTTACACTGTGTAGTCAGTGTAACATCTTATGTGACTGACCTTTAAGTCCCTGTGTCGTTTTTCACCAGGCCCTGAGATGCAGGGGCTGGGGATTTGGGTGCCATAGCATCCCGTTCTCTTGGGAGAGAAGATCTGGAGCAAACCCCAGCTTGAGAGAGATGTAGAAGCAGGTGATACCACGTTTGGCGTGGCCACCGTGGTGCTATGAGGATCATACGACCCCTGTCTCTCTGAAGCTTGAAGAGTGCTTTGGGATTGAGGGGAATGGGTGGGAAGGCATAGAGGAAGTCGTGACCCCAGTGAAGAAGGAAGGCATCCCTTGCCTGGCAATTTTGAGCTGGAATTCTGAAACAGAACCGGGGAAGTTTGGCATTCAGTGGACTTGCAAATAGGTCTATGTCTGGGGTTCCCCAGACCTGAAATATCTTGGCCACCTGGTCTAGGTGGAGAGACCATTCGTGAGGCATCAGTACTCGGCTGAGTTTGTCTGCCCAAAGGTTTTGAATGCCTGTAAGATATACCACGAGAAGGTGAATTTTATGCTCTCTGGCGAGGGCCCATAGTCATAAAGCTTTGTTGCATAACAACAGAGAGCCTGTTCCACCCTGCTTGTTCACATAGAACATGGCTACTTGATTGTCCGTATGGACTAGGACTGTCTTGTAGCTCAGCTGGGCATGAAATACTCGAAGAGCTAGATAGATTGCTCTGAGTTGCAGGAGCTTTATGTGAAGACAAGCCTCCTGTGGAGCCAAGGTACCCTGGGTAGAGAGATGATGCAGGTGTGCTCCCCATCCCACCTGTGATGCATCTGTTAGGGTGGCCTGGAATAGGGGTTGCTGGAAAGGAGATCCCACTAGAATATTTTCCAGTGATTGCCACCATTGGAGGGACAAAATCAATCGTTGTGAGTCTGATATCTTGTCCGACAGATGTCCTGTGGCCTGTGTCCGCTGTGTGGATAGGGTCCACTGGGCTGCTCGCATATGAAGGTGAGCATAGGGAACCACATGAACCATGGATGCCATATGTCCCAATAGTTGTAGTAGTTCTCAAGCAGTTAGGAAGGACTTCACCGCTGCTTGGGAAGCTAGCTGCACTATGCAAAGACAGTGGGGCTGTGGGAGAAAAGCCCTTGACTGTCTGGTATCTAAACGAGCCCCTATGAACTCCAGGGATTGGGATGGAGCAAGTTGGGATTTTTGGAGGTTTATAACCGATCCCAAACATTGAAGGACTCGCATTGTGCGAGACCGTGCAAAGCTGGCTTCTGGAACCGTGGGGGCTCGAATGAACCAGTCATCTAAGTAAGGGAAGATGAATATCCCTAGGGTTCGCAGGAATGCAGCTACTACTGCCATGCATTTCATGAATACTCTTGGTGCCGAAGCCAGACCAAAGGGAAGAACCCTGTATTGGAAATGTTTTCCCCTGAAAAGGAATCCTAAACATTTCCTGTGATCTGGATGGATCAGAATGTGAGTATATGCATCCTTTAGATCTAGAAAACAAAGCCAATCCTGACTTTGAAGGTATGGCAGAAGAGTTCCTAGAGAAATCATTTTGAACTTTTCTCGGAACAGATATTTGTTCAATTCTCTAAGGTCTAGAATGGGTCTGTGTCCTCCTGCTTTCTTTAGAATAAGAAAATAGGGGGAGTAGAACCCTGTACCCTATTGAAGAATGGGCACCTCCTCTATTGCTCCTTGAGCAAGGAGTGTTGAGACCTCTCGATCCAGTAGATTGTCTGTAGAGGTTTGGGAATTGAACTGTCTTACGATTGTAGGAGGCATACTGTGAAAATGAAGCTTGAAACCCTCTCCCACATTGGACAGAGTCCAAATTTCTGCTGTTATTTGGTGCCATCTGTTGGCAAAATGACACAACCCGCCTGGAATGTTTAGGGGTTCTGGACCTTCCAGAGGCAGGAAGGCTCAGCTCTCTATGAAGGAGTCAAAGCCCTTGAGGGGACTGGGCCTGTGGAGCTGGTTCAGCTCCAAGACCTTTTGGCTTCTTTTGTCTGGATTGTTGTTGTTGACCTTTCTGGGCAACTTGACCCTGAGCTTGCCCTTGCTGGGTATAGGATAGATAAAACTTCCTCTTTTTGCTGAAAAAGGGTTTTTTATAGGGTTTCTTTTTGGCTGGAGTGGCTGTAGATTTTGACAATCTATCTAAAGTGATACTGTCAGCATCTATCTCATTAGCCTTTTCCTGCCAATTCTTGCCGAAGAGATTTTCTCCTGTGCAAGGTATGTTTCACAATTTATCCTGTACCCAAATCTCCAAGTCTGATGCCTGAAGCCAGGCAATACGAAGTACACCAATGGCAATAGCCGAGGTTCTGCTGATGCATTCAAATCAGTCAAAGACTGCATGATTTACAAACTTGGAACATCTTATTTATTTATTTATTTAACAGTATTTTTAAACCGCCTTATCATATTAATCAAGGTGGTATCACAGCAAACAATCGGGTAAAGTGAGTGTGTTAATCATGCAGTGAGGGTGCAATTTAGTTGAGTGTGTGTTGTATCGTGTGCTAGATTGGGGTGAGCTATGTACAAGGTGTGGTGTTGCGTGCTAGAATGGTTTGAGCTATGTACAGTGTGGGCTATATACAGTGGTGCAGTAAAACATTATCTGTACAGGCAGCAATATGTGCTGTTATACATTCTCTTAGGTTATGTGATGTGTCCATAGTGTTCTATGAACAGCATGGTTTTTAGCTGTTTTCTAAAGTCTTTGAGGTCTGTAGTTGTCCTCAAGTCGTCTGGTAGTTTGTTCCATATAGTTGGAGCAGCCATGGAGAGAGCTCTGTCTGTTGTGTCCTTGCGTGTGTGTTTGAATTCACCTGGGGTGCTGACTCGGTTGCGTGTTTGTTTTCTTCTAGGACGAGTGCTGTTGTCTGGTTGAATGAGGGTGTGTAGGCTGTTGGCTGATGTGTGCTGTTTTATCTTAAATAGGTTTTATGATAGTTTTGTATCTGATGCGTGCACCGATTGGGAGCCAGTGTAAGTCTTTTAAGGTGGGTGTGATGTGGTCCTGTCTTGCAGTACCGGATATTATTCGTGCTGCAGTGTTTTGTGCTAGCTGGAGTGGTTTGAGGGCTTGTTTCGGTAGTCCCAAGTATATCGGATTGCAGAAGTCCAGTATTGGGGTTATCAGTGCTTGGAGGACGGTACGAAAGTGTTCTGGGGCAAGGAGTGGTTTCAGTCTCCTGATGATTCGCATCTTGTAGTAGACTTTTTGTATTGTTTTGTCTATGTGTGGCTTGAGGCTTAGCTTGTTGTCCAGAGTAACTCCAAGGTATCTCACTTCTGATTTTATTGGAATAGTAGTGTTTTGTATCTTGATGTTTGGCGGGTGTATGAAGTTTTGGTTCCGAGTGATTATTAGGGCTTCAGTCTTGTTGTAGTTTATTGCGAGGTTGTTGTTTTGACACCAGCTCGTCATTTGGGTAAGGCAGTCTGTTATCTTGGAGAAATCCGGGTTGTCGATTTCTATCGGGGTGTATATCATGATGTCGTCTGCATATATTGTGTATTGAATGTTGTTCTCTTTCATGATGTCGCATATCGGTTGGATGTAGATGTTAAATAGGAGGGCTGAAAGTGCGGATCCTTGAGGTACTCCTTGGCGGACATTTATGGGTCGGGAGGTGTTGTGTCCCACCTTGACCTGTAGCTGTCTTTCGGTTAGGTATGAGTGGAACCATTTCAAAGTGATACCGTGTATACCAGTGTTCTTTAGTCTTTCCAGGAGCGTGTTGTGGTCCACTGTGTCGAAGGCTGAGGAGATGTCGATGAAGATCATTATGATTCCCTTCCTGTTGTTGTCAATTATTCTTAGGATGCTGTCGAAGAGGTAGATCAGTAGCGTTTCGACTCCGTGGTTGGGACGAAAGCCGTGTTGGTTGTCGTCGAGTGTTTCATGTTTGTCGATGTGTTCCTGGAGTTGTAGTTGTACCGTTTTTTCGATGATTTTTGCCAGGAAGGGTATGCTGGAGATCGGTCGGTATGCTGCTGGATCCTTTTTGTCGAGTGTTGTTTTCTTTGTTATTGGTCTTACTGAGGCAAGCTTTAGTTGCTTTGGCATGAGTCCTTGAGTGAGTGAGTTGTGTACTATTTTGTGTATGGTGTGAATGAAGTTTGATTTGGTGGCTTTGACCCATGATACTGGGCATGGGTCTGTAGGAGCAGTGCTTGTGTTGATTGTAGAGATGATGTGGGATATCTGCTCTGTTGAGGGTGAGTAGAATGTGCCCCAGGTTTTGTTGTGTATGTCTGTCCTGGTGGTCCCGCTGGGTGTTGTACGCTCTGTGGAGTGGAATTTGTCTTTGATGTGGTTGGCGAATTCCTGTGGGTCCACTTGTACTTCCCCTTCTGTTTGCTCTTTTGTGAGGATCTTGACTATTTCAAAGAGCTCTCTGGGCTTGTTGATGGAAGTATTTATCAAGTTTGTGTGGAATTCCCTCTTTGATTGGTTGATGCATTCATTGTATTGTTTTTGTTTTGTTAGGTAGAGATGTTGGTCGGCTGCTGTTTTGTTTTTTCTCCATCTCCGTTCAATCTTTCTGAGCTCCCTCTTTTCCTGACGTATTTCTGCTGAGTACCAAGGTTTGTTTTGTCTCCTGTTGTGTTGGTGTTTCTCGTGTCCTCCACCGGATGGTTTGGCGGCGTTAGCTAAGATGCTGTTCCATCTGGAAACTTGTTCCTCCAGGTCATCTGTAGGAATGTTCAGGTGTTGTGTTGTGTTCTGTATGAATTCGTCCCTGTCGAATTTCTTGAATCGTCTTTGTGTGTGAGTTGTTTGTTCTTTCGTTTGTCTGGTCCTCTTGAGATCGTATCTTTGTCTCAATTAAGTAATGGTCAGACCATGGCACTGGGGTAATGGTGGGTGGAGAGATTAGGTCTCTTGAAGTTATGTAATTGGATGCGAAGATGAGGTCTGGAGAAGATCCATGTCTGTGCGTTGGAGCGTTGATTATCTGTGTGAATTGAAGTGAGGTCATGCTTGCAGGAAGGCCTCTGCGTCTTTGGCATTGGTGGACTTGAGGTTGAAGTCTCCAATCAGTAGTGCTGGTTTGTTGTTTGTTGTTATGGCACAGGCTTCTTCGAGTATGAAGGCTAATTCGTCGGGTGGAGCTCTGGGTGCTCTGTAGGTTAGGCAGATTGCAATGTTTTTGAGCATGCTTGACCAGAGTAAGGAAGTCTTGTCGTTTGTCATCAAGGAGAAGGGGGCTCGTAAGCTCCAAATCTCCTGTGACCTCTGAGGAACATTCCCATATATAAAATATATGAGCTGATCCTAGCTGAAAGCATGGAAGCCTGAAATGTTTGATGCCCAAAAGCGTCAAGAGTCCTGCATTCACGACCTGGAGGATTGGATGCATGTCTTTTTGCACTTTTCATCCTATGCAAGGCTGACTCCACTACCATTGAATGATGTGGCAGCTGAGTCTTTTGAAAACCAGGACATGGTGGAACTCGATACATGGTATCGAGTTTCCTAGAATAAGGAGATGTGGTCAGAGGTGTCTCTCACATTCTGAGCATCAAATCATGAAGAATTTCATGAATGGGCAGAGTGGCTGCCTCCTTAGGAGCCTTAGGGTATTGGAGAATTTCAAATTCATTTGCTCTAGGTTCTTTTTCAGGAGCTACCGTGACTGAAAGGCCTCAGGCCACATCACGAATAAAATCCTGAAAAGACATGTCTTCCGGAGGAGACATTCTGTGTTGGGGAGAAGAGGAGTCTTCTGGGAGAAAATCTCTGGTACCAGCAGAATTATCAGAGTCATCGGAATCGGAGGATTCGAAGTATCTCTGATCCCGATGTTCATGCAAAGCATGGTCTCGGTATCGATCAAAGTCGGTACCGAGTTGGTCCGGTACCGATCTGTCGATACCAGCAAAGGTCGGCATGGGAGAAATTCCCATCGGGGCCAGTACCGTTGGTTCTGGTACCCGCATCGGTACCGGTGCCCCTTGAACCACTGGTGTCAATGGTACCGCAGCTGTAAGGAGAGTTGCAAGACTGCATAAGAACATAAGATATGCCATACTGGGTCAGACCAAGGTCCATCAAGCCCAGTATCCTGTTTCCAACAGTGGCCAATCTAGGTCATACGTACCTAACAGTATCCCCAAAAGACACAGGTTCCACAATGCTTGTATTGGGTCAAGCATTGATATCCTGGGTCCCTTTTTAATAATGGTTTATGGACCTTTCCTCCAGGAACTTGTCCAAACCTTTTTTTAAACCCAGCTACACTAACAGCTCTTACTAAATCCTCCGGTAACAAATTCCAGAGTTTGATTACACGTTGAGTGAAAAAATATTTTCTCTTATTTGTCTTAGATAGTTTACCCTGTAGCTTCATTACATGTCCCCTAGTCTTTCTGTATTCTGATAGTGTAAACAATTGATCTACGTTTACCAGTTCCACTCCATTCATTAATTTATAGACCTCTATCATATCTCCCCTCAGCCGTCTCTTTTCCAGGTCGAAGAGCCCTAACCTTTGTAGCCTCTCTTCATAGGAGTAGCCTTCCATCCCCTTTACCATTTTGGTGGCTCTTCTCTGTACCTTTTCTAATAACGCTATATCCTTTTTAAGATACGGCGACCAGAATTGCACACAATATTCAAGGTGCGGTCGTACCATGGAACGATTCAGAGGCATTATAATATCCTTTGTTTTATTTTCCATTCCTTTCCTTATGATACCTAGCATTCTATTTGCTTTCTTGGCTGCCGCTGCACACTGGGCGGAGGGTTTTAACATGTTATCCAGGATGACTCCTAAATCTTTTTCCTGGGTGGTGGTTCCCAATGTGGAACCTTGCATCGTGTAACCATAATGTGGGTTGTTCTTTCCTAGGTGCATAACTTTGCACTTGTCCACATTAAATTTCATCTGCCATTTGGATGTCCAGTCTTCCAATTTATCCAGATCCTCCTGCAGTTTTCCACAGTCCTCTTGGGTTTAACAACTTTAAACAGTTTTGTGTCGTCTGCAAATTTGATAACCTCACTAGTTATTCCCTTTTCCAGGTCATTTATGAATATGGCAAAAAGTAGCGGAGCCAGTACAGATCCCTGGGGTACTCCACTATTCACCTTTTTCCATTGGGAAAATTGGCCATTTAGCCCTACCCTCTGCTTTCTATCTTTTAACCAATTCCCGATCCACAATAGTACACTGCCTCCTATCCCATGACTTTTTAGTTTTGCGAAAAGTCTCTGATGAGGGACCTTGTCAAAGGCTTTCTGAAAGTATAGATACACTATATCAACCGACCCACCTTTTTCTACCTGTTTATTCACACCTTCAAAAAAAACATATCAGATTAGTAAGACAAGATCTTCCTTGCCTAAAGCCATGTTGGCTGTCTCCCATTAGGCCATGACTATCTACATGCTGTGTAATTTTGTACTTTATGATGGTTTCTACCATTTTCCCCAGTACTGATGTCACGCTCACCGGTCTGTAATTTCCTGGATCACCCCTGGAACCCTTTTTAAAAATTGGCGTTACATTGGCGATCTTCCAATCTTCAGGTATTACTGATGATTGTAATGAAAGTTCACAGATTACTAATAGCAGGTCTGCAATCTCATATTTCAGTTCTTTCAACACTCTTGGATTTATACCATCCGGTCCAGGTGATTTGCTACTATTCAGTTTATCAAAGAGTTGTAATACATCTTCCCGGTGTAGCGATATTTCTCTCAATTCTTCTGCAGTATCACCTTTAAATACCACTTCAGTCTTGGGTAACATCCCTACATCTTCCTCAGTAAAGACTGAAGCAAAGAATTCATTCAGTCTCTCCGCTATAGCCTTGTCTCCTTTTACTGCCCCTTTTACCCCTCTACCATCTAATGGTCCAATTGACTCTCTCTTTATTTCGTGTTTTTGCTTCCGTAGCAAGTTCCTTCTCAAATTCTCGCATTCCCTGCCTTATCAATGCTTTGCATTTAACTTGCCAGTGCTTGTGCTGTTTCCAGTTTTTGTTGTTTGGCTCTTTTTTCCATTTCCTGAAAGATGCTTTTTTGGCAGCAACAGCCTCTCTGACCTCACCTTTAAACCATGCTGGCAGTGTTTTGGACTTTCTTCCACTTTTCTTAATGCGTGGAATACAGTTGGTCTGGGCTTCCAGGATAGTATATTTAAACACCACCCAAGCTTGATGAAAGTCTTTAACCTTTGCAACCCCTCCTTTTAGTTTTTTCTTAACTATATTCCTCATTTTATCATAGTCTCCTTTTCGAAAGTTAAAAGGTAGTACTGTGGATTTCTTTACTATCCCTCCTCTACTAATTAAATCAAACACGATCATGCTATGATCACTATTGCCAAGTGGTCCCAACACCCTTATTTCTTGCACTACATCTGGTGTTCCACTAAGGACTAGGTCCTGTATGGCTTCCCCTCTGGTCGGTTCATGAACCAGCTGCTCCAAGAAGCAGTCATTTATTTCATCTAGAAACTTTATCTCCCTCGCATGTCCTGCCGTGACACTGACCCAGTCGATACCAGGGTAATTGAAATCACCCATTATTACTACTCTACTGTAACTTTTGTTAGCTTCCTTGATCTCTTTAAGCATTTTATCATCCATTTGTTCATTCTGGCCAGGCGGTCGACAGTACACCCCCAATGCCATCACCTTCCCCTTCATACATGGAATTTCAATCCATAGAGATTCTACAGCAAATTTTGTTTCCTGCAAAACCTTAATCCTTTCTGACTCAATGCCCTCTAACAGAGTGCAACCCCTCCTCCAATTTGATCAGTTCTATCATTACGATATAGTTTGTATCCAGGTATCACAGTGTCCCACTGGTTATCCTCCTTCCACCATGTCTCCAAGATTGCAATCATATCTAACCTCTCATTTAGTGCTATATATTCTAACTCTCCCATCTTATTGTTTAGACTTCTAGCATTTGCATACAAGCATTTCAGAGACTGTATTTTATTAATATTAATCTGGCTATTGGTAGGCATGGGTAATTTGGAATCTTTACGCTCTGTCTGCACCATACTCAAGGGCATTTGGGCTACTTTACTCTTTTTTGGAACCTCACTACTTTCGGTAGTATCCTTCAAGGGTACCTTCTTCCAAACCATGCGCTCTTGGGCGACTGTCGGCTTTCCCCTATTTTCTAGTTTAAAAGCTTCTCTATCTCCTTTTTAAAGGTTAATGCCAGCAGTCTGGTTCCATCCTGGTTAAGGTGAAGCCCATCCCTTCGGAAGAGCCCCTCCTTTCCCCAGAATGTTCCTCAGTTCCTAACAAATCCAAAACCCTCATCCTTGCACCATTGTCTCATCCACGCATTGAGACTCCGGAGCTCTGCCTGCCTTTTGGGTCCTGCACGTGGATCAGGAAGCATTTCTGAGAACGCTACCCTGGAAGTTCTGGATTTCAACTTCGTTCCTAAAAGCTTAAATTTAGCCTCCAGAACTTCCCTACCACATTTTCCTATGTCATTGGTACCGACATGTACCAAGACAGCAGACTCCTCCCCAGCACTATCTAAGATCCTATCTAGGCGGTGCGTGAGGTCCGCTACCTTCGCACCAGGCAGGCATGTTACTAGGTGATCCTCACGTCCACCAGCCACCCAGCTATCTACATGCCTAATGATCGAATCACCAACTATAACAGCTGTCCTAACCCTCCCCTCATGGGCACATGGCCCTGGAGAAACGTCCTCGGTGCAAGAGGGTTTTACATCACCTGGAGGACAGGTCCTAGTTACAGGATCACTTCCTGCCACACCTGGGTGATGCTCTCCTGTCACGTGACCTCTCTCCTCCATGGCAACAGGGATGCTGCTAGACTGGAGGTGGGACTTCAGGACTATATCCCTTTAGGTCTCGTCCATGTACTTCTCTGTCTTTCTTATGTCTTTCAGGTCTGCTACTCTAGCTTCTAGAGAATGGACTTGTTCCCTGAGAGCAAAGAGCTCCTTGCACTTAGTGCATACGTAAGACCTCTCACCAACTGGAAGAAAATCATACATGTGACACTCAATGCAAAAGACTGAAAAGCCCCCATCTCGCTGCTGGACTGTTGTCTGCATCTTAGTTTAAAGCTTGTGTTTAGGTCTTAAAATTCTGTATTCACTAAGAGTTGGTGTAGGTGCTTATACTAATAAACGTGCATCTAATACCTGTAATATACCCTGTTCACCTGAAGCTTAATTAATCTCAGGTCCTCAATGTATGACTGATTTGGATAAAGAGCTGCACCTGAGAGCAGCCCCTTTCCTCTAAGATGTGTAAGTACCTATACAGCTTGTCAAACCTTCACCCACTCCCCAACCTTGTGAGCTAAGGAGGGATAGGCCTTGTGTAGTTGTGGGGGCCAAATGAATATGCGGTGACAAGAAAATTTATTTGTCTTCAAGGATTTTTATTTCCCCGCTCCGTGAGAGAGACAGGAACAGAAAAGATCAGTAAATCAGGAATCATGCAAACAGAGGCTTACAATATTGTGCTTCAACAAAACTTCTCATATGGAAAAACACATTGCTTCATGTGTTTTTCTCCGTGCAATATATACAGGTGCTCAGGTAAGAAGTGTATTTGCTCTCTTTAGCAATTATATCACAGTCCAGCATACATTCAATGTTAGGATATGCTTTCCTTTCAATTGCACTAAACAATACTTCTTGTCAGGTACTTTTTAGCAATTCTGGATTAGCATAACCAGAATAAAAGTCAGGTATAATCATTCAAGCTTTTGTCTCGTCGGTTCTCTCTATTAATCCTACAGAGCAATCCATCGGTTGATTGATGTCAATCATGGGGACTTGGGCTTGGGGAATACTCTTGCCTTCAGGATTATTCACTGCTTGAAGAATAGCTTGTTGTGAAATGACTCTTTCATTCAAGAGTTGTCTAAGGTCACTTAAGAGTTGTTCTGCTTGTTTCCTAGCAGGACTCAACGGTAAAGCTTCTCCTTGTTTAAACAGCTGATTATCTGCATCTGGTGAGCAAACACGGCTTTCCCTATTCAGACAGTCTATGCCTGAGGTAGAGATTCCCTTCCCCCACTTCTCTCTGTTAATGAATGGTGGAATCTCACGTTCGTTTGCAGCAGCTCTATTTCTAAGGAAGGCTTCAAAAGTAAGACTTTCTACCTCAGGATAACCTGGTCTCTTTGTAAACAGCTGGGCTGTATTTCTTTCGTACAGCTTGTTTGTTAAGAACAGGTATTACTGGCTGAGTAAAACTTGGCTTGCATGGAGAGTTTCCAGGGTAAAACAAACTTCCTTTATATCCCCTGAAACTATCCTCTCCACTATAAACAGGAGTCTCTCTTCCTGGCATATAACACTTATCAGAAGGATTAAAAATAGCAGGTACCTTCAAATGAGACTGCTCAGGAACTGTCTTGCCAGCATGCTTTTCTCTCCAGGGATAAAAACTGCTTTTCAACAACGTGTGCTTTTCTCCTCGTGTTGGATTAGCTTCCCTTCTGTTGCAGCTGGGCACAGCTTCTGTAGCCAGGTCAAAGGGTTCTGCAGCCTGTGGAACTTCCTGCCTTCCCAATACCTCTTGCTTTCTCTCCTGTGGATTTAAAGCAAACTCTCTCCTCAATCCACTAGCAGTGCTTACTCCTTCATTCCTTCGTGACAGCCTCTGGCTTGGTCCTGTTCCTCCATTCGTTCTAGTCCTTCTGCTCCTCTCCTTTGAGTGTTCCCTCTCTCTGTTTAAGAAGGATCCCTTACTCTGGGATGCCCGCCTCCTCCTAGGGCGTGCCCAATCCATAGCTCCGCTTCTCTCCTCCTCTGAGGTGAGCTGATTGGCAGCCTGAAGACTATGCTGAGAGTGGGAATTTCTTCTTTTCCCTGCAATACTGGACTCTACCAGGGGGTCAGTATCGGTCTCCATGGCCTCCGCGCCTGGCGCTGTGTCACAAGCTACAATTACCCCAGGGGCGGGTGGGTGTTGGGGAGGGAAGGAGGGAAATAAGACCTATTAAAAGAAGAGGGCTGTTACAAGGTACCCTGTCCTGTACCCTCAGCAGGGGGTGGGGGTAGTCCCTCAGGTAGGCTAGAGCAGGAAAAAAAGTTTAAAACGCAGCAGGTTCTGGGGACAGAGCAGGGAGAGATATTTAATTTAAAGTAACAGTTAACCTGGCTACCACACAAAAGCCAGTTAGTTGAGAGAGGCAAGGTAAGTTATACAGCTGAGAAGCTCAAGTGCAAAACTAAAGGGAACAGGGGAGGTGAAGCAGCACACCAATAAGACAACAATAAATAAATATATAAATAATCAAATAGACAGCTAGAACTCACAGCAAAGTTGTCACAGGAGTTAAATATCCACCTCTCTAGCAAAGCACTGTGAGGGCACTGCTCTTCCCAGAGCAGAGAGAGGCAAACAGAACTATGCACACGTGGGAAGAGGAGACAGGAAGAAGGCTATACAATACCTCAGCAGGGGGGAGAGGTGTAGTCCCTCAGGTAGGCTAGAGCAGGAAAAAAAGTTTAAAACGCAGCAGGTTCTGGAGACAGAGCAGGGAGAGATATTTAATTTAAAGTAACAGTTAACCTGGCTACCACACAAAAGCCAGTTAGTTGAGAGAGGCAAGGTAAGTTATACAGCTGAAAAGCCATACTGCGTTCGATAGCGCGAAATCTCTGGTGTATCAACGCTGCTGATGCCTGGGTATCGGTACCGTTAAAAGCGGCCGGAACCCCTGAGCATGGCACCAGTAGTTCTGCCGAGGTCGATGCCTCGAGAACATCCTGGAACCCCGTTGATGCTTTAGAGGCCGAAGCCTCCCGCCGGGGCTGTTTTGCTGGTATAGTTTCCTCAAGGGCAATGCCAATGGCCTCTCGATGCTTTGAAGGAGAGCTACCCTTTGAGGACTGGCTCTTATGTTTAGTTACCTGAGATCCTGCGCTGTTGCCTATAGAGGGAGGTGCTGCAAAATTGCCTTCAACGGGATAGAGGACTCCCACACAGCTGGGCGGGAACCTTGATTTCACAGTTGATGAATCTGGCACAAATGCATAAAGGATGCAAGTGTTCTCTCCAGGATCTTTTGAATGGGCACATCACCCGGCTAATTTTAATGACTGCCCAGTTAACGTAATCTGATGAATTGAGATGGCAAAATAATGCATAGGAATGGAAAAATGTTGTAAATGATTTTGTAGTTCATACTTAAAAAATGTAACTATATGTAAATATAATATCAATGAATTAACTCAAATGAATTAGAAATAGTGATGAACAAACACATCGTCTATGGAACTTGAAAGATGACTAGTTAGGCCATCTGCTGCTGGTTGGCTTATAGTGTGGCCCATCTGGCTGGTAACAATTTCTGGGGAGAACAGTGGATGTCTTTACCATGATTGAGATGTGAGTTTATTTATGTATTTAAAAATGTTATAAGAACATAAGATATGCCATACTGGGTCAGACCAAGGTCCATCAAGCTCAGTATCCTGTTTCCAACAGTGGCCAATCTAGGTCATACGTACCTAGTAGTTTCCCAAAAAGACACAGGTTCCACAATGCTTGTATTGGGTCAAGCAGTGATATTCTGAGTCCCTTTTAATAATGGTTTATGGATCTTTCCTCCAGGAACTTGTCCATAACTTTTTTAAACCCAGCTAAACTAACATCTGACATCCTGGGAGGATCATAACTCAACATTTGACATAGCAAATACAAAATCATATTGAACATTATTTTCAAAAATAAAACGAAACTAAGAATTCAGAGGGTGATCATAAAAAAAAACAGAACTAATGATGCTCTTTTAGCCTCCAAAAATCTTAGTAAGCAAATAGGTTTTTGCCCTCATGAAAAGCCAAAAAATAATCTTTCCCTCTAACTAAAAGCAGCAAATAATTAAAAAAATAAATAAAAAAGGACCTGCTACAGAAAATATACAATTTTGCATTTTCACTCTGGATGCTTAACTCACAGGATCAATACACACTAATTTGCCATTTCTATACACCAAGAGGATCATTTTAAGAAGCTTTGATGCAATTTGGACATTCGAAAATGCGCATACGGATGTCCAAATCAGCAAG
This sequence comes from Ichthyophis bannanicus, assembly GCA_033557465.1. Classification (NCBI taxonomy): domain Eukaryota; kingdom Metazoa; phylum Chordata; class Amphibia; order Gymnophiona; family Ichthyophiidae; genus Ichthyophis; species Ichthyophis bannanicus. Next base: position 1,077,097,368 of record CM066032.1, read on the forward strand.
ACGTCCCTGGAGCAATTTTAAAAATGGGGTTTTAAGATGCATCCGCTGCAGAGATGTCCAAGTAGGCAGGGGGTATGGCAGAGCATTCCCAGGGAGTGCTAAGGACTTAGATGTCCCTGATTGATTTCAGAACCCTCAGAGATATCTGCAATCGTATCCAAGTTTAGACCTGCTCCAGGCACAAATAGGCATTAGAAAAGTGCTTGTTTAGGCCCAAAAACATCTGAAGGCTGTAGAGAAGTTGGCACTCCACTCTATCTTCACAGTGATATATTTACTGTTATCGGGAAACTTGTCTTGTGTTTGAACTATTGCTGCACATTAGATGTCTCCGGTATTGAATACTATGCCAGCGATATCTACGTAGACTGCCCTACAGACATCCATATTGGGCATGTCCACATTTGTGAAATTGTGCCCAAACATGGGCATGCCTGCATTTTTTAGGGACGTGCTGGCTTGGGAATTCTTTGTAAAATGTGCCTTCTGCAAAACCTTAAAACTCATAATAGCTAATTTAAAATTTGGCATGCTCTTCTACTGAAGGCTAACATAGTTGTTCAAGACAAGGCTTAATATGCTCCCTTCTTGCAAGACTAATTCTGTGCACATTGCAATCAGCTATATATACAGCATATATATGTTACTATAATCCCAAATTGGAAATAAAAACACTCTGAAGTACAGATCAAAAATTGTTAGATTCCTTAAAATGGTTTTAATCTATGCAGTAATTGCATTAGAAACATAGAAACATGATGACAGAAAAAGACCACATGGCCTATCGAGTCTGTCCTTCCAAATCAACAACTACAACAGTCCACTTTTTACCTTTAGAGATCCTCTGAGTTGGTCCCATGCTTTTTTAAATTCAGTTACTGTCCTCATCTCTACCACCTCCACTGGGAGACTACTCCATTGATCCACTACTCTTTCCATAAAGAAATATTTCTGCATATCACTCCTGAATCTATCTCCCTTCACCCTCATCCCATGTCCCCTCGTAGCAGAACTTACTTTCAATTGAAAGAGGCTCTCTCCCTGAACATTTATGCCATGGAGGTATTTAAACATCTCAATCATATCACCTCTATCCCACCTTTCCTCTAAGGTGTACATATTAAGATCCTTAAGTCTGTCCTCATATGCTTTATAATGAAGCCCACCCTCTGCACCGACTCCATCCTGTTCACATCCTTTTGAAGGTGCTGTCTCCAGAATTGCACACTATACTCCAAATGAGGTCGCACCAAAGACTTATACAGAGGCATTATCACCTCCTTTTTTCTGCTAGCCATTCCTCTCCGTATGCACCCAAGCATCCTTCTAGCTTTTGCTGTCGCCTTTTCTACCTATTTAGCTACTTTAAGATCATCAGACACAACCATACCTAGGTCCCGCTCTTCTTTAGTGGACAAAATTACTTCACCTCCTATACTGTATTGCTCCCTTGGATTGCTGCAGCCCAAATGCATGACCTTACATTTTTTAACATTAAATCCCAGCTGCCAAATTCTAGACCATTCTTCAAGCTTAGCTAGATCCCTCCTCATGTTATCTACACCTTCCTGGGTGTCTACTCTATTGCAGATTTTGGTATCATCTGCAAAGAGGCAAACCTTACCCGACAGCCCTTCCGCTATATCACTAACAAAGATGTTAAAAAGAATCGGACCAAGGACAGATCCCTGGGACACACCACTGGTAACATCCTTCTCCTCAGAGTGAGCTCCATTTACTTGTACTCTTTGTCGCCTCCCAACCAACCAATTTCTAACCCAAGCAGTAACTTTAGGGTCCATCCCTAGGGTGCTCAGTTTGTTTATAAGTCACCTGTGAGGAACAGTGTCAAAGGCTTTACTGAAATCTAAATACAGCACATCTAGAGCTCTCCCTCGGTCCAATTCCCTGGTCACCCAGTCAAAGAAATCAATCAGATTTGTCTGACAAGACCTGCCTCTGGTGAATCAATGCTGCCTCAGATTCTGTAATCCACTGGACTCCAGAAACCTCACTATTTTCTCTTTCAGCAGCGTTTCCAATAATTTACTCACCACCAAAGTTAAACTAACTGGCCTGTAGTTTTCAACCACATCCTTACTTCCGCTTTTGTTGTAAAGGCACCACATGAGCCTCTCTCCAGTCCTTTGGCACCACTCCCTACTCCAACGAGGCACTGAAAAGGTCAGTCAGTGGAGTTGCTAGAACGTCCCCAAGTTCCCTCAGTATTCTAGGGTGTATCCCATCCGGTCCCATCACTTTGTCTACTTTAAGTTGAGCTAGTTTCTCACGAACACAGTCTTCTGAAAATTGTTCAAGATGTCCCTCGCTTCTGTTCCTATTTGTGGGTGTTTTCTGAGGTCCTGCTCCTGGTTCTTCATCTGTGAACACAGAACAAAAATATTTGTTAAGCAATTCCGCTTTATCCTTATCAGCTTCTACATATTCCCCCCCCCCCCTGCAACCTTGAGTCTGACAATACCACTTTTGCCCTTCCTCTTCTCACTAATATATCTGAAAAATGTCTTATCCCCCCATTTTATTGCATTGGCTATTTCCACCTCCTTTTGAATCTTTGCCTTCTTGACTACTTTGCTAGCTTCTCTAAGTTTTTCCAAATACAGATGCCTGTCTTCCTCTCTCTGTGATCTCTTGTATTTCAAATTAAAACACAGAAGAGAGCTTTCTGGTTAAATTTAGAATCCAGCAGAGAGCTTGTAGTTTAAATTTCATAATAGGTTAGAGCCTAGTAGCAGCAAAGAGCTATAATTTAAATCAAATCAGAATATAGTTTTCCTCAGCAGCACAGGACAAGGTACTGTGTAGCAGCCCTTTTTCAATAAGTGTTATATCCCTCCCTCCCTCCCCACACCCACCCTCCCCTGGGAATTTCACAGCTTTATAGGTACTTGCACAACTTAAAAGACAGGAGGTGCTCTCAGGTGAAGCTCATTACCCAAATCAGTCATACACCAAGGACCTGAGATTAATTAAGCTTCAGGTGAACAAGGTATATTAAACTTCTTAGGTACAGTTTTAGTGGTATAAATATCCATTGCACCCTTTAGTACATATAGAACTTAAAGATCTAAACACAAACTTAAAACTAAGATGCAGACAGCAGTCCAGCAGCGGGATGTGGGCTTTCCAGTCTTTTGCATTGAGTGTCACATGTATGATTTTCTCCCAGCTGGTGAGAGGTCTTACGTGTGCACTAGGTGCAAGGAGCTCTCTGCTCTCAGGGAACAAGTCCGTTCTCTAGAGGCTAGAGTAGCAGACTTGGAAAACATAAGACAGACAGAGAGGTACATAGACGAGACCTACAGGGATATAGTCCTGAAGTCCCACCTCCAGTCTGGCAGCATCCCTGTTGCCATGGAGGAGAGAGGTCACGTGACAGGAGAGCATCACCCTGGTGTGGCAGGAAGTGATCCTGTAACTAGGACCTGTCCTCCAGGTGATGTAAACCCCTCTCGCACCGAGGAGGTTTCTCCAGGGCCAAGTGCCCATGCGGGAAGGGTTAGGACAGCAGTTATAGTTGGTGATTCGATCATTAGGCATGTAGATAGCTGGGTGGCTGGTGGACGTGAGGATCGCCTGGTAACATGCCTGCCTGGTGCGAAGGTTGCGGACCTCACACGCCACCTAGATAAGGTCTTAGATAGTGCTGGGGAGGAGTCTGCTGTCTTGGTACATGTTGGTACCAATGACATAGGAAAATGTGGTAGGGAGGTTCTGGAAGCTAAATTTAGGCTTTTAGGTAGGAAGTTGAAATCCAGAACTTCCAGGGTAGCGTTCTCCGAAATGCTTCCCGTTCCACGCGCAGGACCCAATAGGCAGGCAGAGCTCCGGAGTCTCAATGCGTGGATGAGACAATGGTGCAGAGATGAGGGGTTCGGATTTGTTAGGAACTGGGGAACATTCTGGGGAAAGGAGGGGCTCTTCCGAAGGGATGGGCTTCACCTTAACCGGGATGGAACCAGGCTGCTGGCATTAACCTTTAAAAAGGAGATAGAGCAGCTTTTAAACTAGATAATAGGGGAAAGCCGACAGTCGCCCAAGAGCGCATGGTTCGGAAGAATGTATCCTTGAAGGATACTACAAAAAGCAGAGAGGTTCCAAAAAAGAGTAAAGTAGCCCAAATGCCCTCGAGTATGGAGCAGACAGAACTTAAAGATCCCAAATTACCCATGTCTACCAATAGCCAAATTAATATGAATAAAATACAGTCTCTAAAATGCTTGTATGCAAATGCTAGAAGTCTACAAAACAAGATGGGAGAGTTAGAATATATAGCACTAAACGAGAGGTTAGATATGATTGGAATATCAGAGACATGGTGGAAGGAGGACAACCAGTGGGACACTGTGATACCTGGGTACAAACTATATCGAAATGATAGAGCTGATCAAATTGGTGGAGGGGTTGCGCTCTATGTTAGAGAGGGCATTGAGTCAGAAAGGATTAAAGTTTTGCAAGAAACAAAATTTGCTGTAGAATCTCTATGGATTGAAATTCCATGTAAAAAGGGGAAGGCGATGGCAGTGGGGGTGTACTATCGTCCGCCTGGCCAGAATGAACAAATGGATGATGAAATGCTCAAAGAAATCAAGGAAGCTAGCAAAAGTTACAGTGCAGTAATAATAATGGGTGATTTCAATTACCCCGGCATCGACTGGGTCAGTGTCACAACAGGACATGCTAGGGAGATAAAGTTCCTAGATGAAATAAATGACTGCTTCTTGGAGCAGCTGGTTCATGAACCGACCAGAGGGGAAGCAATATTAGACCTAGTCCTTAGTGGAACACCAGATGTAGTGCAAGAGATAAGGGTGTTGGGGCCACTTGGCAATAGTGATCATAGCATGATCGCCTTTGATTTAATTAGTGGAGGAGGGATAGTAAGGAAATCCACAGTACTACCCTTTAACTTTCGAAAGGGAGACTATGATAGAATGAGGAAAACAGTTAAGAAAAAACTAAAAGGAGCAGTTGCAAAGGTTAAAGACGTACATCAAGCTTGGGTGTTGTTGAAAAATACTATCTTGGAAGCCCAGACCAGCTGTATTCCACGCTTTAAGAAAAGTGGAAGGAAGTCCAAAAAATTGCCAGCATGGTTTAAAGCTGAGGTCAGAGAGGCTGTTGTTGCCAAAAAAGCATCTTTCAAGAAATGGAAAAAAGAGCCAAATGATGAAACCTGGAAACAGCACAAGCACTGGCAAGTCAAATGCAAGGCATTGATAAGGCAGGCAAAGAGAGAATTTGAGAAGAAGCTTGCTGCGGAAGCAAAAACGCGAAATAAAGACCTTTTCAAGTACATTCGTAGCAAAAAACCCGTGAGAGAGAGTCAGTTGGTCCATTAGATGATAAAGGGGTTAAAGGAGCACTAAGAGGCGACAAGGCGATAGCGGAGAGACTGAATGAATTCTTTGCTTCGGTCTTTACTGAGGAAGATGTAGGGATGTTACCCACGACTGAAGTGGTATTTAAAGGTGTGGAAGAATTGAAGGAAATATCGATACATCGGGAAGATGTCCTACAACTATTAGATAAACTGAAGAGTAGCAAATCACCTGGGCCGGATGGTATACATCCAAGGGTGTTGAAAGAACTGAAATTTGAGATTGCAGACCTGCTATCAGTAATCTGTGAACTATCATTAAAATCATCTCTAATACCTGAGGATTGGAGGATCGCCAATGTAACACCAATTTTTAAAAAGGGTTCGAGGGGTGATCCGGGAAACTACAGACCGGTGAGCCTGACATCAGTACCGGGAAAAATGGTAGAAACCATCATAAAAAATAAAATTACTCAGCATATAGATAGTCATGACCTAATGGGAGACAGCCAACATGGCTTTAGACAAGGAAGATCTTGTCTTACTAATCTGTTATGTTTTTTTGAAGGAGTGAATAAACAGGTGGACAAAGGTGAGTCGGTTGATATTGTGTATCTGGACTTTCAGAAAGCCTTTGACAAGGTCCCTCATGAGAGACTTTTGGCAAAACTAAAGAGTCATGGGATAGGAGGCAGTGTACTACTGTGGATCAGGAACTGGTTAAAAGATAGAAAGCAGAGGGTAGGGCTAAATGGCCAATTTTCCCAATGGAGAAAGGTGAATAGTGGTGTACCCCAGGGATCTGTGCTGGGTCCGCTGCTTTTTGACATATTCATAAATGACCTGGAAAGTGGAATAACGAGTGAGGTTATCAAATTTGCTGATGACACAAAACTATTTAAAGTTGTTAAAACCCAGGAGGATTGTGGAAAATTGCAAGAGGATCTTGATAAATTGGAAGACTGGGCATCAAAATGGCAGATGAAATTTAATGTGGAGAAGTGCAAGGTTATGCACCTAGGGAAGAACAACCCAAACTATGGTTACACGATGCAAGGTTCCACATTAGGAACCACCACCCAAGAAAAAGATTTAGGCGTCCTTGTGGATACCATGTTAAAACCCTCGGCCCAGTGTGCAGCGGCGGCCAAGAGAGCAAATAGAATGCTAGGTATGATAAGGAAAGGAATGGAAAATAAAACAAAAGATATTATAATGCCTCTATATCGTTCCATGGTGAGACCGCACCTTGAATATTGTGTGCAATTCTGGTCGCCATATCTTAAAAAGGATATAGCAATTTTAGAAAAGGTTCAGAGAAGAGCCACCAAAATGGTAAAGGGGATGGAAGGCTACTCCTATGAAGAAAGGCTAAAAAGGTTGGGGCTCTTTAACCTGGAAAAGAGACGGCTGAGGGGAGATATGATAGAAGTCTATAAATTAATGAACGGAGTGGAACGGGTAAACGTAGATCGATTGTTTACCTTATCAGAATATAGAAAGACTAGGGGACATGCAATGAAGCTACAGGGTAAACTATTTAAGACTAATAAAAGAAAATATTTTTTCACTCAACGTGTAATCAAACTCTGGAATTTGTTACCGGAGGATGTAGTAAAGGCTGTTAGTGTAGCTGGGTTTAAAAAAGGTTTGGACAAGTTCCTGGAGGAAAGGTCCATAAACCATTATTAAGAAGGGACCCAGGATATCAATGCTTGAACCAATACAAACATTGTGGAACCTGTGTCCCTTGGGGAAACTGCTAGGTACGTATGACCTAGATTGGCCACTGTTGGAAACAGAATACTGGGCTTGATGGACCTTGGTCTGACCCAGTATGGCATATCTTATGTTCTTATGTTCTTATGAAGGCCTCCCTCTTTTTCTTCACTTTTTCAGCTACTTTCTTCGAAAACCATAGCGGTCTCCTTTTCCTTTTGCCTTTATTTACCATTTTAACAAAAAGGTTGGTTGCCCTTAAAATACCCCCTTTCAGTTTTGCCCACTGTTTTTCTACATCCTCCAGATGTTCCCATCCCACTAACGACTCCCTGAGGTATTGGCCCATCTTCGCAAAGTTAGTCTTCCTAAAGTCTAAGATCCTCACCTTGGAATGGATTCTAACAGCCCTAGTTCTAATACTGAACCACACCATCTGGTGATCACTGGATGCAAAATTATCTCCCACTACAACATCAGAAACACTTTCACCATTGGTAAGCACCAAGTCCAGTATGGCCCCTTCACGTGTGGGGTCTGTTACCAATTGCCTGAATAGTTCTCCCTGTAGAGAATCCAGGATCTCCTTACTTCTAGATGATACTGCAGCAGGAATGTGCCAATCAACATCTGGCATACTGAAATCTCCTATCAGTAGCACTTCCCCTTTTCTAGCAATACTGCATATGTCTTCAAGTAACTCTCTGTCTACCTCTTCCTCTTGTAAGGGAGGTCTGTATATCACACCAATGCAAATAGATTTCTCTTTCCCTCTTTCTAGTTTAACCCACAATGCCTCCTCTCTCCCTTTTAAGCTTTGTAATTCCAAAGCTTTAATAGTAGTTTTTACATATAGTGCCACTCCTCCTCCCCTTCTTCCTACCCTGTCCTTTCTGAATAAAGTATAGCCAGGTATAGTTACATCCCAGTCATGGTTTTCTGTGAACCATGTTTCTGTAACTGCCACTAAATCCAAGTCAGCCACTCCCACCAAAGCTTCAACATCAGGGATCTTATTTCCCATACTACGGGCATTTATACACACTGCTTTCCATATGTTACCCCTGTTACCCATTTCTATAAAGGTATTTAATGTATCACCTACCTGGGGGCTTTCACTTACCTGGGGGCTTTCTTCACCCATCCCCAACGAATCTAGTTTAAAGCCCTCTTCAGTAGATTAGCCAGTCTACTACCGAAGATGCGTTGACCTTTCTTGGACAGATGGATGCCATCTCTGCTCTGCAACCCTTGGAACAGCATCCCATGGTCTAGGAAACCAAAACGCTCTCGATGACACCATCCACGCAGCCATTCATTCATCTCCAGGATGCGAGCCTCTCTGCCTTGGCCTTTACCCTCAACAGGGAGGATTGAAGAGAACACCACCTGTGCACCTAACTGCTTCACCCTCTGTCCCAGAGCCATGAAGTCACTTTTGATACGTTCCGAGGTATACCTGGCAGTATCATTTGTTCCAACATGGATTAGCAACATTGGGTAATAGTCAGTGGGCTTGATGAGTCTCGGCAAACTCTCCGTAACATCTTGGATTTTGGCACCAGGCAGACAGCATACCTCTCTGGACATCAAGTCTGGTCGGCAGATGGACACCTCAGTACCCCTCAGAAGAGAGTCTCCAACCACCACTACCCTTCGTTTCCTTCTGGTCACTGATTCTGCAACTTTGGGGTATTTGAACTCTGGTTCTTCCCTTTCCAGGGCTGCATAATGGTTCTTCAATTCAAGGGCTGGAGAAGTTGGATTGGTGATTTTGCAGGCCCTGGTGACTTGTGTCCAACCATCAACATTCTGTTGGCTCCCATCTTCTCCTGTGCTGGAGAGCTTGATTGCTGCAAGAAGCATCTCATCAATGTACTTCTCACTGTCTTTATCTTTATCTTTATCTTTATTCATAACATTTGATTAACCGCCCAGGCCGAAGCGTCAGGGCGGTGTACAATATAATCATAGGCTACCGAAAACAAAGTCAGAAAGGAACGCCAAAGTAGATAGGATAGAAGGGGATAGAATAAAGGCTCCTCAGCCTCGCCACCTCCTCTCTGAGTTCCTCCTCTTGTTTCCTCAGAGCTTCAGCATGCAGGCACCCTGCACATGGAACTGGTCCTTCAACTGGCATTAGGACCTCTGTCTGGACCGAGGCAGAAGCTGTAACAGGGGCAACAGCTTTAGCAATACGACTTTTCCCAGCCATTGTTCTGTTCGTGGAGCTTAGGTATCTGTTTAAGCAAAAGAGAGAGATCTACCAAGTACCAGCCAGTTTCCCAGCTGTCCTTTCAGAGAAAAAGCAGTTAAATCTCTTTAATTATATTCAAAATGTGCTGGTCCAATTCTCTGTGATTTGTTAAAGGGGGAGGTGCCCTATAAAGCAAGACTGCTCACTAGGGGTGGGTGGGAGTCGGGGTGGGTAGGGAGGGAACTAACACCTGATTAGGTGTTAGCAGTTTCCAAACTTGAGGAGGTTACTAGAGTTCAGCAACCTACTGTGCTCAAGGAAAGTTCCCCTAAAGCACCAAAAAGAAAGTAACCTTGCTTTAAAAAATATACAAAAAACCCTTTTAAGAGCTCCCAGTCAGAGAGCTAGCAATGTAATATAATAAAAACAAACAAACCCTCAAATCCTTACTGTTTGTTGATCTGTAGAGCCCTGGTTAGGAAAGCCTCAACAGAGCAGGGCACTGGAGCCTTTTATGCAGGCCTCAGCTGCACTCAGGAAATCAGGCCCACTAACTCCTGATTAGGTGTTAGCAGTTTCTAAACCTGAGGAGGTTACTAGAGTTCAGCAACCTACTGTGCTCAAGGAAACATTCTCCTAAAGCACCAAAAAGAAAGTAACCTTGCATTGTGAGATGACGGTTAAATTGTACCACCAGACTGTATACAAGACTGGCTTGTATGGCAATTCCTGATAAGGATGGTAAATTAGGAAGAGATTGTTTATATTGTAAGCTTAAACAAACAAGTTCAGATTTGGAAAAGTAAATCTTACATTTGCATTTGTCAAGCTACTGTTGAGAGGAATGCTTTGAGATATGAGATGACCATGGCTTGGTCAAGCCCTGTTTTCATGCATAGTTGGAGGCTATGAAAAAATAAGTGAGGTGATATTGAAGGACTGGACAATGTCAGAGACTGGCCAGGAACAGATGCTGAAGAGGATTGGGGAGAGCACTGAATTATGGGACAATCCACAAGCAAGATCTCTTGGAGTAGAGGATTTGTTGTACCCTGAGACAGACTGATTGGACAAACAAGAATGATTTCAATCATTTTAGGACTCAACCTCTCTTACATTTCTATACAATGATAGTTTGGACAAGTTCCTGGAGAAAAAGTTCATAAATCATTATTAAAATGGACTGGAGAAATCTATTACTTACCCCTGGGACAAGTGCCATGGAATCTGTCTACCTTTGGGAACCTGACATGTACTTTTGACTTGGATTGGCCAATGTTGGAAACCGGATATTTGGCTTGATTGACTTTTGATCTTACTCACTATGACAGAGCTTTACCTTGTCCTGCAGAGTTCAGGCAAGCACAAGATCCGGCAGCTGCTCAGCGGTGGAATCTCTCCAGGAGACTGAACATCTGGGTTTCTTCCCTAGCTTTCTATTCCAGTTACCTGCCTCTTCTGGTCCCACCTTCTGGTGCTGCCTGGGAGATCAACCTCTTTTTCCATTGTTGCTGGCAATGGGGGAATTCCTAGTCTGGACTTTGGGATTAGTTCTCCTCAGACTTGAGTGATGGGATATATACCCCATCACATTCCTCCCCACCTTTTTCCACAAGGAAAATGGTGCAGGAGGACTAAAAGGAGCAGCCTGCAAAGGGTAATGGTCTACATCAACCATGGGCGTTGTTTAAAAATACTATCTTGGAAGCCCAGACCAGATGTATTCTACGCTTTATGAAACGTGGAAGGAAGGCCAAATGACTGCCGGCATGGTTTAAAGATGAAGTTAGAGAGGCAGTTATAGCCATAATCCATCTTTCAGAAAATGGAAAAAGGAGCCAAATGACAAAAACAGAAAACATAAGCACTGGCAAATTAGATGCAAGGATAAGACAGGCAAAGAGAGAATTTGAAAAGAAGCTTGATGTGGAAGAAAAACTCATAATAAAACCTTTTTCAAGTACATTCATAGCAAAAAGCCTGCAAGTCAGTTGGACCATTACATGACAAAGAGGTAAAAGGGGCACTAATGGAGGACAAGGCCATAGCAGAGAGACTGAATGCTTCAGTCTTTACTGAAGAAGTTGTAGGGAAGTTTCTCATGCCATAAATGATATTTAAAGGTGATATATTAGAGGAATTGAACAAATCACGATAAACCTGGAAGATGTAATACAGCAAGTTGATAATCTGAAGAGAACAAAACCACCTGGACCGGATGGCATACATCCCATGATGCTGAAAGAACTAAAAAATTAGACTGCAGACCTACTATTAGTAATCTGTGAACTACCAATAAAATAATCAATAGTATTTAAAGCCATTTTTTAAAAAGTGTTCTGGGGTGATCCAGGAAGCTATGGACTAGTAAGCCAGACCTTAGTCCTGGGAAAAATGGAAAAAAACATTATAAAGAACAAAATTACTGAACAGATAGATAGTCATGGTTTAATGGGACAAAGCCAACATGGATTTAGCCAAGGAAAGTCTTGTCTCACTAATCTGCTATAATTTTTTGAAGGTGTGAATAAACAGGTAAATAAAGGTGAGCTTGCTGATACAGTGTTATCTGGATTTTCAGAAAGCCTTTGACAAGGTCCCGCATGAGGATATTCAAAAGTCAAGGTATAAGAGATATTGAACTACTATGGATTTGGAATTGGTCAAAAGACAGAAAACAGAGAGTAGGGCTAAATGGCCAATTTTCTCAATGGAGAAAAGTGAATAGTGGAGTACCCCAGGGATCTATGCTGGGCCCGCTGTTTAACATATTCGTAAACGACCTGGAAATGGGAACAATGACTGAGGATTATGAAAATTGCAAGAGGACCATGAAAAAATAGGAGACTGATCGTCTAAATGGCAGATGAAATTTGATATGGACAAGTGCAAAGTTATGCACTTAGGGAAGAACAACCCCTCCGGATCGGTAGCCAGCCTCCCAGCAGCAACAGCGGCAAGGTGAGTCCCCGCCACCTGATCCGGGCCCTGGTTGTCCCCGTTGGGGTCCGGCAACAGGGAAACAGGGACTTCATGGCAGCAGGCAGGTTGTGTCTCGGGGAGGGCGTCCCTGCAGCGATGAAGGGGCATGCTGGGCTGTCTCCCAGGTCCCGATCCTGCAATTGCGGAAACGTCTGGCTCCTACGGTGCAGAATCAGGTCCTAAAGGACCCGTCCTGTTCAGGGCCATCCAGATAGCCCAAACGTGCCCCTACTGAAAACGGGCTCTCTCTCACCTGCCCTTTTATCATAATATTCTTTCTGACACCTTTGGGCATTTTCTAGGAAGGAGGAAAAATCTCAAAGGAAAAGTTGCAAAAGGCAACTGATGCAAATATAAGATCTTAGACTGAGCAAATTAAAATACTTGAGTAAGGACATTTTAAATAACAGAGAGAAAATCCAATGACCCCCTAGCGTTAGTACCACAAAACTACCTCTAGACAGAGGTGCTATTTTGAACCCGAGTGTCGGATGGGGGCAGAAGCAGCTGGAGGTTGCTCCTCCACATCCGCTAGACATTGGAGAGACCCCTGATAAGCACCAGAGGTTGCCTTGTGCTGGGAGGGATCTGCCGAGGGGGGAGTAAAGTGGGAGGAGGATATGTGATGGTGGGGATTAGCTAGGAAAATCTGTACTAGAGAGATTGAGGTTAGGGGTACCACATGGGGGGTAATCATGGATAGGAGAATCCTTGGGAGTGGGATTGGGGGTGTAGGTGATTGTTTTATGCAGCAACCCCATTAAATAGCTCCCTGGGAGAACCGGGTCTTGTATTAGTGGTCTAAGGCTCCCGAAGAGGAAAAATAACGACAGATTTAAACTGGCATTCATTTTTAAAGGAATAACACAACTTCCACTGTTGAACACAGGTTGCATTATTCCAGTACTGTGGGAGTTACTAACCTTGGTGACTCCTATAATAAATGAAGTTGCAGTAAGCTGTGATGTTTTACTGCAGCTTGGTAACTACCCTTCGAATGGCAATTTGTGAAATTTGCCATAATTTACTGCACTGGCCTCTTTATTGAAAATATTTAGCCTCAGTAAAGACCCCAAAAGAGATTTCAAACCAACTACTCTGGACTATGTCTACAAAGACAGTCTAACATTGCGGTTTATGCACTTTAGACCAGTCATCTCGGGTATAATGATGGCTTCTAAGCTCTTAGACTACAATCAGCGAGTTTCATTTTCAGGTCCTAAAAGCAAAGCTTTGAACCTGTAAAAGGCTTCAGTACTTGTCTCTAACAGCAATAGCATCAAACATCCATGTGGCACAGCCTCACAGATCTGCATGTTAGCAACAATCGTTGCCTCGTGAAACTAAGCAGTCCGACGACCTACCAAACGTCCTAGCTAGGATCACAACATCCTCTGCTGCCAGACTTCATAAAACTTATTACTGTATGTGTCAGAGTCTCAGACTTCCTTAGGTTTCACAGATTTTACAGTATTGCTAGAAACAATTTCACAAGACTCTTCCAGGGAAGATAAACACTTTTCTTCTCTTTGGTATAGAGCTCAGCGCATGAACTAATTCATTTTATTGGAAGGCTGCTACTTATTGTAGTGTCCCTCCTTTTCACAATCCCTTCTCAAATGTTTTGAAACCGTAGTTAGGAATGCGTTCTTTTGCATATCACTTATCAGAAATAATTGGGGGAGGGGGCTCGGTGGTAGGGTGGAACATGTTGGCACTGGGGGGGGGGGGGCGGTTCTAGGCTAGGGCCCTATTTTTCTGCATCTCTTCCCAGATCAAATAATGAAGCCCAGGCAGGGCTACAGATGAGGCATTTTATCAGTGCGGGCCATGGGAGTGATGTAATGAGAAGCCGGACGTTCTGCTTGCGTGTCTGTCCAGCCAGGCTTAGCACTGCACTTGCTAACCAGCAAGTTCTAAAGAGGCCTGGTGCTCTGCTGTCTTTCATTAGGAGTGAGAGAATGACATCTCCCACAAGCTTTCATTCCTCACATGAGAGAGAAGCATGTTTGTCTTGTACAATAAAATATATTCTGTAGGTCAGCACATGTGGGAGACAACACTAGAGCCATCTAACTGAAATCAGACCACGAATACAATCTGAAATTTTCAAGTGAATAAAAGGACATAGCTGCTGTTAATTATCCAGCAGCTTGATAACTTGAGCAGTCTTGCTGTTTAGATCTCGGCTCTAACCCCAGGGATATAGGTATTACAGTAAGTGAGAAAACATTGAATCAGGTGGTATGCTATACTCTACACTGATCATTTCCCAATACCGTGACATTTGACAAGATGTGTAGTAATTACTTACAGGCCAATGCAGAAAGCTAGCACAGGCTTTATGAGCCCCTAACGCCATCTTTAAGCACTTTTAACGATTCTGCAAATGCAGGAAGCAGACATAAATGCAAATGGAAAAACTAGCGCCATACATATTTAAATGAACTTGAATTATTTAAATCTATTTAATCAGATGGGCTGGTATGCAAGTCATAGCTGCGCCCGATGCAGAGATAGGTGTAGAGGATTTTGCAACCAGCCATAGCACCAAAATTTTTACTTCAGGATCCGAGTAGAAGTAAACCTCTAAAGTATGCCCCGACAGTATTTTGATGGCACCAGGTGCTTTCCCCAATGCCTAGATCATCTCCTCCTCAGATTTGCAGGCATCAGGAAAAGCCCCCGAAGTCATGAAAATACTATTGAGGGACGTGCTCGACAATAAAATTATCCCTGGTGGTCCAGCAGCCCTGATCCCACCCCCGATAGTATTTTGATGGCATCAGGAAAGGCCCCCGATGCCATCAAAATACTGTTGGGGGCCGTGCCTGACAATAAAATAATCCCTGGTGGTCTAGCGGCCTCTTTCCCTCCACCCCCCATTAAATAAACCTGGTGGTCTGGCGGGCCCCAAATTCACCTTAAGAGGGAGCGCTGCCTTTCACGCTCCTGCTCTGTGTCAGCCATCTTACAAAATGACAGCGTCCAGCCCCGCGTGGTGCACCCTGGGAGTTATAATCAACCTTATATGGCAGTCTGACTTCACCTGGTGCATCCCAGGATGCACTGCACGGGACCAGACACCACCATTTTGCAAGATGGCCGACGCAGAGTGGAAGCGCATAGGCAGCACTACTGCTTAAGGTGACTTTGTGGGACACCAGACCACCAGGTAGGGGCTGCCAGACCCCTGGATGATTTTTTAATTTAATTGGGGTGGGGGCAAAGGGGTCACTAGACCACCAGGTTTTTTTTTATTTAATGGGGGAAAGGGGCCACTTTAATGGGGGGTGGGGGGAAAGGGCCACCAGGGATCATTTTATTGTCGGGCACGGCCCCAATGGTATTTTGATGGCATCGGGGGCCTTTCCCAATGCCATCAAAATATTGTCAGAGGTGGGATTGGGGCCGCTGGACCACCAGGGATTATTTTATTGTGGGGCATGGCCCCCGACAGTATTTTGATGACATCAGGGGCTTTTCCTAATGCTCTGATCGTCCCCGATGCCATCGAAATACTTAGGGCTGCTATATAAATTAGCTATGCGGTGCCCAGAGAGCAAGTCAAACTAGCGCAGACTTCTTGTGCCCATGTGTTTGGTTTATTCTCCCAGTTTAACATTGTGATGGCTTATTTGCATGCACACAGTCTGGGTCATTTGCATGTCCTATCTTTGTTGCATCTGGTGTTAAAAAATATGCCTTGCCAGGCCGCGTCAAAGTCAACTTCAGCACGTGTCTAGCGCCAGTTTTCTGCATCGGCTGTTAGTCCCTGTCCCAAAGTATTCTATGAACAGGTATGTTTTGAGTCACTCCTTTAGTTCAGACACAGTTTCACGAGAGCCGAGGTCTTCTGGGAGAGAGTTCCAGATAGTAGGTGCACATAAGGTGAATGCTCTATTGCTGGTTTGTTGACTCCTTAATGTTCATGGGGGAAGATGCAAACCAAATTAACCTTTAAAAAAGAGCCATAAAACATTAATTTGTTAACATACAGGCCTGGCAAATTATAAACACCATCTCAAGCAGAAAAATCACTGGCACATGCTCCAATAAGCTTGAAATGATATTTCCTTAAAATATATGTAAGGGAGGGTGACAAATGAAGCTACAAAAGGGATGCATTAAGATAACTGGTTTCCTTGAAAGAGGGATGCAGTTGGTGCCATGAGCTATGGAAGGAGATGTAATTTGCTTCACTGTGATGTTATTTTAAATCATGAAGTAACTTGGTACCGATTTAACAAGGAAACAGAAAAGGGTGAAATAAAGAGAGGTAATCATTCTGTTGGACCAGCTGATGGCAACAGGTAGAATTTTATAAAATATTTTGAGACGCATTCTCACATAGATGGATCAAACCAGAACATGTGAATGGTTAAGGACCTGTGAACTGAAACCCAAGGATGAGAGATTGATAGTTGTAGCGCAAGATTAAGGATGAGATGGATCACAGCAGGCATAGGGGAAAAAAAGCACCAGATAAAACAGACATGCAGATTCTGTAAGAAAGATCTGG
Source organism: Ichthyophis bannanicus (assembly GCA_033557465.1). NCBI lineage: Eukaryota > Metazoa > Chordata > Amphibia > Gymnophiona > Ichthyophiidae > Ichthyophis > Ichthyophis bannanicus. Next base: position 1,077,114,129 of record CM066032.1, read on the forward strand.
AAAGAGTTACGCATCTCGTAGCCAGTGCAAACTATACGGAAAGGCTCAATAAGGTGGCACATCTCATCCACTGGAAACTTTGTGCACACTGCAACATAAGTACCAGAAAAGCAGTGGGATTACGACCCTAAGAGAATCAGAGAGAATGAGAAGGGTTTGCTCATCTGGGACATACCTGTTCCAACCGATAAAAAGCTGGACGCAAGGAAACCAGGAGAAAAATACCCAACTGGCAAGGATAATAGAGGTGTTGGTTCCAAGTGATCATTCTGTGAATCGTTTGGAAAGAGAGAAGATCCTCAAGTACCAAGAAATGCAATCAGAGACCAAGAAAAAGTGGCAGAAAGATACTGAGATATTTCCCATCATGTTGGGCACCACAGGCCTGATTAAAAGCAATTTCCAAACATACCTTGATATGTTGTCTGTCTGTGTTACATCCTATGAATTCCAGAAGGAAACTCTCTGACAAAATGCAAGTATTATGGGAAGGTTAGCACTAAATCTGAGAGAATGATATCATATTCCGCATATCCTGGCTTAGGAGCGAGGCTCATTAAACTGTAAAGATATGCATGAAACTAACCCATCTGGAGAAACTGCCCGAAGAGTAAAGGTTTCATAGGATGTGAAGACAGAAGCCTTTGCTTGGAGCTGCAGTGCCTAGCTAGGGCCTGAGTTTGTTGTAGTAAAGAAACGTTGGGAAAGAAGGTCCCTTAAGGAACTAGTAAAAATAAGAAGGTTCTTATCTTTCTGTGAAACTGAAGGGAAACAAGTGGAGAGGAAGCGAAGGCTCCAGGAGTCCCCGGTAAAGGAAAAGAGTGAACAGGAGATTCAAATACTGTCTTGCCACTCTTGACATGTTAGAAAAGTCAAAGGGTGAGAGTGAGAAGAATGAAGGCCAGATTCTAGAAAAAAGGCCAGATTCTAGAAGTGGATGAGGAACAAAGACATTCCCAGGCCTCCATCTAAGGCTGTGAGTACTAAAACTTCAGGGTGCCTCAAAGATATCACTTAAGAAAATCGAGACTGCACCTTGTCTCCCTGAGGGCTGAATGTTGAACTGTAGCTGCTGATTTTTTTGAGCCAGGAATAAAGATGTTTGATTGTGAACCAAAAGCTTCACCCAGCTATCAAGTGCAAGCGTAACAGCTGCCCTCTGATTTCTGAGATAGGTTACAGTTACACTGGGAGGTCTAGCAGATGAGGGCCCTGCATGAATGATCAAGTCTTTGCAAGGCATTGATAGCCAAGAGGTACCTTGCAATAGTCAGAGCCACCACCTTTTTTCAATTATGAACAGCAATATTTTTCTACTTGATTTTGTCACTTTAGCTTTTGGCACCAATACAAACATATGATTCAATTTTGCAGGTTATATAGTTTCCAGGGTAAGTGCATTGTACATCTTTACTTGTTGCATTTAATTAGCATATAAGCTGAACTAAAATTTATCAAATACGATAAATATTCACAGTTTAGACTGCTGTGAAGTCATGTTTGCATCAGGTTTACTAGCACTGACTTACTAAATATCTCCGTTTTAACCAGACAGTATATCTTTTACAGCACACTGCCTAAAAAAAAGGTTTAAAAACACTATTCTTGCAGAAAAATAGAGTTGTCCAAAGTTCATATTTTACCATCTTAAGTTTGGATTAGGCACAAAACATTCTTCTCTAGCCCCTCTGAAAGGTAATTTTATATGGGTCATTTACTTTAACATGTGTATTTCATGCCTATTTTATAAAGTAAGTTCATACTTTACTTTACAAAACAGGGGCATAAGTGGTAAGATAAACACACCAAATCTAGTCATGACCAGCTACAACCAAGCCTAGGTTTGGTGTAAATGCTCATGCCTAGATTTGTAGAGAAAACATGTAAGTTATAAAATGATAGACCTTATGCATTTAATTTTGCACTCCGCCTACGCTCTACCCCAGATCTGCCCCTGTGCTTGTCCACATCAAAAGTATGCGCAATCGCTCTGATGTGCATACTTACTGAATAGTACTTGCCTAACTAACTATACATGTAAAGGATCCCCCATGCATGTAAGTCATTGAAAATGCATGACTTGTGCGCATGGATGCTATGTAACTTTACGCAGCTCGTTTTAAATTACCTCATAAATGTGGCCATCTCTTTGATATGAATATAGTCTGACTTCATAGGATTTTGATAAATATCTTTAAAGAACAGACCCAAAATTTGCTCATTTACCAATTTCTTGGGCTCAGCCATAGTACAGCTGGATTTTTATTGATGAAAATATATGTACAGTACAGTTCATGAAGTTAGATTCACTTTGCAATTTAGTCAAAAAGGGGGAAAGGACAAGACAATATAGAAAATCATTTAAAGTCTTTACCTTTGGCATGGGAAACTGGCATGCCCCTAAGCAGTAATACGAATCAAAGGATTTAGGGGCAATAATCCAATCACTCCAGCCGATGTCTGCAAAATCCACTTTGAGGTTGCGTCGTGCACAATTTCTTGGTTCATCCCACTGCTTCCTTCGAGCCTTCTTCAAAGTCTGCTCATCAAACTGGAGTGTCTGGCTCTTCTGACGGTTATTTTTCTTCTGTTTCTTCTTACCGTTTGTTTTGTCAGCCGTGCGTGCTTGAAGGGTTTTGTAGGGTTTGCTTTCCTCCCAGACTTCATCCTCATTGTACCGGTACTCTGCACCCGGGAGTTCATTGTTCTGCAATGGTAGAAGGATGTTGGTGGAGCGTTTGTGCCTCTGCTCAGCCACCCTGCTCACTGAATGACTTGCTAATCGGCCAGGACCACCATTTAGAGAATTTCGGTGACCCTGTAAGCTTGAAACAACACTGTCAGGTTCAGAAATGGCAGAATCATTTGCATATACCAAGATGTAAGGCTCATGACTTGATGGAAGTTTCCTCCAAGGGAAGCGCCCCTCTAATGTCATTTTGATGCCAATTAGAAGGTACCCGTTCTTTTTTGCCTCACTCAGTACTTGAGTAATGTCCTTCCACTGCCAAGAAAGGAAGTCCCGATAAACTGTAGATATGTTAATAACAAAGTGACCCAGGGGCTCCGTTTGTTTCTCCAATGAAATGAAACTCCACACAGAAAAGTCTATTTGAATGTCTGCTTTTCTCCATCCATGATAGGGACAACCCCTAGAATGCGGACAACTCTGGTTGGCATTCAGTAGATCCCCAATGTAATAATGCAGTGTAGCAGACAAAATATTCTCGGATCTTGTCAGGGATGTCAGGTTGAAGATGTAAAGCTCTTTATTTCCAGCATTTCCTAAAATGAAAAATGTGACAATGTAAGACATTTTATAAGTAAAAACAGACAAGGTGCCACTATTTCTGCTTGCAATTTCAGCCCTTCTACAACTCTTTCACCAAAGCAGAACCGTCTTCTAAGTTTTTACAAATATACCCATCCTCTAGGCTCGTTTAATTCATTAAAGGAAAACGATGATATTGTCTTTTAAAGGCATCAGGAACTCTTTTGGTATCCCCTACCTGTCCTGCTGCCAAGAAAATTTTAACAAAAATAATTAAACATGACCATCCAACTCCAATCTTCAGCAAACTGCCATAGAGTGCCGATCCCATAGTTTCTGTAATCTTAGCAGTCCAACACATAATTTTTCCTTATGTGGTACGTATGCCTTCAAATAAGGGTCCTGTTTGCAAAAATTATTTTCCACTTTTGTTGTATGAAATTAAAAAGAGAAGTGGAGAATTAATTATGGTCACTTTAGATGCACAATCTCTATATACATCTATTCCATGGGAAGTTGCTTTGAAAGTTATTAAAACATCTCAATTAGCACCTACTGAATTTTTGATTAAATTGATTACTATTGCTTTGAAACAGAGTTTATTTTTATTTCTCTAAAGCAATTTGATTTGCAAATAGCAGGAAGAGTTATGCCTGCCACTTTTGCTCCAACCTTGGCCAATTAGTCCATGGAAGATTTCAATTGGACAAATATTGATCCTTCTCCATTTACTGGTTTATTATTTTCATGGAGAAATATATAGACAATGTTTTCATCCAATGGTCAGGATCAGTTGAAGAGCTTGATAGTTGTTTGAGGTGGCTGAATAGTTGTGATGATCATATTCTGTTGATTATGCAGTTTTTGCATGTTGAGATTGGTTGCAAACCCCTGATCAATTTGTACACTGGTTTTATTAAGCTTACCAATAGAAATACGTTATTGAAATATGGGAGCTCACATACATCTTAAAAATAATTTACCATTTTCTCAATTTAAGATTTCTGACACTTTGTTACATGGTTGATGAATTCAAAGTAAAAAGCACAAGTATTCTGACAAATTATTACAAAGGCATATAAAAGATTTGTGGAATAATTGTTGTCTGATTTTGAAATCAGAAAATGTGTTAGATGATTGATGTTCTGACATGTGTACTACAGTTTTCATCTTTTAGTTCGAAAATCATGAAACGTATATACTAGGGGAATTAGAAACTTTCAAATGTCCACCTTTGTTTAGCTGAGAAAAATCTAAGGATTGCTTATTCCCAAAATCACAATTTTAAAGTTTCTCTGCCCTTCAGAACTCGTTTTTGAAATGTCGTTGAGGACTTGGACATTAAATGGATCTAAGTCAGTGGGGCATTATAGATGCTCCCATTGTCTAGCTGCCAAAGAGCTGGTAAACCAATATGCCAAAAGTGTGTACAAGTTAAGATTTTAGACTATGAGTGTATCAGTATTTGTAATTTATGTTATTAGCTGCTCTTGCAATAAGATATATGTATGGAGACAGAACAACTTGTCAATTGAGAATAAGGATTGCCAAATACTGCAATTGTCTGCATAAAGAGAGAATTGAGGCATCAATTGTATCCAACATAAGTTTGGGATTCTGTAATGTTTTAAACATTAAAACACTGCACAGTACACTAATTAAGGAGGACAGTGAGGGCTTATGTTATTTCATTTGGAATAATGATGGATTTTCAGGTTGATCACAGTGAAACCTAATGGACTGAATAGTTGCATTAAAGGGAAAGTCATCTTCTGAATAAATTAGGTTGCAATCCTTTTGTAATCATGTGATAACGGTCCCTAAGACTGGCCAGTAATAGTGGCAGCCTCTTTATATAATCCTGTGCCATTTTGCTCTGTTTAAATTGACTGCAAAATTATTACTAAGAGTTTGTGTTCTACCACAATAAGATGATTTTTCTGTATGTAATTTCGTTATGTAAAATGTAAAATTGTTAACTGTTTTTATGTAAACTGCCCTTGATCTCTGGAAGGGCGGTATAGAAGAAAAAGATAAATAAATAAATGTAAAGAGGAAAAAGCGATTGAACAAGTGATACTATTGTTTTTAGTTTTTTCAATCCAACGGTAGTTGGGAAGAATTATATGAAAATAGGACCATTTTAACCACTTATGAGGCCCTGGGCAAAATTAATTTTTACTTTTATTCTTCCATTGCTCCCTCAGCACATACACACACACACATTTTTCTTTATTCTGGGCCCGATTCTGGGATGTGGCCCCGCAAGCTTCCCAGGCCCAATTCCCCCTCCGGCTCTCCCTGTATGTCCTGAGCATCAGGATGGGGAGAGCCGGTGGGGGGCGGAGGGATCGGGGTGGAGTGGGCCAACCCTGTAGGACATTCAGGGTCGATTCAGGTCACGGCCCTGTATATCCTGCCAGGTCTGGCGGGACATGCTGCTTATTGCACCTCAAAGGTGGAATAAGCAACACAAAACCAGTGATCGTGCCCAGGGATACCCCCCCCCCCCCCAGGGCCAGAGCCAGGTGCGGGGGGTTCTTGCCACCCAATCCAGGCCACGGCAGGCCAGCCATGGGTTGGGCAGTGGGGAAAAAGGGGGCTGAAGCCATGGGAGTCGGGGGCGCCTGTGGGGAGGATTTCCCCACAGGCAGCAGGGGCATGCCGGGCCGTCCTCGGGCCTGATTCGGGTTTCTGCAGGAATGCTTTGTTCCTGAGGTCCAGAATCGGGTCCAAATGGGTCCGTCTTCCTTGGGGACATCCAGATGGCCCCTACCTGAATTGGGATCCATGCCTACTGTGTGCAAGTTTTATTGCATTGCTCTAAAACATCTTCATCATCCAAGAACAATATCAATTTTATGCAATAGTGACACCCTGGAGTCTGCCATTGTGCTTATAGAATACCATGGAAGTGAAATATTGAGGAAACTCCTTTTTGTTTTCATAGTAAATTCTGTTCTTACATTGTGATGTAGAAATGACAAAACAGAAAAAGGCTTTAAGGCTAGATTGCTAGAGATTCCTACATGCAAACTACACACTAGTGGAAACTCCACCTGCCCCGCCCCCCCCCCCGTCCCCCCCCTTCAGCAAGTCCCAAATAGAGTAGAAATGCAGAGTCAGTGGTGTTCACCAAATGCAGAATAAGTGAGCACAAATTAGCAAATGTGCAGACAAAAGTAGAAACCAACGCCGAGAAGTAGGACTCTGCATGCAGTTACTCAACGCAATATTAAATAAAGAGAAACCATTTTATGTACATGATGTATTGTGCAAGAAGATGAGAGCAAAACCCCACGGCATGAAGGAAACTAAATCTGACAAGCAAAATAGAGTGGACTGCAGGACTGGTAACTTCAGGCTACATTACCTATGATCAGCTATGCCCCCATTATGCAATTGCCCTTTAGGTAAAAGCAGCCCAGTATAAAAGAGGTTGAGAATGTCTGTCTGCCCTTCTGTCTGAGGGCAAAATAATTCTCAGAAAATTTAACATAAAGGGATGAAACTTGGAATGCAGGAAAAACTGGAAAAGACACATTAAGTTTGAAAATGGGACAAACTGGACTGGGGGTGGAGCAGCAGAACATCTTTTTGTTTGGAGGGGCCAAACAACGCAATCTCCAGCCCAACTCAGACTGCTCATGCTATTTTGGGCAAAATATTGGTAGGGCCATGGCCCCTGTGGTCCACCCCATTCTGCTGCCTATGACTGAGGTTTCCAGAGAAATAAGCCCTCCAAAACTAGCCCAATGTATTTCTATGGGGGAAAGAGTTCCAGCTTCTGTCATAAAAACTTACAGAGAAACACAGTAGTTAGGGAACTGCTCCTTTTCAAAACTCCCTCTCTCTGTTCTCTGCTCTTCCAACCTGCACACTGCCCCACTCCTAGAAAATACTTCCTCACAAATGCCCTCCTACCCCACCCCATAAACTGCCCCACCCCTAAAATATACCCCCTCCCACATAACAGTTCCACCACCTCACTAAATGCAAAACCCGCAGAACTACCCTCTGCAACTATTCCACCTCATCAACTGCCCCCTGCATCTGCCCTACCCCTCCAAAAACCTTTTCATTCTCCAAAATTACTGGCCTGCAATTGTTCCTTGCCCCAAAAACAACCCCCTCACAACTGCCCTGCCAACCCGCACAACACTCCTCCCCTATAAAACACTTCTTTGCAACTGACCCACCATCTGCAAACTACCCCAGCACTAAATATTACCCCAAACTGCTCTACCACCCTGCAAAATGCCCCACTCCCATAAAATGCCCTCTGCAACAGGCCAGCCACTTCACCAAATACCCCTGCATCTGCCCCACCACCCTGTAAACTTCCCTACCCACCCCAAATATCCCCCTTGCAATTGCCGCACTCTCAAAAACACCCCCATGCAAATTCCCCACTCTTACCAACTCTCCACTGTCACTACCCCCCCATCATCATACAAATTAGTCCCATCCCCAAAAATACTCACACAACTGTCACCAACCCCCAAATCTACAGCTTCTGTAAATGTTCCCATCATCTTCAACTACACACAGATACAACATGTGCACAGTGCACATGGAACACGCAAAAGAGATATGCAAACACACACATATACAAATGCAATGCATGCCACTGAGTCAATGTTGTCTCTTGGTGACCCAGCAGCCCCTGGGTTTTATTGGCAAGGTGTGACTGGAAGTAGACTTTTCTTCCGAGACAATGGGGGGGTAAAGTGACTTGCCCAAGGCCACAAGGAGTGCCAGTGGATGGAGTAGCAGCCTAGTGGTTAGAGCGGCAGCCTGGTGACCAAGAGACCAGGGTTCACTCCTTCTGGCTCTGGGCAAGTCACACACATGAATGTCACATACAACACTAACAAATATTCATGATATATTTCATTTTCTTGCTTGTTATCCCTTGCTTGGTCTGCAGCTTTTTGTGTTGTAAGGGCTTGCATACATCAGTGATGCTGAGAGCGGAGTTATTGGTACCATAACTATTGGAGTTATTGGTACCTAAACTATTGGCTCTTGAGAAAATTGATGCCTTTGAATTATGGTGCTGGCGGCGAATACTGTGTATACCATGGACTGCCTGAAGAACAAACCAGTTGGTACTAGAGGAGATCAAACCTAAGCTTTCTTTAGAAGCTCAGATGACAAGACTTCGACTTTCATACTTTGGACACATCATGCGAAGAGAGAGAACATTAGAGAAAGACATCATGCTTGGCAAGATAGAAGGTCAACGCAAAAGAGGAAGGCCAGCAATGAGATGGATCGATACAATAACAGCAGCTACGGGTACCAGCCTGTCAACAATGAGCCGCCTGACTGAAGACCGAACACAATTTAGGATAGCTATCCAGAGGGTCGCCATGAGTCGACTCAGACTCGACGGCACTTAACAACAACTATTGGCAGTGTCTCCCAAAATGGACAGGTCTCCACTGAGGTGCCAGGCTAAGACAAACCAACCATCTGGGCAGTGACAGCATGGGACTGTGTTGGCAGTGGAGGACCACATTTGTGTGACAACAGCAATAATATTGGCAATACTTGTGCGAAAAAAAGGCCATCTACTTCCCGTATCTTGCCATGAAAACACAATGAATAGTCATAACAAAACAAATTATGATATAGTGCTGGAAGATGAGATCCCCCAGGTTAGGAGGCACTCAGTGGGCTACTGGGGCAGAGCTCAGGATTAAAGCCAACATTTATGATGTGGTTGGAACAAAGTCATTGGGATGTCTGATGGCGGATGTAGCTGCACATGAAAGTCAGAAGCTGCAAAGATGTCTTACATATTGGGACACAGAACATGTGAAGAACGAACCAAGTGAAACTGGAGGTGGTCAAGAATGAAATGGAATGTGCACAACCCAATCTTTTGGGTGTCAGTGAACTGAAATTGAGTGGCATTGGGCATACTGAATCTGATATCACATGGAATACTACACCGGAAATGAAAGTCAAAAAATAAAATGACATTGCATTCCTAATTGAGAAGAAACCTTGGACCTTTCCCTGTCACTCCTCTCATATATTTGGCACTAAGCCCTTACTAGGGAGGAGTGTAGACCTCTATCATGTGATTGAATGGGGGTGGGGGACGCCATGTCCTGAAGCACAGATCAGCTGCTCCAAGATAGAGATCACACAGATATGGGGTGCATCTGGCAGGGGTTCTCTGCCATCAATTCCTCAAATCAACAGGGGTACAGTCTATCCAGACACAACCCCCAGGACAGGCATATAGGCCATCCACCCCACAAACTAGTGTTTCTAGGATGGGAGGCACCCCACAGTAGCCACCCATGCTTCTAATGTGTTGAGGACTCTGAAGGCACATAACAATACAACCCACGCATCACTACCCCCAATTGATCTTCATTCCAAGCACACCAGCTTCAGGAAGCTAAGGCGCCACAAACCATATGAAACCTGCACATGCTCCCCAGGTAGGTGGACTACATCATCAGCTCTGCAACAAACCAGGTGAGGGGACACTGACCAGAGAGCTAGCCCTCCTGTAATTTGCATGTAAGCTTGTACTTTGAGCCAGTAGGTCACAGATAGCACAGTTACTTACCTGTAACAGGTGATCTCTGGGAACAGCAGGAATAAGTCTTCACATATGGGTACGTCGGTACCGACGGAGTCTGCGCAGGAACGCTTCCCAGCGTCCAATCAAAATGCTTTTGGAAGCATCCCACCACGCCTGCGTGCTGCCTTCCCGCCTTCCCAACTGCCTCTCCTCAGTTAAGTTTTAAAGCTGAGACAAAGAGAGAGAGAGGAAAGGAAAGATAGACAGAGAGATACAACTCCTAGGGGAGGTGGGTGGGTTGTGAAGACTTATTCCTGCTGTTCCCAGAGATCACCTGATACAGGTAAGTAACTGTGCTATCTCCAGGAACAAGCAGGAATGAGTCTTCACATATGGGGACTCCCAAGCTGAGATGCCCAGAGGGAGTCCTAGCATGTTGCGGATGTAGAAGAGCCATGCTACTCCCCAGAACCTCAGGCATCCTGGGGATGGAGGGTAGGAGTTGAATACAGAAAAGGTGCTGTGGAAACAGCTGAACTAGAACAGGACCTCTACAGAGAAGAACCCTGTAGAGAGGAGATCTAGTGGTAAAAATTGAGATATGGGCCTCCCTTGTTGGCATTGCAAGTCTACTGAGATTGATATGGATCTGTTAGAAGAACCATTGGAAAACCTCAAGGAGTACCTCACTGAGAAGTAGAGGTAAGAAAAGTAGAAAAACAAGTGGAGGTTAGAACCCCTCAGGGTGAGAAATAGACCCAGGGAGAAACTGGGGTAGGAAAAGAGAGGTAGGACTTCAGCGGAAGACGCAGAAGGTACCATTAAGAAAGCTTAAGCTGTGTTGGTCCAAGAAAAATCCAATCCTAGGACCAAAAGAAAAAAAAAGAGTCTGACCCAACTGGACTGGCAGTAGAAACAGTCCATGTAGGAGAGAAAGAGTGTGGAAACCGCTGTATCTGATAAGAAGTTAAGGACAGACTTAGGAAGCGCTAAGCTTTAGATAAATTGAAGTTCCTCAATGTCTTTCCTGAATGGGTTAAGGAAAGAAAAAGGGTACATGGAGAACTTCAGGGGTACCTAACCGTGAAAGGTTATGGTAAGAAAAAAGTTTGTTGATCACCACAGGAAGTGGTTATGTGTGTAGAACCCTAAGTATGCTGGTACAGCATTGATAGGGGTGGTGCCCATCTGTCAGGATCATATAGGAATGTATGAATATCTGAATGTAAACAGATAGATAAGTATGTGGATACATATCTACCTAAAAGATATATCTCTATAGAGACATATAGATATATAGATAGATAGATATACCTACATTCCTAAAGTTATACACATATAGAGTATATATGCATATATATATATATACAGAGAGACCTGTATAGGCAGAAGATATATATATATATATATATTTATTTATATCTATCTGTGTATGTATATGAATATGTAGGCATGTAGACAGATGTCTCCAGGAATGTGGATGAAGAAATGTCTATAGAAATTGATCCCCATAGGAGTATGGGGAGAGAAAAGATTCATCTAACAGCAAGGAGGGTGATACCCGCTTGAATAGATGCATCAAGAATCTTCCTTCCCTGGTTATGATTGAAAACGTCAGGGGAATAGTGTCCCTGACAAAAGAGAGTCTAAATCCGTTTCAGAATTTGAGCTCTTAAATAACCAGGATGGCCTACGTGGAAAAAGGCAGAGGATAACTTCAGTCTGCAGGCAGCAAGTCCAGATTTCTCCAGAACCGCAGTATGGAGAATGGATAGAGGACGTCACTGGAGGAAGATACCATAGTGACCTGTCTACAAGGGCAGATGGGTATCAGGCGTCCTTTAACTGCCACTGAAACAAAAGAGATCTCTGGCGAGAAGACCAAGGGGATATGGACCAAGCCAGGGAATTTGCCATTCTTTAGGTTGTCATGTGAAGAAAAGGCCTGAGCCTCAGGTCTCAAAAGAGATTTTAGATGAGATGGTAGAGGTAGGGAACACCTACCAGACATGAAAAATATGACTGGGGAAACCCCTCCTAACCCTCTGAGGTTATCTGCTAGACAAGATATGATGCTCTCTAGCAAGGGCCCATAGTGCAAAGCTACTCTGTAGAGTTGCAGAGAGCATGCTGCAGGTTAGTTAGAAGAAAAAACTGGCTGTTAAAAGCCAGTGGGCAAGAACTATTCTGCCAAGGACAAGGGGCACAGAATAGAAGTTAACCAAGTAGTCTGTGATAATAGGGTTTCCCAAACGAGGTTGATAACCTGTTTGGGGTTTAGCACTGAGGCTAGAAGAATAGCTAGTGGAGGAGAAACCCTGGTTGTGTGGTGAACAGAACCAATGGCTTAACCACTAGGTATTAGTGTATCTGCAGCAACTACCAGGGCAGCGGGCGAAAAATTTCTTTTCCCATCTTTTTTAGATTGGAAAAAGAGACAACAGACATAGTCCTACTATCTAGTGTCTGATGAGCTGCCCTAAGGAAATAAAGGGGGAGGCAACTCTTAAATGGAGAATCTCCCTGTGGAACAGGTAGAGGACCATAGGGGCTTACCAGTGTAAAAGAGCCACTCTTACAAACCAGATGCTGTAGCAAGAGGGAGGTAAGACAGAGGTGAAGGAGACTGACTATGAAAGAAGTCTCTGAAAGGTAAGATGATACATGCCAGTACAGGGAAACAACTGTCTTATTAATAGTTGTCATTTCTCTTTTCCCGAAAAGGAAGAGAAACCTGTCAAGTGAGGGCATGATCATCATGAAGACTCAGAGTAAAGGAAAAAATGTCTCAAGAAGAGACATCTTGAAAAAGTTAGGATAAATTTAGTGCAGATACTTCAGCAAAAAGAAGTAGACTGCCCCTGTAGCCAGCAACACAAGAGGAAAATTGACTTATTTAAAACCCTGCGACTGCTGGGTTTGTGGACCCTGTTGAGGTTGTGGTTTCTTCAGACTAGGGCGATGTTTCCCCTGTTTGGGAACATCTGAATGATGGGCAGAAGAAGAATAAAACTTTTTCCCCCTAGGGGAAGAAAGTTGGGTAGGATATTTCCTACCAACTGGGAAAGAGGAAGGCGTAGAACAGCCTCTGGAAACAGGAATGTCAGTGGTTAACTGAGCAACCTGGAATAAATACTCCTTGTTAAAGAGATTTTCTCCAGTACAAGGAGTATTTCCCAGTCTTTCTTGAGCCCATTTGTCTAAGCTTGAAGCCTGGAGCCAGGCTTTACGTCGTGCCCCTATAGCTATAGCAGAAGTTCTGCTAACAGACTCAAAGGAGTCCAGGGAAGCACGAATAAGGAACCTAGATATATTTTGAGCATGACTAACCAGAGAGGAATAGTCTGCACTTATAGTCTCTTGAAGAAAAGGAGTCAAAGATAGTAATTTCTTTGTGACCTCATCAAGAGATAATCCCATATAGAAAATATATGAGAGAATTCTTGCTGAAAGCATGGATGCCTGGAAGGTTTGGCGTCCAAAGGCATCTAAAGTCTTACACTCACGACCTGACGGATAAGAAGAGTGCTTTTTAGTACTCTTCACCCGCCTCATTGCTGATTCAACAACAATGGAATGATGAGGAAGTTGAGTCTTCTGAAAACCTGGAGAGGGAGGCACCTGATATAGAAGATCAGTTGTCCTAGAAGGTGGGGGCACCGTTAAAGGAGCTTCCCACATTCGTAGAAGGAGATCCTGCAAGGAATGATGCAAAGGAAGCATGATGGTATCCTTTGCTGTCCCAGGAATATACAGGGATTCTGCATTGCCTTGTATAGGATCCTGTCCAGGCATAGAAATGGCAAGTGATCTCATCATATCCATGAGAAAAGCTTGAAAAGAAAAATCCCCACAGGGAAATTCTTTTGGACAGGCTAGATCTGCTGAAGAACTAGCATTGGCACCGGAGGATCTATCCAACCTTATAGGAATATAAAATCCTGAATGGTGGAGATCCCTAGAGAATGGTCGCCGGTACCGCAGGGGGTCGGGACCAGCAACAGTCGGTAGCATATCGTCCATGCTAGGGATCGATTCCAAACTCGGTATCGAGGGAAGCGAGCCTGAAGAGGGAAGCATGGAAGGCACCGACAGCCATGGTAATGTGGATACCGGTACCGACTCCGGCACCGTATCCGGTACCAGTGGATGAAGGCCAGCCGGTAACAACTCTATCGGTATGGAAGAAACCAAGAGTGCTGGGCATGGATCATCGGAACCGTGTCTTTGGTACCGTTTGGTGTCAGTATCAAGGCGAGTCGGTACCCAGTCCTCCAGACTGGAGATCGATTCCAGACTCGGCATCGAAGGAAGCGAGTCTATCAAAGCACATCTGGCGGGTACTGACGTCAGTACTAGTATCGGTACCGGGATCGATACCGATACTGGAGGGTCGGCCTGGAGCGTATTCAACGGTCCCGTAGGTACCGAGGATGCCAGACAACGATCCTTGGTGAGGAATATTTCATCCAACACCATTGCCGATGCCAGGGTATCGGTACCGCTCGAAGCGGATGCCACCACCGAGCATGGCACAGGTATGTTCTGTGAGGGGTGAACCTCAGGAACAACCTGAAACCCCACACAGGCTTTGGAGGCCGAAGACTCCCGCCGGGGTTTTAAAACCAGTATGTTCTCGAGGGCAAGGCCAGAGGCATCTCTATGCTGTGCATGAGATCTACCACTCGAGGACTGGCTAGTCTTAACAGACTGTTTTTGGGTTACCTGATTCCGTGTAGAAGAAGTGGTCGGTGCCCTGAAGCTGGATGGGGACCGCGTATCGAGGGAAACCCGATGCTGAAGACTTCTTCCGACAATACTATTGCAGGAGGGACACTCCGGAGGAAAATGGTCAGGACCCAAACCGGCCAGACACCAATTAGGGGTGTCTAAAGTTAATTTTGTACCGCCGCAGTTTGAACATTTCTTGGGAATAGTGACTGGCGGTTCCATGAAGGAAAGTGAGTAGGCCTAGCAGGCCTAAGAAAACCATGAGGCACTAAGAAGAAAAAAAAAATTCCTTAAAAAGGAAATTTTACAAGAAAAAAGGAGAGAAAAACACCGGCGGTACCGGTGGCATCGGGGAAGGCAGCCGCGACCACAAGAAAACTAAAAAATAAAAGAAGAATTTTCTGCGGTGACAGGAGGACGTCCTGCCGGTTCTGCAGACAAACGAAAACTGAGGAGAGGCAGTTTGGAAGGCGGGAAGGCAGCACGCAGGCGTGGTGGGATGCTTCCAAAAGCGTTTTGATTGGACGCTGGGAAGCGTTCCCGCGCAGACTCCGTCGGTACCGACGTACCCATATGTGAAGACTCATTCCTGCTTGTTCCTGGAGATATGCTCTTCTATGGTCAAGGTGAGTGGCCATGTGCTCCCAGAAACAGAGCCCACAGCACTGGCATGGCTCCCCCCAGGTGCACATGTGCACCGATACGTGGCCCCTCATGTAGGAGAGATAGAGGATGAACCGCACATTTCTGTGCCAGACCAACATTTTGCCAGTAGTTGCAACACCTCATTTGCATGCCATGCCTCCAACTGGGTTTAGCTATCTTCAACACTGACTGAGCATCCCACTGGCAGATTCATGGAACACATACTCTATTTCCCAACCCTTACCCACTTCATCACAAGCAGCTGCCCTCTCATATCTTGCCAGTGCATATGCAGACCTGCACATCATACTGTCCAGACTACTGTTGCTTTGCAGGTATGTGTATGCACACTCTCCCATTGAGTACAGGCCTCTGCAGATGGTTATGTTTTTTTGTGGCTGGTAGGGTCATTTGTTTTGCTGTCCTGGCTGCTGCACATTGATACCCCCCCTCCCCCATTTGCTGCTGTCCTAGGTGACCTGAATTTCCTCGGTCAAGTACCAGCCATGGATGTCTTTCCTATACTCTGTGTGGGATGGCTCTGGCCTGTTACCTGTATGGGGATCATTTCTGTACTGAGCATTCAGACCATGCTGGCATGGCGGGTGCAACTAGCACCTGGCCAGAGCCTGGCATTACTGGCACCTGGCCAGAGCCTGGCTAGTGGCATCTTTTGTGGTCTGCAGCACCATTAGTGTGGCTGTACTAGTAGTATATAGCCGTTTCATCCCACTCTCGTCCCCAACTCTGCCCTAACCTGGTCTTTTTGTGCAACATGCCAGTAACGTGGCATTTTTAGTGTGGTTGCCTTGTTGCTGCATGCTCCCAGCTACCGCAGGGCCGGGACACATCCTATTCGCACATTAGACCCCACACTCCCAGATACCGCACTTTAGTAACCATGGACCAGATAACGTATCAAAACACTGAAGACCCTTCTGCTCCAATAATGGGTTGTTCATCACAGAAAAAAGATAGAGCAAACCTGTAACGTAATATGTGGTTCAAAAGTCAAATGTGAACCCAGAGTTACACCTAGAACCTCAAGGGTTGAACCATGAATAAGGGCGCTAATAGAGAGAGCTTTGGTCCTATTTGGAAACCAAATTGCCTTACTTTTCTCTGGGTTAAGTTTCAGCTTAGGTGCTTCTAACTAGTCACAGGCAAGGTCTGTCTCTTACGTGTCTCTGTACAGTGCTGCATACACTTTGTAGTGCTATACAAATGATACATAGTAGCAGTAATAGTAGTAGCATTAAGAAAGCAATTGAATAAAGTCTAGACAAGATGGGTCTACAAAAAACAGCATTTGTACATTATCTGCATCGTAGAAAACTCTAAACCACTTGACTCTGCAAAAGAGTTGGCAATGATGATTAAAACATTTAAAAAGGATAGGACATAATATAGCACCCTATGATACTTCACATTACATAGGTATTGACGCCGAAGAAGAGGACTTCCATGAAATGAGATAGGACCCCTTTGATAGAAATGATTTGAACCAATTACAGTTCCTGTAATACCTACAGACTCAAGTCTAGTTAATAATAATCCAGAAGGTCAAAGATCACCGTGAAGTCGAGAGAGACTAACCAGCAGTCTTTCCCCATATCGTGAAGAAATCAAATTCTGTTCAGCAAAGCAAGGCGCAATGTCTCATTGCCCTGGCACAGCCTGAAACCTGATTGAAATGGGTAAGACATTAGTTTTAGCTAAAAAGTTCACAAACTGCTCCAAAACAATTTTCTCCAAAATTTTGGAAACAAAAAAAAGGTAGATCTGCCACTGGCCTATTAACTTGCAACTAAGATGGGGTCCAAATTTGTTCTTTTAAGAAGAGGCACAATCAAAGAGGTCTTCCAGGCTGAAGGAAAAGGCCTCTTGAAACACTTTTGACACACATTATAAATGAAGGCGAATAATCCCAAGTTTTCTTCCTTAATTCGTTTAGCTGGAAGAATATCAAGGTCCAACATAGCAGGTCTCATTGAATGAATAACTTCAGTGACAGCAAAATCACAAAGCATTTTGAAAAACTGTCAAGTAGCGGTCCAAGTACTAAGCAAAACAGCTGGATAAGAAAAAAGTGCAGTCAGGGTATCCTTGATTGCATGACTTTTTTGATGAAAAAAAAATCAGACTAACTGAACTGCTGATGGTAATGTAGTTAAATCTTTGGACTTAACTGGGTTTGACAAAGCTAAATAATTGTTTTGGATGATCAACACTGTGCATAAATGGTTTCTAAAATACCCCCTAAGCTGGGAGGATCTTAAGACCATACTTGCCCCATTGGTTATGGAACTTTTTGGAGCAGTGAGGCTGAGTGGATGGTTGGGCATCCTTGGGCATGCTACAATTTATATTTGGGTAGGCAGAAAGGGAGTCTGGATAGGTGGTGCTTTCAGGCCCACTACTCCAGTTGATAAGAGAAGGAATTGGAAGGGCTGTTAGTCACACTACATTACTTTTATTCTGGCAAATAGGAGTGAGGTGTTTGAAGGGCTTTCAGCCTTGCAAATTAATTTTGAATAGGGAGGTGGTGATGTTCAGCATTAGGTGTCTCAGGTTTTGTGCCTTGGTTTTAGGTGCCTAAAGTTGAAGTTAGGTTTCTATTTTCAGCTCAAAATTTAGGAGTCTATAAACAGCTAGAAACAGGTGCTTAACTTTGGTTCCTTACTACAGATTCCAATGCCTTTTCGGAATATAGAGCATTTATGGGTTCGTGCCGAGTAGCTCAGATGATGAGAAGCAGAGTTAACCGGATACCTTCATGCCACTGAATAGAACCAGATAAAGTTAAGTGAATAACAATAAATGGCTTACTTTAGAACAAGCAGTCATACCTAACCAGAACGTCCCAGTAATGTCAACCAAATCACACTGCATGTTAGTGCCATAAAGCCAAACCGCACTCCCAGAACACCCTCAGCACCACCTCTTTTCAGGTCGCTAAATTATATCCAGTCAACTAAAAAAAAAAATCTCAACAATGAGCAAGGTAGTGGTGAGGGGAAGGATTTTAAGGAGTTACACCCAGACACTATAAGCCACATATAATTTGACTTTGGGTAGCATAGAGAAGGTGTAATGCAAGTTTACATCATAAGAGCATCAGACAGGAATTTTCCCCAACTGAAAGAGTTCAGCTCAAAGCAATGAACGAAACCCTGGGGACTGGATGGCTCAGGGGAGGGGCAAATAGTTTAAAGTTAAATCATCAGTTTAATTCTCTCTCAGGCTGGTATTCACCAAAAGCCACTATCAACTGAAAAGCAATCTGTAGCCCTTCTGAAAGTTAGTGCTGTCAGTCACAGTCCAGTTTCCATTGTACAGATATCCACACTACCTAAAACACAACAGCAGTTTAGCACTTATCGACACCACTTCTGGAAGTCAGCAGAGAAGCAAAAGACTGCCCAGACACGAACAGGGAACTAACCCCTCATTTCCTAGTGTAGTGGGCAACTGACTGCAGATTTGCAAGATAGTTCTGTTTTAGCTCCATATATGCAGGGTCTTGAAGGTTTCAGTTAGTAACCCTAATTCCCAAAAGTGATGGCAGCAGGAGGTGGTTGGTGGGCATTGTTGGTGCTTTAAGGGGAAGCTTGCACAGTGCCTAATCTGTGGGCTGGTGGAAGCAACAGCTATCGATGTAATCCTGCCTTGAGCACCAAATTCACTTCATTTTTTAATTTCTTTATATCCAAATACCATGCTATCAATTCCCATCAGAATTTTCTTTCTGAACAGAAATAAAAATAGACCTTAGTATTTGTTTGAGGCCTCCTTGCTCTTCGCAATGGCCAGTTGCTCCCAGTTATCAGGCTGTGATGCAACTGGCAGCAACAGCAGCAGCCGAACAGGCAGCTTTGGTCACCTCTCCCACTAAGTCGAATAAAGCCCAGTCTTGTGAGAACCACCAAGTATTCTGTATATGCCACCTTCGAAGTCCAGAAGGACAGCAGCATTTCACAAGCGGCTATGTCTGCTGAGGGTCAGCTCCAGAAAATTCTGCCATTATTAAAGCAACTGATTCAAACGAATATAGAGATTGCTGTAGTTACAGCTTATGATGAGAATCTATTTAGTTAAGAAAACTCAACTTTATCAGTTCTGCTAAAACTATGCTAGAGAAGTAGCGACCTACTACTTATCATTTCTACAGTGCTGCTAGAAATACGTATGCTGTACCATGCACAAAGCATAAGAGGGTCCCTGCTCCATAGAGCTTATCATCTACTCAAGACAGACACACAAGGCAAATAAGAGAATTAGGGAGTTTCAGTTATTACGGAAATGGTTAAAAAGATCATGGGTATGAACAGGAGAATAAAGAGTTTGGGCCCGATATTCAGCGGCGATGGCTAGTGCAATTTCAGCGGCTAGCCACCTATAGCTGGGTTCCCCCATAGTGCCAAATAGTGTCCTTCTGAAGTGAGATATATGGGCTCTGTCCTCTGGAGCCCTATCACTGACCCATCTTCTTGGTGGGTGTGCGCACATTCCAGGTGTGGGTGCACACATCACCTCCAGGAACATGCACTACGGACTAGCAGGCAGGCTGTCTACAGTTTGTATGTGTGTGGCTGGAACACCTTGCAGGGTGCAGCGGCTGGTGACTCACTTTGCTTGCTGCTGGAGGATGTCATATAGTGGTGTGGGGCAGATGTGCAGTACTAGGTCTACTGTCTGTCTGTCACTGCCCAATGTAGCGAGGCGTACAGATCTGCATAGACTGCCCTGGTGGGGTGTCCATTCCCCGGCATGACTGGGGTGAATGGTACCCTCTACTGTCACCAGTGTAGGGGAGTAAAATGTCAACCTGTTAGATGGAAACCATGTTTCCCACCCTGAGCCACAAAAAGTGGGTTGGGTGTTGGTACAAAAACTGCCTATGGGCCCAAACCCCCCCCCCTGCCCCCCTTGAACCTGAAATCATGTGACCATGGCACCCACACAGTGTATGAACTATTCAGGGTGCATCATAGTCCACACGGGCAAGACGTGATGTACAGATGGACACCGGCAAATGCTAAGGGTATCTGCAGGGGCCACCTATCACACAGAGGCACCGATGGGGACCTGTAGCATAGCCCATCGCAGAAATGCCAGGTGCAGCGGAAATTGTGCTGGGCACCCCAACTCACCCTCAGGGTGAACACAGGACCCGTCCACTGTGATGGACGGTAGCCACTCTGTGGCAGTAACACACATGTTCAGAACCTCCACCAGGCTGAGGTGCTGTGGGGTTGCACATGGTCAGGACACACAACCAGGCCGAGGTGCTGGGGGGGTGCATTCCGCAACACGGGGCCCTCTGTAGACTGCTGATCTGCATGTGCAGTGTATCATGGGTGTGGCTGGTTCAATCCAACCCTGGCAACCACAGCAGACGGTTGGAGTGGTGACCTGCAGCCCCTCTGTAGCCAGCCAGGGATGTAGCAGGAGCTATAGAGATGTAGGCCACTGGCAAATGCACTGGCTGTTCAGACAGAGGTTAGGGGTTTGTACCTACGGTGGTGATATGTGGTAGGGCTGTCTGAGGCTATTCCCATAATAGCAGCGGAGTGTATGCTACCAATTAATACCAGGAGTCACTTACAGAATCCAAGCCAATGAAATGTGCACAAGGCCCAGACAGAAACGAGTTCAAAAGTGACAGAGCAAGCTTGAACAGGAGAAAATACCTTATATACATCTGCTAACAGTCAAATACACACAAGCTCTCCATTGATGCAAATGCCCCCCCCCCTCTTACCCAATCAGAGTCTCCCTCTGGGCCTCTCTATTTCCCCCTTCCAAGCCAGCTGATCAATAGGCACATGAAAAGTGATAGATACATCTCCACATCGAGGACATCTCTGGGCAAAGGAATGTGAACGTTTTCTAATGAGAAATGTCTGATGCAGACTGTTTTGTATGGAATCATGCAGACTCTGCAATAAGCAGACATCTCTAACAGGAAATTTTGAGTCTTAGCAGCAATACTAAAAGGTAGGGGGTTTAAAATCCAGGTCAAAAAAAGAGGCTCGTAGAGGCCATAGTCACCACACGTTTAGTTGGTAGCATCACTCAAAACTTTAAAACACCCTCAAGCTGTTATAATCACAAATGCCCACGCGCGCGGGTACGCACGCACCTACGCAGCACAATTCTGGAGGAGATGGCTGTCATGTCCAGGAAGCCTGCCTTCACCATGGCAGATCTATATCTGCTTACCGAGTTATTCTGCCTCCGCCAGGATCGCCTCTTCCCTGGCTCATCCCGGAGGCAGAATCTGGCCAGAGTGAGGAGGGCCTGGGAGCGCCTCACCAGGAGGTATAATAGAGGTTCTGACTACCCACGTGAGGTAAGTGCATGGGGACAGGCACCCCAACTTAGGATGTGAAGGAGAACACCTGTTAACCAAACCACCTATCAGCCACACACTGCCAGGGAATGTCATGTGTTGCTGTGTCCAGCTGGAACAACATCAACCCCCCCACCCAAAAAAAAAATAGAACCACCCTGCCCCCAGGGGGTAGCTGCGACCACCACAGAGATGGAGTACCCAGTACAATGTAATGGTATATGGTGCTGTTGCAGCCTCAGTAATGTACCCTATCCACACAACACCACAGGTCCATCACAGAGGCCAAGAGACACACAGGGGTATGTCCCTGCCCCTGTTTGTGATCACAAGGCTCAACTATATCCCCAGGATGCAGCAGGCCTCACCTCAGGGTCCCATCCCCCATCCTGGTGCTATGGTATCTGCCCCTGTTTGTGATCACAAGGCTCAAATATATCCCCAGGATGCAGCAGGCCTCATCTCAGGGGTCCATCCCCCATCCTGGTGCTATGGTGACTGCCCCTGTTTGTGATCACAAGGCTCAACTATATCCCCAGGATGCAGCAGGCCTCACTTCAGGGTTCTATCCCCTATCCTGGTGCTATGGTATCTGCCCCTGTTTTTGATCACAAGGCTCAACTATATCCCCAGGATGCAGCAGGCCTCACCTCAGGGTCCCATCCCCCATCCTGGTGCTATGGTATCTGCCCCTGTTTTTGATCACAAGGCTCAACTATATCCCCAGGATGCAGCAGGCCTCACCTCAGGGTCCCATCCCCCATCCTGGTGCTATGGTATCTGCCCCTGTTTGTGATCACAAGGCTCAAATATATCCCCAGGATGCAGCAGGCCTCACCTCAGGGTCCCATCCCCCATCCTGGTGCTATGGTGACTGCCCCTGTTTGTGATCACAAGGCTCAACTATATCCCCAGGATGCAGCAGGAAGCACTGCAGAGGCCCACCTCCCATCCCGGCAGTAGCTGATGGGCACTGGCAGATGTGTGGAGATGGCCCACACATGTGCGCTGTGTCTGGATTGAAGGAGCCCGCACACAGGGCTGATAGGGTCCACGCCAGACATGCGCGTGCGCAGTGCACACATGGGAGTGGCCCTGGAAAAAGCATGGGGCATGAACGTCCCACACAATAGGGGCAGGCACCTGTTGTACACAGAGATATATATGTGGTGCATCCGAGGCCTCTAAAGGGTGTGTGTGCGCTAATGGCCATGCATGTGGTCTACCCAACAGGTGGAGGACCTGCGGAAAAAGGCCCGTGAACTAAGAGCAAGGTACCCGTGCTTCATTGCACGGGTACAGCGTGACCAAATGGCGCAACGAGACGGTGAGTGACGTGACATGGCCCTGTGGGGCAATAGCTGGCAGATTCACAGGATGCATGTGACTGTTGTGGCTGATATGTGACCATGGAGATGATTTGTATTCCCCTCTCCCACAGCGGACGCACGTGCTGAGGTGGCGGCCGGCGCAGTGGGGCCAGAGGAGGCCAACGCCCCTGAGCCTATGGAAGATGACAACGGCGGGGAGGGCCAGTAGGGGAGTACCGCTGGACACAGCGAGGGGGAGGAGGGGGATGGGGAGGAAGAGTGAGGGGTGGGTGTGGATGAGGTGGGGGAGGGGGCGGAGGGGTGGGGGGAGGAGGGGGAGGGGCGGAGGGGGGTGTTGTGGTGGGGCTCCATGCGTCAGAGGGGGTTCAGGTGGGCGAGGCGGGGTGGGGCAGGCGGGGGATGGGGCAGTAGAGGGGGGTAGCGGGGCTGGGGAGGGGGAGGAGGTTGCAGGGGATGGGGTGGGGTGGGGGCTGTGACCAGCGCCCAGTGGCATGGGCCACCACAAGGCAATGGGGGCACCAGCGACCTGCCCCATGATGCCAGTGCAGCACACCTCCTGGACGTGTGTCTACCACACATAGCTGCTGACAGGCACACCGTGCATGCAGCCACACAGACACGGGGAGATGTGTGTCTGTGCGGCTGCATGTGCGGGCTGCGCCTGGTTGCGGCTGTGCGTGCCCAGGCGCACGCCCAGAGGCAGCACGCTGTCATCATGGGGCAGGTCCTGGCAACTCTGACCATGGTGGCTGACCGGCTGCGCAGGCTGGAGGAGCACTGTGCAGGGGGCGCACCCGGCCAGCCACCACATGATGGGGGTCCCCAGGGTGTGTAGTGCGAGGGTACGCATGACACACCCACCCTGTGCCAGCCCGTGCCACGGCCTGCCACACCCAACAGGGACAGGGAGGCAGTTAATATCTGTAAATAAAGTTGTGAAGATGTTCCACATACCTACGATGGCCAGATGTCCCTCATTGCTATGTGTCAGTGTTGTGCAAGTAACATGTGTGTCTGTGTGCACTACAAAAGGTGAGTGTGGAATTGGACCAGTTAAGGGCGGCGGAGACAGCATTTTCCCTGACTAAATTGCAGCAGGGGTGGAATGAAGGGGGGAACCGAGCAGGGGGGAGAATGGCCTGCAGGCTGAACGCGCGACGGCAGCGATCCACGATAGGAGGGGTGCGTAGCCCCGAGGGGACAATGGTGTTTACGGCAGGGGACATTAGGAAGGCCTATGTAGCATATCATACTAAACTCCACAGTGGTGAAGTGCGAGGGGAAGGGAAGATGGGGGAGGGGTTGGTGGCTAGGTGTAGTCTGAGTAAGCTCACGGAGGGTGCAGTGGAAGAATTGGGGAAGCTGGTGACCTATGAGGAGGTAGAGGGAGCGGTGACTACTTTTAGGGATGGGAAGGTTCCGGGCCTGGATGGCTACATGGCAAAATCCTATAAGGTCATGCAGGGTGAGATAGGGGTCTTGTCAATGGAGGTCCGCAATGGGGTGCTGCAGGGTGCGGAACCACCCCGGTCTATGGAGGAGGCGGGTGTGACGATTCTTCCTATGGAGGGGATGGATCATACTGTCTGTGGAGCGTACCGGCCCATCTGGCCTATTAATGTGGATGCTAAGGTGTTGGCTAAGATTATGGCGGGTAGGTTGCAGAACGTACTGCAGAAACCTGTGCATAAGGATCAGACGGGCTCATTACAGGGAGGCATGGGGGCGATAACATTCGGAAGCTGTTAGATGTTATCTGGTCTTTGCAAACAGGGAGGGAGGCAGTATATCTGTCGGTTGACAATGAAAGGTATTATGACAGGGCAGAGTGGGGGATTTATGTTGCAGGTGTTAGACAAGGTAGGGGTGGGAGAGTCATTCTTAAGGAGAGTGAGAGCGCTGTATGCCTGTCCACGGGCACGGGTATGGGTGAACGGGGGATACCCTGAGAGCATTCGGCTGGGCAGAGGAACAAGGCAGGGGTGCCCTTTGTCACCACTATTGTATCCCTTGGTTATTGGACCGTTGGCAGCATACGTCAGAGGTCAGGTAGATATTGGTGGAATTGAGGTGCAGGGGCAGCTCAGTAAGGTTGCACGTTTTGCGGATGATGTCATTCATACTTTGGGGCACCCTTTGGTTAGCCTGTCAAATCTGCTAAACACAGTAGAGCAGTATGGTGAAGTGTCGGGCTATCAGCTGAACATAGATAGGATGGAAATATTGAGTTCTAAAATGGATAGGGGGTTGGAGGAGAGGTTGAGGGGCACATTCCCATCTAAATGGGTGCGTGGAGGTTTTCGGTATGTGGTGATACAGTTGGGAGCAGCTCTAGACTGTGTACAGGAGTGGAATTATAAACCCCTGATGGTGGCGATAGCGAAGGACGTAGAAAGATGGAGGGGTCTTCACCTGACGTGGATGGGGAGAATAGCTAAAACAAGGATGACTGTGCTATCGCGGAGTTTGTTTGTCGTTATGGCCCTACCGTCTAACGTGCCGAGGAAGTGCCTTAAGGGGATGCACGATCCGATGAGGTGTATTTGGGAGGGAAAGAGGGCGAGGGTACATAGGCTTGCCATTTTTCGACCACAGGAGGAGGGGGGGCTGGGAGTTCCCAATTTGGACAACTACTACGACGCTGCACAGCCTAGGACATTGTTTGTGTGGAGAGAGAGGGGGGAAACCCCGCAATGGAGTAGGCAGGGGGAGTGTGTTTGGGGGCAGTGGTATGGGGTGGGGAGGGGAAGGGTCAGGTAGGGGACCGTGAACCCATACCGGAGGTTAACTTTGCAGATATGGGGGAAATGGAAGGGTTAATTACTGCAAGGGAAGAGCCTGCCCCGGGCCACATACGTACAGAACATGGTTGTCCCTGCCCCAGGGAGGTGGAGGGGGGGGAGTTCACAACGTTGGGCCGAGAAGGGGTTGGAGAGGGTGGGGCAGGTGGTGGATGTGATAGTGGGGTCACGGCCTTATGCAGAGCTCCAAAAAGAGTTTGGGATGAGGGATACCGACCTATATGTGTATATGCAGCTCTGGTACTATCTGCAAAGGCAGGGGGTACAGAGGAATCTACAGAGCTGACTAACGGGGTATGTGGAACAGATGGACCAGCAAGAATCAATGAGGGGTCTGGTGGCCAAACCGTAGCGCTTACTGAATGCAAGGGCAGAAGGTAAGGCCAAATGGCAGGAACAGTGGAAGGGGGAATTGGGGGTACCTGGGAGGTGGAGCGGTGGCAGCCCATCTCTGTAGGGGAACGGAGACTTGCATGGGGAACGGCTCGGGTAGAGAGTCCCCCTAAATACCGGCTCAGGATGATCTGGACCCCAGCTAGGCTGCACCGTATCTATCTGGAGCAAGCGGATACCTGTTGGAGGGGGTATGGGGAGAGGGGTGACCTTTTGCAGATAGTGTGGGGATGCCATAAGGTGCAACAATTGTGGAGGGAGCTAGATGGTTGTATAAAGGGACCAAGGGAATACGGATGGACGTGGGCCCAGCCCATGTGGAATTGCTGAAGGGGGAGGGGATGGGACCTGGAGAGTTGCTCTGTCCCGTAGCTATTGTGTGTCAGCGGCTAGACATTCCATGTTAGGAAAATGGACGTGTGCGGACATACAGAGCATGAGGGAAGCTATTGGAAAGGTTGGTGTTTCTGTGTGTAATCAGTACTGTGGGTGCACGTGGCCGAGCCAAGATGGTGCAACATGAGGAGACCTGGGGGGGTATGCAAACTGGTGGGAGGGGGTGGCCAACTATGTTTGGCGAGGTATGGGGATATGCAATGAGGGGGGGAAACGGGGATTTGGCATGTTACCCATCTTGGAACAGGAGGGGTGGGGGGTGGGGGGTTTGGCTCGTCAGGAGGAGGGATGGGGAGGGGGGAGAGTGGGTGGAGGGAGTTAATGGGGGTGCCACAGGGTGCCGGGGACGTGGATGCAGTGGAGTGGAGCGTGGATGGTGTGACTGTTGACAAGTGGGTTGGTGGGTGTACCCTACGGGGCTTACCATGGTACCGGGGGGGCTTAACAGGGGGCATGGAGGGGTGGGAGGATGGGGTGGCCACGGGTGTACAGGGTGGTGTGGGTGGCGGGAAGGGGTGGCAACCTGTGGAGGGGGGGCGCACCAAGGGGTCGCCGGGGGCCCATAATGGGCAGTGGTAGTGGGGATGCGATGGGGGAGGGGATTGGGCCACCTGGTGAACCGAGGGCTGTGACATGTGCAGTTAACTGTTTGTTTCGGCTCAGTGTGGTGGCAGCGTGCCATGTGGATACCCATGCGGAACACACAGTGCACCTATCCTTGCCCATGTACATCAGGGGTGTCAGAGCGTCCCAGGGGATTGGCCTACAGGGTGGGGGCACCCGCATGGCACACAGCGCAATAACCCAGGGACGGGGGTGTACATAGTACCAGCAGTGCGCTACCAGTGTGCTAGCAGGGTTGGGCGTGGGGACAGGCCAGACAGCATGCACGGGTCAGCAGACGTTGTGGCAAGGGGGCCCCATCAGCGGTATGGGGGGCCAGGTGACAGGGGGGGGTCACCCTTGTAAGGGTCCCCTCGTACATGCAGCAGGGTGGGGATGACACATACACCCCCGGGAAGGCAAGAGCCTCCACTGGGCCAACACCGCAGGGTCCCTGTGTTGGACGGACAGGGGAAGTGCACAGAGCATGAAGCCATAGGCAGGACGTGCTGCACGTATGCAGGTGCGGGAGGGCAGGCCGATTGTCACCACCTGGAGGGGGAGTGGCCGGAGCCAGAGCCCTGGAAACAGCAGCCGTGGCCAGAATATGATAGGGGGAGCCAGGGCAGGAACCGGGCCGAGGGCAGCGGCAGCAGCAGAGGGGAAGGGGGAGCAGGGCACCAGACTGCCACAGGCCACAGCACAGCCACAGGCTGGGTGGTGAGACCACTGCAGAGCAGGGCAAGGCCACAGAGCCCCCCAGGAGCGGGACACCTAAGTGGGACTAGCATGTCCACAGGAGGGTTGGCAGCCACACACAGGAGGGATACCACGCTCACCTGTGACGCTGGTAGCTGGGGACAGTGTGACGGACATAGAACCGGGGCCTATACAGCTTGGGGAGGGTGCGGAATGCCTAATAGTGGGGGGCACCATCATGGACTGTGCTCCGTGCGAAGCTCCAGAGCCTGCAGAACATGGATGAGACATGCCTGTCCTGTGAGGGGGTGCACCAGGGAGGGGTACCCACAGTGTCCAGGCTGGGTGGCCCTGATCACCCCCTGACGTTGGGGGGGCAGTCATCGTTGCTACGGATTCACAGCTAGAGACAGAGATGAGGCTGCTAAGCCCCTGCTGCAGGGGCAAGGGCACTGGGGTCTGAATGTGGCCTCTCTAACAGGGCTTTAACCTACCCCGCATTGTATTCATAGGTTACAGGTACCTGTTGCCAGTGTGGACCTATGCAATCGTGCGCAATGACGGTACCTGTGGTCACCAGCCACAGGCAGCAGGGCTAGAGGAGAACAAGCTTTCCCCCCTGCTATGGACCAATGTATCCCGCACTACGGTGACCCCAGAAGCACACATTGCTGGTTGTCCCTGAAACCTGGACACCTATCCTGTAGGTTGTGATACCGCACCATAGTGTAACATACATATCTGTCATGTGCCTCACCCCTTGGCAGCCTGACCACATGTCCCCTGTGAGATGCACACATACCGTCAAGCAATGACTACCGATAGGTGAGAGAGGCTGGTGATACACAGACCGTGGAGCGGCCCATGGTGACCCCCGCTACCCTTAGCCAGGGGCGAGGGGTGCCAGCATGACAAGGTACACGGTCTGATGTCTACCCATGGTGGACACAGCTAGGGAAGGGGGGGACACAGGCCGGTTGCATCAGTGGCACGGGGTCATGACATGGGGTGGACATGGGGGGGCTATGAGTATAGTGGCCCCACCAAAGAAACACAGGACACATGGCATCGGCTACAGCTGCTTTTGTAGCAATTTATTTACCCCTCCCCCTGCCACGCCTTGCGTGGCCCCTCCCACCCCATGTTGCTGGTGGCACGCCTGCCGCCGCTGCTGCCGCTGGTGGTGGTGGTGGCCACTGCTGTCCAGTGGGTGGCCCCCTGCCTGCCACCATCAGCTCCAGGCTGGCAGCCATGCGCTGGGCCGATGCCAGGTCCTGCACCCCCGCCAGGACCCCCGACATGGTGTGCTGCAGGCGGCGTGCCGCACGGCGTTGGCGGCGCTGTTCCCTAACCACCGCCCACAGTACATGCCGTATACCTGTGGGGAAAGCAGGTTGTGCACTGTGAGACAGGGAAACATCCACCACCTGTACAGAGGCATCTCCATCCTAACACAGTTGGACACTCACCCTCTGCATCTCTCTGTGCCACCGCAGAGTGCACCTGCATCTCCCCAATCACCTCGGACACTGCAGCCAGCGCAGCTTGCCTGGTCCGCTGTTCTTCATCCACAGCCACCTCCCCCGTGGCTGAATTGGTGGGTGGTGCACTGTCCCATGCAGGCTGTGTGCCCTGCCTGCTGTCCTCCCCCGGGGGTGGGGATGGAACCCCCGCTCCCACCTGGGCCACCTCTGGCACAGGGTCCATCTGGATGCACGGGCCAGGGTCTGTGTCCTCTGGCGCCTCCTCTGGCGTGTCAATGGAGCAAATGTCACCTGTAGGGCACAATGTTACATAGGTCAGATAAGGCATGACTGCCTGTCTACCCCCGTCCCACCCCCTACAGGCACATGTGTGTGGGTGAGCCCGCATGGGTCTGGGACAGGGCCCCTGTGCCCCCCCTCAACGTTAGTGCTCTATCCATGCCAGTGTGCACTGTTCCATGCACTACCAGTGCCCCCTCCCCACCTTGCTCACTGCCTCACACCCAATGTAACCCCATCTCCGACTTCATCCCTGCACCCACTGACCTTGGTAGGAACAGGTGCAGTGTGCCTTCCCGTTGCCCATGTCATACCCGTGTGGCCCCTGCTGCCCCCGCCAGCCCTGCACCGTATCCCCTGCAACACATTGACAGCCTCTGCTGCTACATGTGGGCCTGTCCCCCTTGCCCCTGCATCCATCCACTGCGCAGTGCCGCCCCCTGCCCACCGTAGACACATCACCCCCCATGGGTCATGAACCAGCAGCTGCCTCTATGCATGTGTTGGCCCCTGGTTCCCGATACAGCCACATTATGCCCACCCCCATACCGCCCTTGGTCCGCCCCAACACATGTGCGTGTGGTGTCTCCCACTGGTGCAGCTCACTCACACATACCGGCACATGGGTGCGCTGTGTCCAAATGCAGGGGGGGCAGGCCATGGATATACATTGGCCTCAGTCGGTTCCGCCAGGCGCCGCTCTAGATCTGTTAAGGTGGCCACCTGTGCCGGGCCCCCTCCAGTGCCCTGTGCCCCACGGCGCTCCCTGGCAAGCTCGTTGCAGATGTTGCACTTGATATTGCAATAGTACTTGCGTAAACTCTCTACGTCCCGATGGGGTGGTCCAGCTGCAGTTGCCAACCGCTGCCTGCACCTCAGCCCATGCCCTGGTGCGTGTGGCAATTGTTGTTTGGATGCCTCAGCTCAACCACAGCAGGTCATAGTGTTTAAGGACGCTGGCGCAGGAGGAGATCGTTCTCCTGGCTGAAACGCACTGCCCTCCTCCTGACCTCTTCTGGCACTGGGGTCCTGCGCCGCCTCTGCCCTTGTGCACCAATGGCCTCCTCACTGGGGTGTTGCCTGTGCCCCAGATGGCCCCTGGCCTCTCATCATCTCCGTCACCATCAGGGTTTTGGCACTGGTATGTGTGGTGGGTTGCTCCAGTCCAGCCTCCTGTGTTCCTCTGTTTCCTGCACTCCATACCTGTTCGGTTATGTGTGCTGAGGTGTGTGCCATTTGTGCTCACTTTAACTTATAGGTATACCTTGGGTGTGGCTCTACACGCATTGTGTACGCACCATGCGCCACGCGTTCCTCTTGCGCACGCAGGTACATGCCGTGGTGACGTAGCCTATGTGCGTTACTGTAGACGGATGGCAGCATTCTAGTATTCCTCCGTATCAGCACTAGTGCTGTGTACCGCACCATACACGCGCCCTCCTACCACCATCGTGGTTTCCTGCTGCTTACTCGAATACTCTACAGGATCGCAATGTTATTTTGTTTGTCAGCGCGTTACCCACGCGCGTTGGGGAAGCATTCAATTTGTGTCGCACACATTACGTCAGACATACGTTGCGCGCTACGTGTATTCCTGTGACACAGTATCTTTCAAACCCTGCTACGTCACAGGGACACACGTTGCTGCCTTTCGTCGGATGCATTGTGAGAAACGCGCGCTCCCCCGCGCACTGCATCGATGTGTACAGGGTGTTGGCTCGTCTGGTTTCTGATGGACCTTCCTCGGCTTCATCAGTTGTGAATTGTTACTTGTCTATTTCCATCCCCCCTCGCCATCACCCGCTTCCCCTATGTCCCATCCACCTGTCCTCCCATTCATGTGTCCCCACTTCATGGGTGTCGGTGGCAGACTGTGAAGTGCAGGTGGTGCGTGTGTTGCATTGCTCGAGGCCTGGCTGGGCTGCGCTTTTTCCGTAGGAGGGGAAGATGATGTAACCTGGGGGCCTGCGGCAACTGGGCATGGTGATATGCCCACTGCAATTCCGCCTGCAGCTGTAGGGGTCCCACGGCGGGTGTGGGGGAACAATGGCGCCGTATCCATGCTGAGGCGACGGCCTCCCCGCCTGCCCACGCCTCTACAGGCTCCAGGCCCATGCGCCATGACATGATGAGAGGACCAGGTTAATCTCCCATCTACTGGCTGGACATAGGGGCTATTAGGGAGCTCTACGAGGATCTCAGACCCTGACCTCGAACACTCGAGCCCCATACTGCCCGGTCAATGTGCTATTCCGGGCTTGGCCATAGCTCCTCTGCTGCCATACATTTCTTTTCCTCTGGCTGTTTTACAATCCTCCTCAGTGGCTGCCTAGTGGGTGTGATGAGTAGGCCACACGTTGTGCATCGCTGTCCTCCACCAGGTACTGTGGGCCATAGGCCCATGCCGTTCAGTTGGGAATTACATTGCGCATTCCCAATGTTAGGCAAACATTGGGTGGCCCTGGGAGCAAAGCGGCATTACCAGCGGATTTCAGGGATACCTACACGTGATGGGAGCTTATAGATGTTGCACACGGTCTGACCCTGGTCGCCCAGCGCGCCGCGACAGGTATAGTTGTTGTACGCGCAACCGGCAAACACTTTTTCCAATTTGCCTCTTGCAAATTGTGCAGGTTGTTTTTTGTGATGCAAGTATTGCCGTATTCCTGAATGTGTGGTTCACACGGTTCCCAGGGTCAGAGCCCATTATTCCTATATCCTGCAGCACATCGGCACTGTTTCGGTCCAGTTTGAGTGCCGGACCAGTATGACTAACGGTCCTTTGCTGGGTGGGTATTCACCATATCTAACGTGCGCCTAACCGTAATATGGTTTGTGTGGGCACCATTGTCACCCCCCTGTGTCCTCTGCATTGCCTGGAACATTGTGGTGGTATTTGTTCCGTTGGTGCAGCCTATTGTTGGCCCTCACACTACATCACACCCTGTCCACCACCTGGAATGTGGTCCACATACCTCCTGTGTGTTGCCCGCAACGTCTCCTCTCTGCTGCCTACCATGTGTGTGTGGTAGTGCTCATCAGGGTGTCCCCACCACACATGTGGTGTTGGGCTTGTTCCCTGCCCTCTGCTGTTCACTTACCAGCTCTCCCGTGTCAGGGGCACTCTGGGCGGCTCCATGGTGTGGTCCTCCTCCATGGATGCGTTGCGTACCTCTTTGCTTGGCCAATGGCTCCTGTACCTTGGCCCTATGGCCAACTTCGGGCATGGGCAGATTTTACATATGTCACTGCCTGTGGGGGTTGTGTCCCTCTCCTCCTCCCAACCCCATGTGTCACAGTTTGGTGCATGTGACATCCGGGTGGGAAGGGGGAGGATTGGGGGCACAGAGCCATCCACATGGGGGGGGGGTGGTACAGTTGTGTATTGGGCCTCCTCTCTTATTTCGCCATGTAGGGGATGACACCATGTCTTGAGCTGTAGCCCGCACACTGCTATTCAACACATGTATGCTGCATGTCTGGTCCACTTGATAGCCTGTCCCCTTCCCACTTGCCACTCCCACCCTGGCCCCCCTGGTGAATGTTGGTTTTCCGTTGGGCCTATGCTCTGTGGGCACGTTGCTATCATGATGGTCACAAAATACTTGCACCAACTGCGCAATCTCCTGCCCCCTCTGAAGTAATGCTGTTGCCACTGGCAGAACCGCCGCTGCCCGTCACAACAGCCACTGCTGCTGTCTGGGTCACAAGGTTTTTGGCGAATTGTCGTTGGGTTGGGCCATGTCACCATAGGTGTTGTCAATTGCTCGCGACCAATTGGCCTTCCCTTGGGCTCTGGGACTCCCAGCAATCAGACTCTGTGCACTGACTGCCAGCATGTGCAATGATGTTGAACGTCATATGTGATGTTGTCCATAGCTTTCTCTGCTGTCTCCGTTGGACATTGCTGCACATCAGTGGATTCCATGGGTCCCATCAATCTCACGTGTGACTTTATGTCCCATTTCTGTTTGCAGGTGATGCAGGATCTGGGTTGTTTCCTGCCTGGGTTGCTGACCCCTGTGCTTCTTCCCATCGGACCAGGTGCAAGATGTCAGTACATGAGGCCCATGCCTCCAGCCGCTCAGCTCATTGAGTGCACTTTGGCGTTTTCAAAAGAGTCGCTGTCAGTTTGTCGTGGTCCTGGATAGGGACCCGGGTCGGTGGCCATGTAGAAGTACAGGCCGCCTGACTGTGGCAAAGATCATTCTGGCCTGTTGCATCCCTCCACACATTGCTCTCAGTCACAATGTCCCCAGTCGATAATTAATGATGAGCTCGGGGAGGATCCTGTGTGCCCTCCCCTGCACATGGGTCTGTGGGTGACACACGTGAGGGGATGGCGGCCAGGCAAACATCTGATCGAGGAGCTCTTCTCCTTCCTGTAAGTTTTTGCCATGTGTGGGGATGTGCTTTATGGGTTCACACCATGTGGGTGAGCTGGTCAGGGTTGTGTGTTTCAATGGCACTGTCCATGGACATGTCCTCTATATGTCCTCCTTGTGTTTCCCTGATCCCCAGGATAGGCCTGTTGTGGTTGTTCTTGCTTCTCCCAGGGATAGGTCCTTCCGATACTCTGCCGCAATGCTGCTTGGTTGCATATAGGGACTGTATGTAAGTCACAGGCAACATGAGAAGGTCACTGTGGTGGGTTCGGACATACAGGTAGGTGGGCTATGGTGGCAGGCACCACATGGGACACATATATGTGTTTCCTTTCTTCCCTCTCCACTGCTCCTCTGGTGTTGCACATGTCTTTGGCCTAACACGACTCCATCCACCATATGCTCCGTTTTGAACACACCATGTGACCATTGCCTGTTGGCCACATATTGGGGGTCTACATACTGTAACCTGTGGCACATGTTAACCGAGAGGCTGTGGGGTGTCCACCCGGTAACACAGGGGTATTGCAATGTTTGGGGGGCAGTGTAAAGACCCTCACTTCCATTGTGGCATTAGAACAACCTCTGTGGCAACCAAACATGTCTCCACTTGTCCCTGACTTGTCGGCCGTCCAGCAACTAACTGCAGCTTGCGGCATGCTTACCTTGTGCCTCCACGGTGTGTGTAGGTCCTGTGTCTTTCTGGGACGTGTCTACCTGACGGTACCCATTCTCCTTCACCCTCTGCTGCCTTTATCTGTCGTCCGGGATGTGGTTCTGGCCATCTGTCCAGCCATGATCTGTTCACGAGAAGTCCGTCTTCTCTGTATGCCCTTACTTGCTTAATGCCCTTCTGTCTAACATTGTGTCCTTGTGTCATATATTGTTCCTTTCCCTGACGTGTCCTCATGGAATTTGCTGTGCTCAGGACCACCTACACATCACCATTGTTTGTTTCACCTAGCAACGAACAAAGTACATTCCTCGGTACATGCTCTACTAACAGCTGATCAGATCCGCGTCACGGTGGCTGATAAGCCAGCAGTTCATTGACGTCTGCAGAGAGAGCCTTTAAATGGGGGCCCCTTGTGCCCTTGGCTGCCTCTGTGCTTTCCCCCATCGTCCAATGCTTAATACCTTTAAGGTAACGTTTCACCTTCCCCTCCTCCTTGGTACATAGGCCACGTTCAGATGGCTGCATTGGGCCGGTTAGTAACAACGTGCATTTCTGTGGTATCGTCTGTGCACCAACCACTGCTGTGGACATGCTGGTGGACCTCTGGCAATGCCCCTGTGTGACATGGGGCAATTTACATGACTATGTTTGGATTCGTGGTCCATGGTCTGGCAGGCGGGCCATCTCCTGCTGTGGTCCTTTCTTGCACTCATGCTGTGTTGTGGCTCCGTGTTCATGTTGTAGTGTTTAAGAGCATTCATGATGCTACATATTCTTGATGTCACTCTACTGTGGTCCTTTTCTGACCTGATGGTGGGTGTGGATGTGCCCTTTCCCTTACCTTATTTTTCAACCCCTTTCCACCATACAGGACAAACAGTGCCGACAAACAGTGTCACTTCTACCACACTTCATCCTGTGAGCCCCTATCTGCCACATTTGTTTGGACAGAGCACCTCTGTGAAACTGTCCCCCTGGTTTTTGTTACCACTGGAGATTGGACCTCTGCAAGTTTTGGACACATGGCCTTTTGTTGGACCTTATTGTTGGCTTGCAATGCTGACTGTCACTGGGAGAACTGCACAACAAAATTTCCCGGTGCGCTGCGCCATGAAGTGTCTGGGCATGATTTTTTGTTTTTCGTGTGGTATGCAGCTGTGGGGTATCCACACTTTGCATTGTTTGTGGAACATTGACAAAACGTCAATGGGGACGTTGCAGGGTCTCTGTTGACTTTTGGCATGCTTCAACCTGGTCTGTGGGTGAATGGGGATGGTTGTACTGATGTGCATACAGTGGGGGTGGGCCGCTGTGTGGTGTACGTGTCATGGCATGGCTTGCCCACCCTCTCTCCATCGGCATCTTACAGTCTGTTTTTGGGACAGGTGGCGGAATTGGGGGCCAGGGGGGTTTGGGCGAGACAAATATTGGTGTGTGGAGAGCAGGGTGGGTTGTGGGTCCACTGGGCAGCACCAAGTAGGTGGCTCTTTACAAAACATGGCTCGGATGTGTGTTGGCGATGGGTGGCTGGTTCTCCCTTACGGTGCCTCCTCAGGCCGCCCTATAACGTGCCCTAGTGAAATCACCCTACCAAGCGGCCCTAATGGTGGTCCCCCATTAGGTGACAACTTAAGTGGGTTGCCCTCTTTGGCAGACAGTGTGCAGCTTTATAATTGTGAGCCCGCGTGCTAATGCCCTAATGCGGCACCTTGGGTTCCTAGCCCGCGTGAGGGTGGTTGAGTTGTTGCTTGTGCAGCACTAATTAACATTAACAAACCAAAAGTCTCCCTCTGACACGCACCTGCATTCAGTAATAAGTATTGATTGTCCGGCTTCGCCATGCCCCTTTAACTCATTAGACCCACAGGGGCATTGAACCTTCATGACCCTGCAACCCATTAAGTCAGTGTATTAACCATTGTGCTGTGGCTCTGGATGCCTATGCTCAGGCACCTTTCTCATTGCACCATATAGGGCGACCCTGTTGGGTTACTGTCCCTGTAGGTCTACTCTGTGCCAGTGAGACACAGACAGTCCAGTTCCTTTTCCCCCCTATCAGGCCAAGGTGCTGTGGGGGTGCATACCCCATCTTGTTGTTCACTCTATGGACTGCAAGATCTGCCATGGTGCAGTGCCACACATGGGTATGAGTGGGTTAACCCAAATCCTGGCCACCACAAGCAGATCAGTTTTGTGTGGTGACGGGGGGGGCTGACGTCCTTCAGCTGCCAGCCCGGGATTTGTTAGTAGGCACTAGCAATGTTCTGCCGACACCTTGTTTACGTACTTCACTGCCTGGTGGGAGCTAGGAGTCATGGTCGGTTTGATTCCCACAGTGGGGTTATGCGGGTTGGGTTTAGCGGCTTGGTCTGGAGGCATTTTCTTTTTTTAAATTTAATATGTGTTTGCTGGGTAGGGGGCCGAGAAGCGAGCTGACCCCCTCACAGTGCTGTCTGCCTTACTGTGCGAAGGAAAACAAGATCATCAGGCGCCCGTGTTGAACAGTGTCCCGGGCCCAATACGGGAAACCCTATACGGGTGTGCCCCTGTGGGGTGGCCTATAGGGTACATTCTAGGGTGGCCTTTAGGCAGGCAGTGGCACTTTATAAATGTGCCCTCTGGGGTGGCCTTATTGGGTGCCTTATGCAGTCACCTTAAGGTACCGCCCTGTGAGGTTGTGTTTGCTGGCAGCACTATTTAAAATTAACAAACAAACTGCTTCATACAGCAACTGTTTGTGAGTAAAAGGTGATGTCCCTCATCCACAGCTTTAACTCATTAGCCCACAGGTGGATTGAACCTCACTTCCCTTGCACCACTGGGTCAGTGTAGTTCACCATTGTGCTACAGTTCTAGATGCCTTGCTAGACACGTCTCAGACACCTTATGGACCACCGCATTGCGTGGGGCGCTCTACATGATGTTTTCGCTTACGTCTCGTTAGGCTGTGGTGCCTGGTAACGTGCATTTATCGATAATCGCACGTACCGCAACCCCCCCCCGCCCTGTCCCTTATTTGGGATTTCTGCCTGTACCGCAGATCCGAACCCGCAATCACACTAACACAGTTTAGATAAACATGCCCCTTAAACACCTCAGTTTGCACCTGCTTATGGAAAGCAATGAATTTTGAGTTCTCATAAACCTAATGCATTTTCATTGTACTTGTCTAGGAGGAGGTAATCACGCCATGTTCCATTCAATTTTCTCTAAGCAGGTCATAACCTCGTCCCAACATCAGAAACACCACATGGACAGAGGGCTGTGGCTTGAACAATTCCTTTAGACAACAGACAGACGTTTTTTTTTATCTAAATGAGGCCTCTCAACTCTCCTTTATGTGATCTCTCTGGAAACAAAATGCAAGAGAAAATTGCGAGTAAAAAAAAACCAGGACTGGAATAGCAGTGAAAATAAAAAGGAAGGGAAACAAAAAAAATCCCATCAGGATAAAGGAGCTCCATTAACACCTTTCTCCTGCTCTGCTCACAACCACATCTTGTGTGTGTTAATTAAATTTGCTTTCCTCGAATGTACAGCCTAATCTCTCAGTAAATATTGAACGCACACGATCTTAAAACAAGAAGTGATCACTAAAACAACATGAAGCTTCTATCGTCCCATAGCACATCCAGTTCAGCGAAAAAAACATCCAGGGTCCTGGATATTCACAATTCTCCCAGCATTTCACAAAAGACTGAGCCTTTTTCCTTAAAATCCATATAAGGATCTGGCTAGGTACTTGCTATGTTCATACAGTCGGAAGTATCAGTTTCCCAACCTTAACATCTGTTGCAGAATGAGACGTGGTGCTTACGTGGCCTCAAACATGTTTTTGGTGCAATAGACACTATAGCATGTATATTGTCATCACTATGGTACGCAACCGACACTGACTCGAAGTGTGTATGGTGCCTCATTTTAAATAAGCTGCAGACACATCTGTAGCCAATACAGGAGTGGAGCAAAATACTGTTTGTCCTATCCTGCATTTCTGAAATGCTGTTAGACAGCAAAGAGGTTTAACACCACTGCCCACTGCCCCCAAATCTGTGTGCAGGTGATCCCACATCCCAAGAATGATGCAGCTGCCCTGCGTGTCATGCTGTGCGGAGCACAGTAAGCACCCAGACTGTAAATTTCTTAAAGCATATTCTGGACCTTTTTTGAGCCAATATGTTCCAGTACACAGGAGTACACCGAGTCGCTCCCCAACCCCCCCCTTTTTTTTTTTTTTACTAGCTGTTCATTGCTCGTCTTCCCCCTTAACCGTAACCGCTCTAGAGATCAGCAATGGCAGACAAAACTGTACTTTACTTCTTAGGCATGGTTCGCTAGTTGTCTGACTTCAGTCCTGTCCTTTTGATGAGGGCCAGCTGTACGACAGAACTGCACTGCTTATGATAAGAGTGTCTTCTCCCTTCCTGTCATAAGAGCCAAGTCTCAGGGTAGCAGCTGAGAGATCTTATGTATCGTCATGTGATTGCTTGGCTTGTTAACAAAGTTGTGTTCACAGACCTGAACTTATGTCTAGATGCCATTCTAGTTGTGTCTAGCCTCACTGTTTTCCTATTTCATTGTTATTGACACCTTTTGACCTTCTGGATGTAATCTATTCATTGTTTCCCCCTGCTCCAGTTGTGTTGCCATATTGCCTCTTTTATTTGTAACTGTGAAACACAAGTGTCAGAAGCTTCAACCTGTGGCTGGTTTTCCCTTGCCTATGAACAGAGAGAGTTTTCTAAAGTGTGGTTATCTGCAGAACTAGGATTTGTACCATCCAAGTTAGGCAGCAATCCTGATCAGCCTAGGAAGATTGGCATTGGCTCTCCCTTGTTACAGAAGCACAAAAGCCATTGGCAAGCTGCAGAATGCAATGAAGGTATGTGGTGACTTATATGGCATTGTGAAAATTTCAAACACACAGATTTGAAAGACTAGTATATAGCAATTAGGTTGTACAAGCATGAAACCAAATGAAGTGTCATGTCATGAAGTGTGATACTAGAAGATCCCGAACTACAAAAGATTTGAAAAGATTTTATTAAATGTGGCTAACTGCAATTAAACAGGTAAGGCAGTGTTGAAGCTGGTGAGTTTCACCTCATGGACAGTTTGGTCATTGTTGGTGTCCTAACGCTTCTTAGGAAAGGCTATACAGGCAAAGAAAAGTGCTTCGTGTTTCTATTTCCTCAGTGTTGAAGACATAGAGGCTGGCCTTCCTTAAGAGTTTCCCAGGTTCGGTGGTCTTTCGCACATTTCTATTTCTTAATTTGTGGTCAGCATTATTTTTATACTTTGGTGTTGTGACTCTATCACTGTTTTTGCAACCGTGTATATGTGACTGTGAGTATGAGTTGTTCTGCTGACTTGTAGTTTCACTGTAGAGAATTAGTGTTCGGCTCCGCTTTCCCCAAGAAAAAGTGAGTTGGTGGTTTTAGGGGACTGGTGCAACATTTTCTAAATACTGCCATTTCACACATGATCGTGTTGCATGTTATGCAGGGGAATGGGCTACCCGCGAAGGGTTAGTCGGCTAGTGTGGGGTGTAGGGAGCCACATTCATCCTGCTTCCTAAATTACGCTCCTGTATCGCATTGGCACCTTTCTAGGATAAAAAAAAAAAGCACTCGGTTTACATAGTTTGCCGTTGTAAAATTGGAAACACACCACGTAAGGGGGCATTTTCAAAGGTGGGGGAGGCCAGCCCGAGCAAAGTGGTCTGGCCATCACTGCTTTAATTCTGACCCAGATAGTCCATGCCTGGTCATATTTTGGACACATGCATTGACGATCCGTTGTGTCTCATATAGCATGTTTCGCTAACTCAGTTAAAGTTAGATTCCCTTTAAAGAGCCTAACTTTAGCTAGTGAAAGATAAGCAGCCATCTGATTGGGTTCTCACCAGAGGCTCCCCTGTGAATGCCCTGACGCTACGCAATTACCA